>JAUYWG010000039.1:5859753-5876646 GCA_034779775.1 Enteromius afrohamiltoni | reverse complement strand
TCAACACATATATTATGTAAAGAAAAACTTTTATTTTGGATGCGATTAATCGCGATTAATCATTTGACAGCACTAGAGTAAATGTAACACTAACTACTGACAAATGTCAGCAATGTATTATACAGCTGGAAATATTGTTAATGGCTTTAATACTAGCTGAAGTTCTTTAAATTTGTACAAAAGAGTACAGCTCCAGTGGGGTGGATGGTCCTGCTCTGTGATTGCTACGGCTGTCTGCGCCGTTCAGGCCACCTGCTATAAATCTGATCAAACGAGAAATGTTTCCGGCAGGATAAATGGCTGCCTCTCACAGGGGAGCCAAGATTGATAGTCAAAGTTAAATTGTATTAGCTGTGCAGTTTAAATATTTAACCCAGTCTTATCATAACTGCTCTTAACACTTAAAGTAAAATACAGCAGGGGTGTCTGGAGAGGGTTCTGCGGACATATATCTCTCACCACCTCCATGCTCCTGCAGTGCTATTGTCTAATAATACTTAAATGGCTTGATTTATAACGAATGTTCATTATAAAGCTCTTGAAAAGATTCTGGGTAATAACAGAGTCACCAATAAGTGTTTTCATGAGGGCCGCTGTGGGTTCGTGAACCGCATTGCTATTAACGTAAAGATCAGTGACAGTGCTCTTTTTCGTATGAATCTCTGCGAAACAGCGGCAAATGCACAATGACTTGAATACAGTGTTGCCACGTTGAGCATATTTTTTATTTCTGAATTAAATTTGAACATTAGATAAAAATGTCAGGTGTTTACAACTGCCCTGATGTCAAAATGAAGAAAAAAACCTCATTAAAAAAAACAAAACCTTTGTCCATCAATTCAAAGTCATGCAGTGTGACCTAAAGACTGGTGTAAACAGCATTCAGAAACATAAAATACATACACACACACACGGAAATTATATAATGAAGAGAATACTTGCAGACCTTCACAAGTGTGTTAAAATAGTAACACTTTACAATAAGGTGCCATTTGTTAACATTGTATTAACTAACATTTTTAATGTTTAATGAAATGTTAATGATAATTATTTTGTGAAATGTTTTTACCTTATAATCATTCTTAGAATGAGTGGTTTGGAAGTAATTAAGATCTTTATTCACCCATTCAAGGAGAAATTCAGTCAACTTTAATAATAAGCTTTCTTTGAAAATGCTATTATAAATCAGAGATTACATTTAAAAAAAAAAATTAAAAAAAAATAGACTTCGATATTTGAAACGTTTCCTTTTCTCTATTGTGGACACTTATATTTGTCATCGCCCCTTAACTGTTTTCGTCAGCGCTGTTGCTGCTTTTCCTTAGTCTCTTTCCTTTCAAATGAGAGGAGATGCTCGTTTATGATTATAATTAGCCGATTAGCGTGGTAGCGTGTCACGACGAGTCTAAATAAACACAGCTGCACAGCGCAGATGGGACAAGGAGAGCATGCGAGTACTGCGTCGAGAGAATTTTTTAGCCGAGTAGCATGGCGTTTGCCCTTGGACACTGCTCTCTCACCTGAAGGTAAATGTTTATGACGGAATCATCATTAAAACTCAGACGTTTAATAGGTCCAATTAAAACAATGACTTCATTTACAGCGGGATGAGAGCCGGCCCTATTTATTGGGAGCTGGAGTAATTGAGTTCTGGGCACTTGGACCGTTAACTCCCTCCTGACTCCTGGAGACCCATTTTGGTTTGAGGAAGTTTCTGAACACTAGAGGGCGAATGTTTGAGGCTCACGGGAAAACCAATCTAAACACTATTATGAGTGTTTAATCAGAGAATTTCAATTTTGAGCTGACAGTTCGCAACTTAAGAGTAACTGTTGAGTTCTGAGAGGGAATAAAAAGCCACTCTCTACTCTTCTTTCCCCCGCACGTGTCTGTTTTAAGGGATTTATGGGTTAAAGAATGAGCTCTTCTCCGTAAGCTTCTCTCCACATGATGGGATCAATGTCGTTAGCCACGAGATGACGAAACGGTAGAACATCTCTTGGCGGGCCAGGCGCAGATTGCCACAGGGGCCGTCAAGCAATCGATAGCGACAGAGGCGAGCGATTGACTGACGCCGCCCTTTTCCTGGCGCGGGCAGAGCATAGAGGGAAAAGAGAAATGGACGAGGGAGGGAAAATGTTGAAATAATGGGCCTTGGAGGCTTTGAGAGCGAGGCGAGTGCCGGCCTGTGGAGGAGAGTGATGGGCGAATTAGGGGCGGCTTGGGTTAGTGATTCTATACACACTCTCATGAGGGGTAATGAAGTGGACCACTTCACCCGTCTGACGATAGACTGAACTGCCGCTGTGTTTACTTCAACAGTTTTTTGCGGTTGGACTTTCTACATGACACATAACGTCCCCCTAACCTTTTCAACTTCTCTGTTATTTCAGTGGCTCAGAAAATAGTTGCGACCCGGAAGAAACAGCAGCTGTCAATCGGACCCTGTAAGTCACTGCCTAATTCTCCAAGCCACTCCTCCGTCTGCGCAGCACCCGTGTCCGCAGTGCATATTAGCCAGGTGAGTCTCACACGCTTAAAACACAGTGAAAAAAATCTTTGTAGATGATTGTGTAGAGCCAATTTTTGTTTGTAACCCAAAAGCACCTCTTTGTCTCCCCCCCTCCGCAGACAGTAATCCTCTTCCACATGGCTCAATCCTCATTGATTTCTCATTAGCAATGTACAAGTGAGCCTGTGTTTGTGCAGCCAAGCTTAGAAGGGCTTAGAGAAGCTCAGAAAAACAGGAGGCTTGTGGCGTTTCTTTGTAACGTGAGATTATTTTCTTGCTTTGTTGTGTGTGTTGCAGACCAGTAATGGTGGAGGCAGTTTGAGCGATTACTCTTCTTCTGTGCCATCCACTCCCAGTACAAGTCAGAAGGAGCTACGTATCGATGTACCCCAAACTGCCAACACCCCTACGCCTGTACGCAAACAGTCCAAACGGCGCTCCAACCTCTTTACGGTCAGTCTGTTCTCCTGTTAGACATATAGGCATGATTGTAATTGTTAATTAGTGCATTAACATTATAGCAAATTCATCAATTTCTCCCGAAATACATGATAGTAAGTGGGTGGAGAACTGGGCGAAGAATAGAGTGAACTTTATAGCTACCTACACTATGTGTATCTGGTATGAATAAAACACATCGGCAAATTAGATTTGAATAGATTGTTGTTGTTGCTTCTGTGGACATAGTGTCTGAAACATGAAATATGCATTATGTGGTAAAGAACAGTGCGTAGTTGTGATAATATGACAAGCACAATGCATATCTCTCTCTGGCTCAGCGCCAGCAAACCCGCCGAAGCCCAGTTTGAATTTGGTAGTTATGCAATGTCACCGGACATTCTAAATCCCATATGTGGGACCGTACTCCCAGGGGCACAGAAAGAAAAATCAGATATATGTGGGACCGTACTGCTCAACAGGTTCATATGTAAAATTACAATGATAAAATGATAATAATGATAATACAAATAGTACACACAGGTATATTATGTACACAAAAGCCTTTATTTTGGATTCGATTATTTGTTGCCCAGCACTAATATTTATGTACACTACCATTCTTAAGTTTGGGGTCAGTATTTTATTATTATTATTATTATTTTTTTTTTTTCATTTTAAATGAATACTTTTATTGTGCTATGATGCATTTAGTTGATTAAAAAAACATTAAGAATGTTGTAAAATATTGTTTTTTTGAACTTTTCCACAAAAATATCAAGGAGCACGATTGTTGTCAACCAATAGTAATAATGTTTCTCAGTATTAATTTGTATATATATATATATATATATATATATTTATTTATTTTTATCAAACCCATGCAGCATTAGTAAAAATCTTCGAATGAGGCTTCTTTAAAGAATATAAAAATTAAATAAGTCTTACTGACGTTAAAATTTTGAATGGTAGTTCAAGTACTGTATATAGTTATGGTTATTCACCAATTAACATATATTAGCTCATATATTATTTCATTTTATTAATTTTCAATTTCCAAGTGACTTCTTCAATTTATCCATTTCATATTTAATATGCTCAGTAAAGCCTGTCGTTCTTCTGGTCTTGTATGCTCCTTAGTAGTGCACATGTACCACATGTCTTGCTTTCAAGAAGTTGTGGGGGTGGGGGTCACGTCAAGGTCAAGATGACCCCTCCCACACCCCCTTGACTTTTGAAGTCATGTGTGTGCCCTGCACTCAAAACTAGATCTAGTCTGAAGTCAGGCTCAATTAGCAGGAAGCTCGCCTTTGACTAAAATGATGTCTTCTCCCCCACAGTCTCGGAAGGGAAGCGAACCAGACAGGGAGAAGAAAGGGATGGATGGCCGCGCAGACAGCATTGGAAGTGGCCGCGCTATCCCAATTAAACAGGTAGGGTCTGGCTGGCCGTCTGGACTGGTATAATTGGAGTCCAACAGTGGCGTATTGTGGACGAAGGGGTCTCAGATCAGTACTCAGACCCGCGCGAAGCCCGTTTGATGCCATCTCCTTGATTAACAGTGAAAGCACGCACTTGACATCAATTAGAGCCAGGCTCTCCCGTGTGCTGAAATGAGATCATTAGGATAAGAAGTGGGAAGGGATTTTTCTCTCCTCAATGCACCCCCCCCCAGCCAAAACCCCTACCCCATCTCACTCTCCCACCTTCTTTTTCCCTGTCAAACGAGGGGATAGAAAAAAGCTAAGAGGGCCCTAATGAAGTGCAGTCTACCAATCTGCATACAGGCCCGTATTTCCCTTAAGCCGTCCCCGAAAAGCTCGGATTGGGTCGTGAATAAGCTGTGTGCGTGGGGAGGGTGAGAAGCAGAAAGTGATGCGAAGAAGACCCCCTCCATTGCACTGTGGGAAAGATTGTTTGACTTGGCCTTAATTTGTCACAAACAAGAGTGCGTAGCGAGAGAGTAAAGGAGAGCGCTAGCTAGCATGGGGGTGGGGGGGGGGGGCGAGATCATTCTCGGCGCATCTCAGCTGGAGTGAAAGAATCAGGTAATTAGCGGCACTAATCGTGCCCTCTCATGTCAGCGCCGTGGCCTTGTTTGTAATTTTCTAATGAACAAATTGCATCTCTGATTAAAGCTGCCTTTAAGTGAGATCTGTGTTTATTAGCGTGCCGCAGTGGAGCAGTGCTTCCGTCGTCCACCGTACAGCGCAGCTGGCGTTCAGGAGCGTAGATGAAGACCTTTTGGATGTGTGGGATGCGTTCGAAACCCGCTGGGTTCGCATCAAGAGGCTCTGTAGGAGACGGGGACATTTATACAAGACACCCAGGCAATGAAACGGCCCTCTTTTCTGCAAATTAGACATTGGAGAATACATTGCGCCTTCACTGGCATTGTATATGTGGCATCATCATTTTGATAATTTTTTATTTATTAAAATTGATTTAAATATTTGTGGGGTCAAAAATATTAGGATGATGACCATCCTAATTCAAGTAGCAAATAAAAGAAATACGTAGCTTGACATTTACCTTTTTTTTTTAGAGAATTTCTTAATATTTGAAAGACATCTGTCTGGAAAATGTAACATGCATGAAAAAAAACAGGAAATAAACATCCTATATTATATAACGCGTCCTGCATCAAGATCATATAGAGGACCCCTAAAGACCCTCATGCTGTAAGATGTTAAAACATTTATATAACAACAAATTTTTATTTTTATTTTTATTCAACAAGGACGCACTGAATTGTTTAGACTTTTATAATGTTAGAAAATAATTGTATTTCAACTAAAATATGTTTGCACTTTGTAATCATTGAATCCTGATTTTATTTTATTTATTTATTTATTTATTTTTCAGATTCCACAAACGATAATGTGTTCAGGGTGTAAGGACAATATGTTATAACATAATCACATAGTAATTCAATTTGTCCGTTTCAAGAACCTGGACACGTTTTAAAATAGATGTACATAAGATTTTTTCCTTTTCCATGTAATGTCTTTTATATGTCGTGCAGTAGACTTCATAGCAAAATCTAAGCTGAAGCGATTTCCTGTATGTGTATAAATGGAGTAAGTCTTTAGTTTCGACTTTCCTTGATTTGATAAATAGAACTCTAAATTTATTACACAATTGTTGCCAGATTTCTTTCTGATTTGGAAGGTAGATCTTGAAAACACTTTTGGAGATGTTTGCCCTTTTCAAGCAAACGTTGGTCTATTGTTACCTACATGGAAAATAACTGCCTAGGAGCATTACCAAGATGGCCGCTGAGCGAACTGGCTGAAAGGGACTTTGGAGGTACTTATTTTTCGAGGCACACAAGCGAGTGCTAATGCTGCCAGCAGTGATCTCTCACCTCCTGCGGCTCTATTTGCATAAATCCTGTTAAAGTCAGTGGCGGTTAATGAAGAAGAAATGAGGCTGGCCCGGCTACAGCGGTGCTGAGAGCAGGGCACCACGCTAGTGGCAGATGGGAAGGCTGAGCCGTAGCAGGCAGCTGTGCGGAGGAGAGAGCAGCATGCGGTTTTAACTATGATCTGACTCTCTTCCGACTGGGCTTGCACTGCGGCTAATTTGTATGTGCGATGCCAAGAGCGATCAAGACGATAACGCGTGTTCTCAAGAGAGATCAACCGTGTTCTACTACTTCAGCGCATGTCATTTACATAGATTACATTTAGAATATGTGCTTGATTACAGTAGGGAGTCATCACTGTGTGTACTAGTTGTATATAGGTTCAGAAAGAAAAGTTTTCTTTTTAATGTTATGTATATTAGAGAGCCTTCGGTATAGTGAAACATTAGCGGATGGAGAGTGTGTCGCACGGGGGGGCCTGGCACAGAGCCATATCTCTGAAGCATCTCTCAGCCTCTTGACACTGCAGGTACATAAATGAGGGATTCATTTCCCTGGTGTCAGACAGAGCCTGCCCCAAACTTACTCGCTCACACACACACTCTTGTGCTGATCAGAAGCCCCATCGGTGGCCGTGTCCCTCATCTCGTGAGGAGATCAATCAGCCAGCGCAATCAGAGCTCACCAGTCTATGCGGTGTTTCAGTTCTCCCTGCTATCTCTCGTTCACTCAATACTGTTTTAGATTCCTGGTGGTGCAGACTTTTTTGCATTTCCTTTGCTGACTTTTTGGAAATGTTGTGAAGTAAAAGATTTAGGTCAGATTGCACATTTTGGGGCGAAAATCATATTGCCGGATTTTTTTCTTTTTCAGGTAACACATTAATATAGGAACCAACTAGTTGATTAGCATGCGTATTATTAACATATTGGCTGTTTATTAGTACTTATAAAGCACACATTCTGTATGACCATATTCTACATCCTACAACTACCTTACCTTAACTATAAATAAGCGACAAATTAGGAGTTTGTGTAGGAAAAATGTAATGTTTGTTATGCAATGTGTGATGAACAAATATTGCTCCAATATGCAGGTCAAATAAATCAAATCAAATCAAATAAAAAAATTCAGTTACATTGTACTTGTACTTACTGTGGATTCAGATCTTTTTCTTATTTTACTTGTAATCTTTTAACAAATCCACATGAATAACAAAATAATAGCAAAATTAATATATAAAATAATTAATATTGTAAAATAAATGGTAGTACAGAGGAAACACAATTCTTCACAATTGCTAATAGTTTTAGTTCATGTTAAATTAAGTCAAATTAAGTCAAATTGAAATGTTGAAATGAAACTTTTTTTTGTGTGTAGACCTGAAGCAGAAGATTACTTTTCAGTAATCATATCAAGCCAAATCATCATTTTTATTTATTTATTTAGTTGTTGTGCATTTGTAGATGTTGTAGAAGTTTGTGAAAGATGTGTGTAGAATTCTGCAGACTTCTGTGTGGGCCTGCCCATTTGTCCTTTAATCAAACTTATTTTACTTTATAATATCAATTTGATTCATGGCATCTCAGAAGCTCCCCAGCCTGTATGGAGACACAAGCAGCAGTGGAGCTGCTGTCCAGAAGCCCTCCATCAGATCAGTGACTGCATCTGCTGCAGTGGCATTTCCCATCTAATTGGGCGCTACATTCAGGCGATGAGTGTTTCACCAACAGTATGAAAGCGGCCCGGGCGCGTCCCCTCACAGACGATAACGCAGCCGAGCAGTTTGCGCTCAGAGGCATGGGGCAGATCTTCGCTCAGGAATTGGATGTTAATTGATTTGATAATTCCCTGTGGTCTTTCCTCTTACGTGCTTGCGTCTCTCTCGATCTGCCTCCTCGCCTCTCACTGGCCGCAGCAGGCTGCTGGGCGTTAGACCTGCTCTCCAATTAGCGTGTGCGGGCATGTTCACTTCCGAGTCTACCTGCCTCACATTAACACCTCTTCACTGACCTCTTTTGGTCCAAGAAAGTGGATTTTACAGATTTTGCTGGAAATCCCTCACTCCTGGCTCTGCATTAATGACTGGCCTGAACTCTTGTGCACTGGTTCTCAGCTGCACATTATCGCCGACCCGGCTGTTGATGAAGAACGTTAACTTGTAATCTCTTTGGCAGATGTCTGACTGCATTAGATTTATCGCTCAGCTGTTCCTTGAAGGTATGGCCATAATTGTTAGTCAGTTACTCACACACGGATGAGTCTTGAACAAAATCGATTGCTTTTGATGCTTTGGATTTTGTGTTCCACTCAACACTCTTAACAGATAAAGTTTACCAGTGAAACATTTATAAAGAACCATTTCCGGTTTGAAACTTCAAGTGAAGTCATTTAGAATCAAGTAGTACAATATTAGGGTAACACTTGATTTTGACAGTCCACTTTAGACGTTCATCTAACAGTAAGTAACTGAAAAACTGGTAAACTGTAGTCACACTACGATTTGTCCATGATCATTACATACTGTGACTAGTAGGTGTGATCTAGGGCCCTTTCTTGTCTGATGTGGAAATCCTCTTCTATTCAGTCTTTAACACAAAAACAAACAAACTCAACACAATATCACTCATATCAATCACTCATATCAATTCTATGTAACGATTTTATGTTTTGGTGGCTAGTTTGGCTGTCTATACTGGATGCAGCATGACGCGACAACTATTATGTTCGGTGTAGGCATGGTGTTAAAATCTCCCTTAAGTAGACAGCACATATTTGCATATTCAACCAAATGCCGCTTCCAGCAAGAACTATTTGAGTATTTCGGGGCCTTAAGTGTAAAGAACCTTTAAACAATCTGAAGAACGTTCTTTTTTTTTAAAATATAAACAATCATCTATGCATCGGAAAAGTTCCATGTATGTTAAAATAATGAGCCTCTTTTTATATAAGAGTGAAGAAGGCTTGGTAAATTTTTTTTTTTGTGGGTGTTACTTTGACACCTAGTTCTTCCCTATAATCCCAGATATTCACAAAAACAATGATATAAAAAAGGCGTGAACTAATCCAGTTGGCTTTTTTTTTTTTTACCATGTATGTGCGCATGCTAGTTTTTTTCTTTTTTAGACCTTGTCGCAGTTTATTTGGCATTCGCTGTGATCTCATTACGAAGGTTATTGTCCTGACTCCTGAGCTGAAGGTTACACTCTCAACATGGCTCTCAGCTACAATAAAACCTTTGTAAAAACGCCTTCATTAGAACATGCTCCTCATTAAAACACGCAGACGGCTCGGTGGACAGTAATGAGGCTGGGGTGGGCTCGCACTCTCCAGCAATTAGATGGCTAAAGAGGAGCGGTTTCACTGCCGTCTCCCTATGGAGGGCTTCAAACCGGCCTCTCTGAGCCCTCCGAGTGGGTGTAGGGAGGTCAGATGTGTCACCTGAATTTGCCATGACAACTCTCGCCTCTGCCAATCACAGCCTCCTTTGACCCTCTGCCTTGTTCTTAATATGACTGTTTGTCCTATCACCGCAGAGACCCCGATTGTTTTGACGTCTATGGTGTATTATGACTATATTATGTTGTTTGTTTTGACTGGTGGTCATTTTAATGGCTGTTAGTGATTTATTTTTAAATGGCTCATTTAAATTTGTCAGAGGCCACGCTGAACGGTGATTATTTTGCTGAAACTTTGTCAACTTGGCGAGCTCTTTGGATTGTCTGTAGAAATAGTTTAGTTTGATAGAGTTGTTTATAGCTTTGTTCAGAAACTAATGTTACTCTAATGATCGCCAGCTTTGTTTACTGACCCTGTGCAGCCCGGAGTCTGCCGACATCTGTTCCACGTTCTTAATTAGCCGATTACCGCGCACGCACACATCTTTGTTAACTATGGAAAGGCATTTTGACACAAGCTTTAATACAAATTAATTTTCATCTAAATGGTTGCAGTAAGACTAATGTCTGCAGAAGAGTCATCTTCACGTCGGTGTTGTACCTACTGATTTGCGGTATAAAATTGTAGTGCGGTTGTTCTAATTATTTTTATTTTTGTCCAATTTCAGTTCTGAATAATCATTCTCGTGGAAAAAAAAAAGTTGATTATAAGTCAAATAACTGATTCTGAATAATAAATCATACTAAACAAACAAAAATAAAAAAAAAGAATAGAAAAATAAGCTCTAAATAACAACTGTAGTTTTTAGTGTTATATTTTGGCCAATCCATAGTTGTTTTCTTGCCAGTGCCAGATTTTTTGACGATCCACTTGTCATCCTCACCGATGTGTTCTCAGAGCTCAAAATTTAAGATTTTGACTTTTTCCATGTTTGGTGGTGCAGACGCATTACGTTTTACTGTGCATCGCTCTCTTAAAATTTCTGTTTAAGAAATACAATGGCACTCAAACGTCTCTCTCCTCATCATAAAGGGAAATTAGTATCATGGTTGTAATTGCATGTTCTGGTGCGTAGATGAGCACTGAGCTGTGCACGTTTGACGAAGTTCTGCCCCCTCAGAGCAGGGGTGCTTTGTAAGGAGTTAAATTGGATGGTTAATTCGGGTGTTATTTACCCTGTAATTCATTAGCTTGGCCCTGCCATTGGCAGCGGGCAGGCTGTAATTTCACGCTTCGCAATAAAAGATGTCTCATAATCTGCTTCATTTAGCACCGAAAGAATTTAATGAAATTAACTGCAGCCCTAATTAAGACGGTGAATATTAAAGACCTGCTATCAAGCCTTTAACGAGTGTGACATGATCCGCCTTCTGTGGGATTGGAAAAATATCATTTCCCAGGGAAAGGTTGTCGCTGCTCCGAGCCATTTTGGCCAAGACGGCATTTTTGTCATGCACACTAACCTCTCGCAAATTAGATTTTTTTCTCTTCTTTTTTTTTTCTTTTCCCTGTATAATTTTAGCTTGAAAATAATTTAACCAAATACACAAACATCAATCAGGGCTCTCTGTTTAGATTTGGCTAATCTCTTGTTGCCAGTATCCATTGGCTTCGATTGGTTTAAGCTTTCAGGGGAGTGTTGAAAGCACTCATTAAGCGTCTTGATGACCTTGACGTGTTACTGTTTAACGATGATCCTCACATTACCATCTTTACTGTCTGTTCATGGAACTCGGGCTCCTGAGCATTATTTAACATGGACATGTGTGTAGTTACGAAGACATAGATTTGGGAAAAAAACTTCTTTCCATTTGATTTTGTCCTGTTATATGCACCTTTTTTCTGAACGCGGAAGTAAGCCTGGGAATGAGGCTTCCGGTTCATTAGACGCTATAGGAAAATAACAGCGTGCAGTAAACGGTCAGATCTGGTCTGATTCAGGTGTGTTTGTCAGCGTGAGAGAATATGTGCGAAAGCTGCCTGTCGTTAAATGATAAATGTTTTTTTGGGGTAGGTGTGTCCTCACACTGCCTGCACCGGGCCAGATCAGATGGCCGCAGCGATATAAGACCCCCAGCTTTCACGCCATGTCACTCACGTGGCCCCACTCCCCTCGTACACACACACGTACACAGTCACTCACAGTGACAGGGCCGGAGGCGAGCCAGTGTTGAGATGACACACTTAATTTAGCACCCTTCTCTCTGGAGCGCCCAAGAACAATAAGGCCAGCGTGGGCAAACACCCAACCTTTTGTTAAGCGGCTGTCCGGTGCTGGTTCATAGGAGACGGATCCTGTCCACCATACTGACTCTGTCCACACCCATGCCACAGTCCGCATTCATCTCCTGGTTAACCTCTCCCTTTGTTGTAGAATAATGGGAGAAATGAGAAAAGCTGAAAGAAGAGGGTAACGCACTGATAAGAGCAAATCGGCACATCTTTTAATGGAAGAGTGCACAGATCAGAGGCTTTTTTGTTTGTTTGTGAAGTTTATTTGTAATTGACGCTTATCCTGTTCCGGCTCTCTCCTTCAAGAAAATGAGAATGTAAATTTCCTTTTTTGTTTTCTTATGTTGACTTGGCAAAGCCGACATATACTGATCTACTATTTTCTCTAATGCTGCCTCTTTTGAGTCTTAAATTTTAAAGTTTTAAAGCTGTGACCACCCAACTTGGACTGATCTGAGTCTAAAAAACTTTAGATACTAGCATAGGACATGCTAGACTTCCGAAAATGAAAAATGAACCATAGTTTTATTATAGTAAATGTGTGGTAATCATATTTTTTTGGCATATTGATTACCATTTGTATAACCACAGTTTTACCACAAGTACCGTGGTTAAACTATGCTTAGTGTAGCAAAAGCACGGTTATTGTGTAGTTACTTATGGTTTAACAGTAGTATCTAGGTTTTCTGGTTTAAATAGTTGTACAAGCATGGTTATTTTTTTGTAAGGGTAGTAATGTGCTAAAACATGTTAGTCGTGCCAGCAAACATGTTAACATAATACTCAGCTATCCTAGTAAAACAAATTAGAAACATGCTAGGAATATACTAAACCATGCTAGCATGAAAAACATGTTAGCAACATGGTAAAACATGCTAGGAACATGTTAACAATGCGTTACAACGAACGTTTGTTAGCAGTATGTTTAATCATGCTAGTGAAATGTTTCTAGCATCTAGCATTTCTAACTGCGAGAAATGTTAAAACATTGAGAACAGGGTAATATTGTTCTAGCGACATGCTAAATCATGATGGAGTGCTGCTAGAGTGGTTTTAAAGGTCTAAGTTTTATGTAGTGTTTTTTTTTTTTAAACGGTCTGAAGTAATCTAATAAGGTTAGACAGGTCCATTTTTTTTGTGTGTATGTAAAAACCTTCAAACTTCAAAAATGTGTTATTTTAACTTTCAGACAAGGTTTTGAAACGGCTTTCTCATTTGTTTGTGCTCTTTAGTGTGTTGCGCTCTATTGAATGATTTAACCACTATATTATTGATGCTCACAGTCCACAGGTGCTGTAGTTATGTCTCTGCGAGATTTATTTTTTTGGCCCCTGTTTGCAACATTACAAGACCTTCAGGTTGTCAACCAGGGGAGGGTAAAATAGAGGCAAGCAGGGTGTCACCAGCCTGGGCCTTAAATAATGAGCGATTACTCCCATCAGAGAAGTGACGTGGTGTTCAATTAGCTTCTCCTGCTGAATGATCGCTTGTCATCCCCCCGATGGATGTGTAAAATTAATATACCTAGATCCAAAGCAAGCGAGGCAGCTACCTGCCCAACACAACATGCCTGGGAGAGACCCCACACTTACACCATCATTAAAAGATCATCTTCTTTTTCTCTCTCTCAATCTGTCCATCCCTTCCTTCCTTCCTTCCTTTCTTTTCCCCTCTTTCATGTTTGCTCTTTTTTTTCTCTCTCTCTCGAGCTTCTCTCTCTCTCTCACACACACACACACACACACACACATCTCAGTCTTAGTTAATGAAGTAATGGATATTCACCCTATGTGACAGATGGGCCGCTAGCGGCAGCACTCTTGTTAGGAAATTAAAAAGCTCGTCAACTTGTGTTTACCAGCCTGTTGTTATTTCACCCAGGAAGCACTCTTCTCTTGTCTTAAACACTGGGTCAGGGTGTACAGGCGTGCAGACTGACCTAAAGGGAACATCCTCCCACACGTATATCTCCATCACCCAGGGCCAGACTGATCGCAGAACAGTTACAGGCATCATTACCTAAATCCCAGCTCATCTTAAAACAAACATATACTGTATGTGTCACTTGAGGGCTAATCTCAGGACAGTTCCACAGCATATATGAAATAAAATAATGTAAAATTCATACAAGAGCACATGATCAAAAATAAATGCAGTAAATGAATAGTGCAAGTCTTTTATAGTTTGAATAGATTGCTAGAGTTACAGGATCAGAGTTGGTGTGCGTGTGATTATAAATACGTTTTATTATTAAACATTCTTTTTCAAATGTACTGTATTACATCCAAAAAAATGTATATTAAAATTTCTGATATATGACTGACATTGAAGTATATGACTGACACCAAGTTCTTAACCTCAGCAAACTAAATCTTCAAATGCACTTCACTGTCACTCCTTCTGCTACATCATTTTAGCCTGTTTTTTTTCTTGCAGACTGTGTTTAGATACCAATTACCACATAATTAGGCCAGTTTAACGGTGTGTGACAGTTAGGGATCGTGGCATTTTATTATTATTTTTTTTTTAATGAAAATTCTGCGGAGTGACTGAAAGAAAAACAAGTAGAGAAGTAGGCAGTGAGTGACAGAAACTTGTCGGCTCTGGTGTTGCACGCTTCGTGGCAGCCAGAGCAAGAAATCTATTATTATCCGTCCTGTCTGCGCATTAATGTTTAACAAGTCCAGCGAAGTGACACGGCGCCGCAGCAGCGTAATTGCTAATCAGCGGACAGTTTTATTCCCTTCTTGCCTAATGAATTTGGCTGAAATGAGGTGTGGGCGGCCGGACCCTTAAACGGGCAGTCAGCCGCCACTGATGTGCGTAGGAGAGGAAGGTTAGTGCTCGTGTCGTAGTATTAATGCGCTCTAACACCTCAAGCGGAATTTGCATGTGTAGCTCACAGTGCAGTTTTTTCTTTTCTTTTCTTTCGCTCTCCTCAAAGTGTCCACTTGAGTACAAAATAATTGTTTGTAAGTGTGAAAATTGGTTGATACTTTATGAACCATGGACATTTTTCGCCCTCTTTCACACTATAAATTCAGTATTTATTCAGTATTTTTCAATCCAGCATGCTATGTTGTTGAATACTGTTAATATTTAGTAATGCGAATTAAACTTTGCATTTCTGTTTTTGTGTATCAGGGCATGTTGCTGAAAAGAAGTGGCAAGTCACTGAACAAAGAGTGGAAGAAAAAATACGTCACGCTTTGTGACAACGGAGTCCTCACGTATCATCCTAGTCTGCATGTGAGTACCAACACACGCACACACCCCCAGTACATGTGTATTTTATTTGCCTTTCTCCTCACCTTATTGGTCCTGCCCTGTTAATGTTGTTATTATTCTCAGTTCACCCGTCACTGTAACATCCTGGTTTTTTTTTATGTCCTTTTCACTGATGTTTAACAGATTATTGTGTCCGCCTCAGTAAGCATGGTGTCTGATGACACGATCTTGTCCTTAATTACCGACTCATCTGTTTGCACGTGGCTGATGCTGTTGATGTGTAATATAACGCTGTAATGGCTTGTCATAATCACCAACTCAGACGACCTGTTTGCGCACACACCAATGGAAATGGCCGTCTTTTATTGGTTATTTATTTTCCCTCTCTGGATTTTTTTTATCGTATCGTTAGCGCCAACCAATCCCGAAGTGATTGAACAGCTCATAGGGGATGCACATAAAAGATACTGTATAGAATGAAAGGATGAAGACATGGATAGCAAGTAGTCAGACCTTGCACTTAGTTTTGTGGATTAAATGAACAAGATAGAAACTATATATATTTTTCATGATCTCTTCAGCCAATAACTGACAGACAAGAAGGTGAAATGATGGGTAAGATGAGCTCTAGCATTCAAAAAATATATATGAACAAAAACATGAAATAATATGTGAGGTCTACTGTAGTCAGCATTTCATGTGGATCAAAAAAAAGTTACATTTGTCCGAAGACAAGAATGCATTTTGGTTTGAAGCTTTAGGACAACTTTAATAAAAGGTTTTAATCCACTTCAATTGTTGAGTACTGTATAATATTACTGTATATGCTATTCTAGACGTTTCTAGAATACAGGGTGTAAGAAGTGATTAGAAGTGAACAAGAAGAACAAGAAACAAGAAAATCCAAGTGAAATAGATTTTTTCATTAAATCAGGCGTGCAAATTCCAAGTTCTCTTTTTCCAGATATCAAAGATACATCAAAAATAGACCACATGATGTAAATGCCACATTAAAATGACAGTTTTACAGCTAAGCTAAACTTTACTAAATTGTAACTTTTTGGGGCAGTTTCCCGAACAGGGTTTAAGACTGGTCCTAGATTAAAATAAATGTTCAGAGCTGTCTAAACTGGAAAAAGCTTGCACTGACGTACTTTAAAATACATTACTGCCATTGTTTGGTCTTAAAATGCTTAAGTAATGCTTTTTTGTAAGATATGTTTATAAAAACTACTTAAATGTCCTAAATTTACAAAGACCTAGTCCTGGCTTAAACTAATGCCTGTCTGGGAAACCGCCTCTTTATGGAATTTGGACTGTTTTTACGCTTTAACCAAGTATTTATGTATAACCATCATCAGTCATCAAGGCCTTAATAAGCTTATTGGTATAATGAATTAATAATTAATATAATTAAAAGTCTAAAATGTTGTTGCTGCTGTTCTATATATTATAGCTAAGTTACTTATTAAAGGGGATGCTTTAAGTCATTTTTAACATTTACTCATCTTCAATCACTTCATTCATCTTTTGAACACAAGTAAAATTTTCAATAATTGCTTGTCTTATTATTGTTTTTTCTCCACCCAACCACTTGATTTTTATTTGTCCGGGAAGTTTTTTAAGGCTTGAAAATGCTGTTTAAATATAAACCGTGTATGTAATTTTGATTTTGATTTTTTTTTTTTTTTTTTTTTTTTTTATTAAAACATCAATT
>JAUYWG010000039.1:5828846-5850052 GCA_034779775.1 Enteromius afrohamiltoni | reverse complement strand
ATATATAAATTACTTAAATTATAATATAAATTACTTAATAAAACCACATTATACTGTACCAGTTTGTTGAAATATACACATTTTATTTATTAAAATATGCAAACAATACTTTTTAACAATAAAATACTTTTTTACATTTCAAAATATTTTTAAGTATTTAAAGTCAAAACACACAAATGTGCATGTACAGCTGAGATATTTTCGAGATGCACACATATTAATTCATATCAAAACATATATGTCATAAACGTATAACAAATAAAAAAAACATCAGAAACAAACAGAAACAATAATATTTGCTGGACCTACTGATGACCAGTAAAATATAGTTTTTACTGATCACTAAATACAAAGTTTTTAAGAAGGAGGAAACGTGCAGAAGGAACTCCTGGAACATTAAAGACTGTGTGCTGCAAAAACTCCCAAATGCATGTAATGTTTCTTTTCATAATAATTATAATGTTGTAAGAGTTATACATATCAAAAAGCGATATTACTCACCTCATACTGACGCAGCAGCAGCTTCTTCTGTTGCCTGACTGTCTTTCACATGTCGACCGCTAAAATTTGAACCGTCGCCACGGGAACCAATTTAACCCAACTCAGGGTTATTACTAACAATAACCCAACCTTTTAGAATGTTCTTATGAATTGCATTTTTAATATAAAAATAATAGGTCATGTTTTGTTTTTTGTTTTTTTGTTTTTTTTTACAATGACCTGGCAACCACCCACAATAATCACTCTGTAGTTTGTTTTAGTTTGTATTGTTCTCCAGAAAAGATGACAGACATTTAATCCTTTGCCTTGAAGTGAATTATTCCATGATAATGGATGAGTTCCTCCTCCTCTTCTCCGAAGTAACTAGTTATTCTTTAAAACAAAACCTAAAAACAAACTGGCCGTGACTGAATGTCTGCCAGAATTATAGCAGACGAATGAATGGTTTTTGGAGAAAGCACTGAGCTTGAGAAGACAATGATGGAGAATATGAGGGAGAGGGAAAAGGTGTATTTGACGTTGAGGTGTGTGTGTGAGAGAGCTCGGACAAAGGGGCTGTTAGAACGAGGTGGTTAATTGTTCACTTTGGGATGGCATCTTGTCAGCAGAGATAAGTTGTCACGTTTTCCACTTGAGCTGAGACTAAACGATTGTAAAATAAGTTACGGCCGTCCTTGGGGCTGTCTGCTGATGCACGGCGCTGGGAGCATGCTCAGTGCCAGCCTGAACATCCCCCCAGCCCCCGCCCCACATCAGCGCTTTCACTCGGCCTGATATTGATGTGAACTGAATGTTATTTTATTCTGCCGCTAGTCACAGCTGTCAGTGCCGCTTAGGAGAAGTGAAGCAGCCTTCTGATAGCCTGAGCCGGAGAATCCAGCCAAACGCCAGTCAGAACTGGCCCTTACATGAACGATCATTTAAACCAGAGCAGACACCGCAGAATGCTCTATATGCATACGGTAAAACAGAGCTGAATGTTTCCATCCATCTCTCTCTCTTTGTGTCCAGATACCGGTCTGGGAGATTCTGTGTGCTCCAGTCCAAGCATATCCAGTACCACCAGTCCTAAGATGGACCCACCTCCATCACCTCACGCCAACCGCAAAAAACACAGGAGGAAGAAGAGTACTAGCAACTTCAAGGTGGACGGCTTCTCTGGAACTGCAGAAGGTACTTAGAGTCACTGTCCCACTCCATCTTGTAGTCTCCTCTTCTCTGTCAGATCTCGGCTGATAATCTCTTACAGCCATGTTTCCTAAAACCCGCTGTAATGCATTGGTTCTCAAAAACGATCTTTAACATTCTCTCATATCTAACTGCAATGTCCACTCAGGAAAGTTGTATATTTAAAACCTGTTTAAACCAAAAACAAATACAGGTGAGATCTGCGATACTGCATTTCTAGGTTACTAACCAAGTTAGTATTCGTATGATGCCAGTGTTCAAAAATCTATGTTTTTTGCTGTTACACACTCTATTTTGACTATTTAACTTATTAATGTTGGTACTTAAAAGTTTAACAGTTAATCATTATATTAATATGTAATTCAAACAAGCAAAACCTCGGATTTAAATATATTTACTTAAAAAAGACAAAAATCGGTGACAAAAAATGCAATTAAACGGCGTTTAAAGTTTTGCAGTAGAGGAATTATTAAAGCTATTCAGACAAGAACAGTGACTGGTTTTTATCTTGACAATATTGCTGTCTAATACACTTCACTTACACTGCGAGACTAATATAATTTAAAATTCTAATATAATTTATTAGAAAAGTGGCAAACGGCTCAAAGCCTTTTGAATGGTGCTGAGTAAATATGCGTTCATCTGTACATTTCATTACAATCGAAGAACCTTCCTTTATACCAGCACGAATACAAACACTGCAAGCTGCATACTCTGCTGCTTTCACACACACAAACTCAAGCGAGCGCACAGTCATGCAGTAAAGTTGTGTCTGCTGTGACGGTGCAGTGGAACAGATGTTTCTGAGCAGCAGATGTGCAATATGTTTCCTGCCGTCAGTATGGATCAGGCAGCTGACAGGCCTGCATGGAGCAAGAGAAATATGCTGAGTGATTATTACACACTCACACAGACAAGCCGGTTAAACACCGTCTGTCACTCTCTCACACACGCAGAATCCACTCATCACAGCAGACTCAATTCTGACACAGTAGATAGATATTTGTATTTTATTAATCGGCCACAGTAACACACTACCGTTAAAATGTTTGGGATCAGCACTTTTTATTTTTATTAAAACTATTATTCAGCAAGGATCTATTAAATGAATTACAAATAAACATTGTTGCAAACAAATTCAACTTTTCAACAAAAAATAGAAAACTGTTTTTTAAATGTTTATCAAAAGTGACAAACATATTAATAAAAAAAAATAAAATAAAATTAACAAATGAATTGACCTATTAAGCAACTTGTAAATGTAGCACTTGGTGTGAATGGTAGTTCCAGTAAGTAGTTCATAACCTCTTGACAGGGTGAGAATACAGTTCTGAAGTGTTGTAAGGTCGTCTGTGACTGTGTGTGTGAGAGAGGAATGATGGATGAGTGTGTGTCAGCTCAGAGTGTGTGTGATTAATTCAACTGGGCTTGTGTGGGTGGCCACGGCCCCTTGAGAGCCGAGGATCAGTGCTTGTTTAAAATGTTCCCAATCACCCTTATTGATCCTCTCGCAAAGGGGGCCAATATATTGTCAGTGAGGGAAGAGTATGTGTGCGTGTATGTATACACATCAGTGTTTATCAGAATGTAATTTCATCAGCATATTTCAAGCAGCATTAAATACCGTATATTTATGCATTCAGTGGTTCTCATCTTGGGGGTTGCGACCCAAAAAATGGGTCACAGATCTGATACTGGACAGAAGACAAAAACCAGTGGTAAGGAAATGTTTTACTGATAGGATTGACAGAATGAATCATGTATAAGCAGGGGTTTTGACTGAATACACATAGGGAAGTATTTTCTCTTTACAATGCATAGATAACAATAAAATAAATATAGAGTATAGGCAGTTTTTTGGTTCAAATTCTGTCAAATAATACAAACAGACGGGTTCCATTAAAATCAAGCAAAAACTAAATTAAATATTGGGATGGCTCGCACTATTTTGTGTACCAAATTTTATAATATAAATTATACGTTAGCATTAAACTATGCATATATGCTGTTTTTAGGGTCAGAAATTTTTTTCAAGAAATTAATTATTTTGTTGAGCATAAATGCATCATCAAAAGTGGCAGTAAAGATGTGTATAACGTTAATATTTCTAAAAATTTATACAAAAAAATAAATAAAAAAAGCGTTTCATCAATAAATACTAAAAATCCAGTTTCCACAACAGCCTGAGACTCAGGATCATGTGATGCTTAAGACTGGCTGCTGAGAAATTCAACTTTGCAAGGAATAAATTATTTTTTTAAAATATGTGGACAAAGAAAGCCGAAATTTTTCATTATAATATTATTTCATAACTGGTTCCTGAGGATAAGAGACTTCCATTTTACCAACCCCAAAATTTTGAATGGTAGTGTAAAAATGCACAATAATGTTGCGGTCTATTTTCATAGCAGCAGAATGTTTGATTTGATTGATTTATTTTTACTACTTACTCTGTTGGATTGCCATTTGATGTTCAGTTGTAAATCTGGGAACTGTAGCAAAACCAACTGATCTGATGCACCATCTCTACCATGACGTTAGCGTTTAAGAGTTTTGAGAGACCATCTGTTCCACTTAATTCTCTCTATGGTGCCACCATGTGGTCATGGAAGAATGGAATCATGGGAAATGAGAACCCTGATAGTCCTAAGATTGTAGGAGGCAGATACGTAAACATTGTTCAAAGATGTTATTTAGTCTTCGATAGGTAAATCTCTAAACCTAATATATTATTGGCCAGTGTAATCTGACAAAAACTCCTTCAAAAATACAAAAAACACACACACACAATTAATCTGTTGATGGCATTGTGTTTATTTTGATTGATATTCTGGGGTTTATCTAAAAATGTATTCTATTTCTTCCTTTACTGTGGGAGACCTGTTTAAAATGTCATATTTGCAAATGTAAAGAAGCAGTCGTATTTTTTAGGATTAAAAGAAAGAGATTTTTCTTGTGGTTTCTCACCTGTATGAGAAATGGGGTTACATTAATGTACCTCACTCACCCCCTCTTAATTTTTCACCATCACTATCTTTCTTTCACTCTTTCCCTATCCTCCCTCCTCCCTTTCCTTTCTCCTAACCCCGGAGAGCCACTTTGTCTTGCCCTGATTCACGTTTTTTGAAAAGGTTGAATGTTGTCAGACGCTGCCTGGGCCTTTTCCACAGCCCCCATTCGTCAGGCAGGCACTTAAGTGAAATATTATAAATAATCTACAGTATTGAAATCTTTTATCAGCTGTGTCACTTTCATTATTCAATAAGCGATTAGTAACAGTCTCCCAATTTAGCCATTAAGCACTTGTGCGTGGGGCCGGGGAGTGCTGTCACGCCGCAGGCCTGCTGAAGGATAAGGCTGTCAGCCTCTCTGTTATTCATGAGCTCCACCAGCCAGGTACCACGCTCGTAGTGTTTTATATAACACGCATATACTGTCACAGTCAGGTACCGTGCTCGTAGTGTTTTATAGAACTCACACACACTTACATTTTCTCTATTACATGCTTACTGCTTAAATTCCATAAAAGGTAAGTTATATTTTGCTGAAAGACACTGAAACTTATTTTAGGGCCATTAAGAAAGAAATAAAATAAATAAATAAATTGGCTTTACTGTATAAAAAAAAGCATGTTTTGCATGATGCAGTCTTCATGCATCATGGAATTTTTGGTTGTTTGTTCATTTTATGCATATTTAAATGCATAATACATAAGTCTAACACATAACCAAAACACAAAATACATTTATAAAAATGTGATAATTGAAAAAGGTCATGTGATAATTAAGTAGCTCATTAGAAATCTGCTCAAACTTTGTATAGTCATGAGTTGATTTGAGAATTTGAGTTGATGTGCACATTTTTTTAATCAGTCTTTTCCATTCAAAGACTTTTCTAATTGACTATTTTACAAAATCAGATTGTTCCAGCTATTAAGTTCAGAATCATCATAAATCATAAATTATGGATGGTTATTACGACTTAGATTTTGCTCTGTTTCTTACACAAGAAGCATTGCAATCAATTCAAATACTGTACTGTCCCTTTAAATTCTCATCAACATCTCACATTGCTTTAAAAGCTTCCTTTTCTTAATGCAATATATAATTCATTCTCTTTTGAGGTGAAATATGAAAGATTTTTCCGCAAGATTTATTTGGCTGTCATAAAGACATTGTGCGGTTGTCTCTAAGTTCTGGTTGTTACTGTTTTAGGAGTATCGTATTAAAAATGTGTCCCTGAACGCACACAATCTCAACATGCTGATGATCCTCGGCTAACATTATGGCAGTTCAGGGGTCTTTCTCTAATTTCAGCTCACCTGCTCTTCTCTTTTCACCGAGACAAAGTCTTCTCTGAAGATCAATGAATCCCATCATGCCGTGCATTTTTACACTCCTCGCATCCCCCCCACAGCGGGCCGCTGAAAGCCCACCACTCAAAATGGCAAACTTACTGCACGGACGATCACAGTTTATCAATTACCGCTGAGCTGTAGGGCCCTAAGTGGCCCTTGTTAAGTAATTACTATGTTTGATGAGAGCAGGAGAATGTGAGAGCCTTTGAAACCGGATCAGGCAGACGGCGTGGGCTCTGCACTGCACAGGGACAGCGGGAGGCTCATGAATGCCTTGATGATCGCACAAAGACATGGATACCTCAGGAAGGCGATACGTTTTAAGAAGCAGCCAGAAAGAGAAAGACATTCCAGAAGATGTCAGGGCCTCACAGGTGTCCTCAGCTGGAATCGGTCTGGCACGTGGCTGTAACGTTTAATTAAAGCATTCTGCAGGTGAACAGCTCTTTGCTGTTAACTGACAGGAACAAAATGAAGATGGTATTATGGCTTCCTAATGGTATGGAAAAAGGACCATTTGTATCTTTTAACAAAAGCCAATGTTTTTAAAGACCTACAAATGAGAGAGAGAGGGAAGTTAAGAGCCAACATTCGGGGAATTGATGTTATTAGAAGACGAAGAATGGTTTGTGTGAGGGATCAAGCGTGCCACGCAGACAATAAGACAGATTTTAGAGTCTATTGTGTGGAAAATAGCTTGATTCCGAGCCACGTTATTGTAGGTCTGTTTCCCTCGCTGATGCTGTTCACATGTAAAGGACTGGATGGGATTGTTTTTCCAGGATTACTGTTGTGTAACAAATGTCCCCTTTGGCCTAAGGGGAAAAGAGTGAGACTGCATTGAGCCGAAGTGACTTCAGGTCAGTTGTCAGCACAGCTGGGAAATTAGCAGTTATTTAAAGAGATGAGGCTAGACCTACAGTATGAACACAGTGAACTGAGAAAGAAATGATTTAAAATGGATTTTGCATATCACAGTAATTTTAGAATAATTTATTTTAGCTCAAATATTTCTTTTTTTTTTTTTTTTTCTTAATTATTATTATTACTATTATTATTTTTAACTGTGGCGTCTTTCTGTTAATATTTTCTTCCAGTTATATGTTGCTCACAATAAACTTTCTTGGGATCTTTTGGGGGGAGTTTCTTGTTTACTTTTCAGATGCAGATTTTCGGATTTCAAATATGAGAATCTATTAAAAATATTACATTTAACCAGTGTGCAATAAACGAACACATGGTGAAATAAACACATCAATGTGCAAAGACAAAATGCAAAAGATTTATATATAAACATGTCACCTTGAGCGATTTTACTAAAAAAGTAAATATAACAAAGTAATTTTGTGAAGATTTCCAGTCAGATTGTAAATTTGACAAGTTGTGCAAATGTTACAATTTGTCACATCTTTGTCTATCACAGAATGCTCTGAAATTGCATGGTGTTGGGAATTTTACATTGAATGAATCTTGTGATGCATTTGTTTACTATTGGACATTGTTAGTGGACACATTATACTAGTGTCTACAGGACCAAAAGTGCCAAAGTTGACAAAAACACTCTTTACCCTACTTTTTTCCCATCCTTTAAGAAATTCACACATTTCTGAATTCGTCTTTATTTTTCTTTTATCCACTCTGCTTGACAACATGATATAACCTGTTTTGTCTTGCAGTGTTCCACTCAAAAGCTGCGTTATTATGCCTTTTTAAACTAATGCGATGTGTTTCCGAACCCAGTGACTTCATTAACCAATTAAACATTCTGTATAATTCTCATCAGTTTGAACATTTACCCTGCTGACTGCAGTTCATCCTTTGTTTTCACCCTGTCTTTCTCAGACATTAATATTTCACTTCTGTGATACTTCCTGTTCATTTCCCAAATATTTATCTTTGTGGCTCTTCTACTTTCTCCACTCCTGTCATTTGTTTTGTTTCTTTTTTCTTTTTGTCTTTCTCTCCACCTATTCCTCTGCCTGTCATCGGATGCAGCCAAACGTAGGGCATGGAAACTAAATCGCGTCGGTAGTCTGCGCAACATTTACAGCAGTGCCTCCAACGCTGAAGGTAACTAGCTCCTGAAAACAGACCAAGGGGCAAGTCAGCGTACCCCTCTTTTATTTTAAGACAAGCCCCTCAAACATGCGGTGAGACCCCATGATTATGCTTTATCCTTCTGTCCTCCCTGATTCTTCAAACCCTGCACGCCACTTCAGATTTTAAGAGCACGTGTCAATTGTCAAATTATGCTTTGCTTCCATAATCGTGTTTGTAAAAGTGTTGTGTTCGATGATTTAGTGAATTGTATGATGTCATTTGGCGATATTGGACTCATTGTGGGAGATGTCATGTGTGTATTTGGCCAACCCCCTTTCCACGCCCCCTTTACTGTGACTCCACCCCTCCCCTGCTTTATTTATTTGTTCCCATTTTTCCCTGTATGTGAATAACTCCTGTAATATTTGCCAGGTTATTAATGCTAGATGCTTGAAAGGGGAGGGGATAATATGGGAATTAATGACCTGTGTCACAAAGCAATACTGTGTGCTTTGACATTTCGCTCGGTTAATTTGTGTTTCCAACCATTCAACTCTTCCACTGTACCCCCGAGCACTGCCGTCTGAGCCGTGTGGAGGTAACACCCCCTGCCTCATTTCTGTTCACGCTGCATTCTTGCTTTCCGAGTTGATTGTGTGCCGTTTGTCAGTAAAGGTTGCCTGTGTCAGAGTTCACTAATTTCCTCGCCGCTGCAATATTACAGCGCAAGAACAGAAAAGCGTGAAAGTGATTGGATACTTTCAGTCTAAATTGTGCAAAACATAATGATTGCCCTATTAGTGGCTTGTGGAATATTGAGAGCGGTACCAGGCACCCGATGAATGATAGCTGCCCCGTTTTTAAAGTTTAAGGGCGAAATACAGGGGAGGGGTGGCAGCCTGATGCCCTGTCATCGCAGTTTTTGTATTACACAATTGTTTTCTTATTAATTGTGTGCTAAGGGGAGGAGGCGGGGCCAATCTTCATATTTGCCTCCAAATATCGTCTTTCTGCATTGTTGCTTTTCATAATTGTCAAATACCGCCCTCTCCCCAACAGCACTGCGATTTAATTAGGGTGAGAACATTGCTGCTGACCCCAGAGGGCCCGGTGCCTTTGAAGGGTGGGTCCAATCTAGGCTGGGATGCTCCAGTGATCCCACCAGCCCCCAAACCTTGCAAATGTTAATAAAAAAAACCTTTAAATGAATAAATAATAGGCCCAGGCTCCCCAGCCACTTTTTGTTGATGTTTCAAGTTTGACTTTTGCCGTAAATTAGCACATTTTCTAATGTCTGCTTGTTCCTTTGAACCAGAACGGGAAAGATCTCTTTCCTACAGTTTTTTTTTTTCTTAGGCCAGAAAGGTGTAAGCACTCTGGCTCGCAAGCATGTCTTTTTCTTGGAATTTTGGGATTTGAACACAAGGCTCTTTGACAGCGGTGAGGGCGGTCCGTGGCCCTGCGGGACCTTTAATATGACTTGTATGATAGGAGTCCAATTAGGCCTGTGATTGACTGAAGGAGAGGAAATGGTGTGGCTGCACAGATTTCCCGCTGATTAAGCTTGTGAAATGGTCTCACGGGGAGATGATTCCAAGAGCTGTCTCAAAACGTTGCATAGCTGGAAGAGAAGTCTTACAGACAAATGAGGGTTAAAGACTGGTTAATATGATGAACAAATAAGCTCCAATTCAGTTGGTACATTTGTTTTTAACTTGCTTTTAGCTGTTTGATTGATTGACAGAGCAAGACCATCAGCATAAAATCTGGTCTACATTACAGATATTTCTAGCAAGAACTTCCCATTTAAGGCCCAGACACACCAATCAGACATCAAAGAACTAATGGTGAGAAAAGCTGACTGGTGTGTTGCATCATATTGCCTGTGTCTGTGCCAAAATTGCTTTTAAACACACTGCAAAGACTACAGCCAGCAGCTTTCTGGCATGTATGTGAAGAAGATGAATGATATGTGTCTGCGTGAGAGAAAGCTCAGACTATGAATTTAAGAATTGTATTTGTGGGCCCTCTTGGTTCTTGTATTTGCTTGCTTTTGTGACTTCTGTTGTCATCATATCATGGATAATAATAGGAAATGTTACTTGAGTATCGAATCAGCATATTAGAGTGATTTTAAAGGGATTATGTGACTGAAAAACAGAAATAAATAACATTTTAAGATATATAATCGAATAGAAAGGTTATTTTAAATTATAATAATATTTTACAACTTTACTATATATGTTTTATATCTTGTTGAGCATTAAAAAATCTTTCCAAAGCATCCAGGAATCTTAATTGCTCCATACTTTTGACCGGTAGTGTAGGTTTATCTTCCAGGGATGCCAGCTGTTCATGAGAGATTATACTAGAATGGCAGAGATTCCAAGTTGTTTCCTGTTCCTGTTTCTCATTGGCTTTACAGATGCCATTGGGAGCATGGGGTTTTCCACTTCATGTGGCATTTTGGCCTTAGGGATGCCTCTTTTGTGTGTGTGTGTGTGTGTGTGTGTGTGGAGGGGTATTACTTCCCTGATTACTTCTTCATTATGTAATTGCCCCTCCAGAGTAAATTATAAACAGAATGTGTAAAGTGTGTGATCTCTTTCAGCCTCAGATCGTGTTTCGGGTGGGATCCCTTTGATTGTGACACACCAGCACATCTCATCAATGCAGGTTCTCTGTTCGAGCCATCTGTGTGCCCCTTCCATTGCTGTCCCCTCTGATCACCCAGTCAATGGCCTTTTGTTCCTAACACTTTCCAAATGTTGACCCTCAGTGCCGTTAAATAGCCTCCTTCCATGTCTCTGTACTCAAACTCCAGAGATTAACTCTTGAAAAGGGGGCTCTCGCTCTCACTCTCTCTCACACACACACATTTTCCTAATTGTCTCGTGATTGGCCCATTAACCTAACCAGGGCTCTGGATAGCAGATCCATATGTCAGTTTGCCTAGGGAGTGTTGTGGATAGGACCAGCCACACGGTTGGAAAGATCGGGACTCTGGTCTGGTCTGGTTTGTAATTAGTGGCATATCCTGACAAGGGTCGTGGGGCAAGCCCCCCAGGTCAGGGGTTGCAGAGTGTGTCCCATAATTAACAGGTGCTTAACAGGGGCGAGAATCCTTCCTTGTGAATTTTGTTCTAGAACAGTGCAACCAAAGTGTTTGAGTTAATCATATGATTTAATTAAGATGCGCCGAGAAAATTGTAAACACCACATTCGTGAAATGTTTGAGTTGCTTCAAAACCAGCAAACAAAAAAGAACAGAAATAGTCAAAGATCACATGCATTACTTAATGGTGAAATACGATTCTCTGTTGTAGTAGCTGTTGATTAGTAGTCATCTTGACTCTTTTCTTCTATCTGATATAGAACAAGAGGACAACTTTGAGTTCATCATCGTTTCTCTGACGGGACAGACATGGAATTTTGAGGCAACGTCCTATGAGGAGCGGGACGCATGGGTTCAGGCCGTTGAGAGCCAGATTCTGGCGAGTCTACAGTCCTGTGAAAGCAGCAAACAAAAGGTAGAAATCTTACACTTAGTTAAAAAAAGCCTAATTTCTAAGTAAATGTTTTTAAAAACAATTTTGCAGTTTGATGTTATTTTTCATTTTTAGTTATATATATTTTTTAAACCACTACATTTCGTGTTAAAAGAAAATGATTTAAAACTTTAAGTCATATGAGACACTTTTTACAATAAATTCTCCCAGCAGTTTTATAGTTAACTTAATGAGTAAAAAAAAAAATATTTATTTTTCCCTCTCTAAAATGTAATACTTTCTATATCAAAGTGCTGATGTTGTATCTTGGACAAAAGATAAATAAAGTGCTACACATCCTTGTTGTGTGACTGAATATATGTACATATGAATAAACAGTATGTATATCATGCATACATTCTTGCACACATTTAGAAACTGTAATTACTTTTGTTCTAATATTACCCTTTTGCAGTATTACATTCCTGCTTCACAGCTACAGTCTTAACTCTCAACCCACTGTGTGTTTATGCCTCAGGCCAGGGCAAATTACATTTCCCTGGACCTTCTACCGAGTGCCTCTTATTCTTTTTATTTAGCTCCCCTTCTTTTCCTGCTTTTCAATCTCATTTCAGCATGAAATGCAGGGTGAAATGTTGCTTTGTAGTCAAGAATTGTCTAATGATGCTTCATAATGTGCCTTATAAGTCATTACCACAAACTTTAACTTGCATGAATGTGCCAACAGTCTCGTCTTAGCAGCCAATCAGAAGCCATCGCTCTGCAGTCTGTCAGGAACATGCGAGGAAACACGCGCTGTGTGGATTGCGAAGCCCAGAGTGAGTTTTGTTGTAAACTGAGATCTGCATGTGTCTTTTATGTTTTATGATTTAATGATGTACTGATCTATATATATATTGGAAAATCTAGAATGACCATCTCTGTCATTCCATTTGGAAAAATTAAGGTCACATATGTCATATCTTTGTGTTTACGCTGTATATAAACTAAAATACTGTTTCTTTGTTTCTGTCTCTGTTTATCTGGCTTTTTAGACCCTGACTGGGCCAGTCTGAACCTGGGGGCTTTGATCTGTATAGAATGTTCAGGTATTCATCGCAACCTGGGTACTCACCTGTCTCGTGTCCGCTCTTTGGATCTGGATGAGTGGCCTCTTGAGCTCATCAAGGTCATGTCGGCCATCGGCAATGAGTTGGCCAATAGTGTGTGGGAAGCCAATGCTCAAGGACGCCTAAAGCCTGCCCCTGATGCCACCAGGTATGCATTTACATAATTTCCTCTTTCAAAGAAGCATCTGCTTTTCTCAAAATCATTGCATTCTATAATTTCTGTTATTATTTACTTATAATTTTTTTGTTTTTTCAATCCACTTTATGGCATACGTATATGGAGTTCTGTGGAAAAACCTAAAATTCGGGGGGGTTTTTCCCCTCTTTTCGTTGCGCCTTTATCTTTAGCAGCGTAATTATCGGCAGAGAGGCTTTAGTCCCACCAGCCATCATAAGAAATTAGTGCTGACTGCTGGCCGCCAAAATATCGACTTCCCATTCCACACCGGCCTCATTAGTCACCTGAAGCACCTTTTAATTACTCCCCTCCTCTTGAAAATCTTTCGATATGGATCCGCCATTTTCTGCCGCCCGTTGTCGATGTGCTAATGCGATTATAGTTCCTCATGTAGCTGTTTATTTATGTATGTGAAGCCATGTGGCCCCCTGAGTGGAAAGAGGAGATTACAGAAGAGGGTCAATATTATCTCAATTAACCTCAGTCACTTGGCACAGTCCTGCAGTCATCTCTCTACTCATCCTCAATACTGAAGTAGACGGTGGAATTCAGTTTGATTCTTTCATGTTTTTGATTGGAACTGCCTTGTACTTAGTGACATTAGTAGTTGATGTGTAATACATTTATAAACTAAGCAGTAAAAACACAAGGTAAGAAAAATCTGTCGGCACAATATTTTTCCATATATCTTTAGTGCAAATGATGTTTGTTTAGAAACACTTTTTGTCAAAAAAGGGGGATTTAACACAAGTAAATGTGGTGTCACTTAATACGGTACAATAACAAAAAAATAACAGTACACATGACATTTTATATTGTTACTTCAAAATGTCACAATCATTTGTTTAGATAAATTTTTTTCTAGAAATGGGGTTTGTTTTGTTTCAAAGAGGTGAGGAACAGGTATATTTATATAATGATATAATTTGCACAATACATGAAATTATGTCTGGTATGGCTCAAAGGCAATTTTTTTTGTGATATCATTTTTTAGTGACGGTGTCAGTGCACATACCAATGTATTGGTAAAAAAGCGATCAGATGGAATCAGGCTAGAAAAAAAATTCCCAACTGTTTTTACTAATATTTTCTTTGTCGATAACAAAATGATAAATGGTTTTTGAGCACCAAATCAAGCTAAAAGATTGATTTATGAACAATCATGTGACTAATGCTAATATTATAGATTAAGAAAGTTTAATTTTACATTGTTGATCAGTGCTGTCTAAAAATTATCATTATTATTAAATAATAATAAGTATTATTATTTACTTATTTTTTCTATCAGATTCCTATTAACCCCCTGCATTTCCCTCAAAAAACTCTAGGGGTTCAAGAGGCCTGATTGGGGATTCTGCCCACTAAAAGACATAATTCAGTGATACTTAAAATACTGAGAATCATGTAGAATTAGACTACGTTGTGCACCCTGTATTCATGCGCACACATGAATTTTGTCAGTGCTCTGTTGTGTGTATTTTTGTCTGGCCGTCTTTAACTGGGCAGTTGAATTAATTTAGCTTGTATCCATCCAACTGGCTTCAATCTGATTTAATAAGATCACATTTGACCTTAATAAATGTGTGAACATTTAAATAATAATAATATAATCTAATTCATGTATCTCTGAAAATATTGAGTTTTCGACTTGACTTGTGTTGGCTGTGCATAAAATTTATGGTCTTTTCGAAGTGTTGTCTTGACGCTAAATGCTGATATTCAGCGAGCTTGTGTCCTGGTGAACAGCTCAGGCATTGGTGTGTGCGCTCTGCATCCAGGATTGGTGGCTGATAAATGAAAACCCTCCCTCGTGGTCTCTCAAGTGAGTAATAGAGCTCGAAATTTCATTTTGCAAGCGACTGATTTAATGATCCAAAGGGTAATTAATGGGCTGATTATCTTAATGTTAAATATGGCCAGCAGCAATTAGACTGACCTCCCACCTGTCAAGGTCTGGGCTACTCTCGTCTTTCAATTAGGGGTCTGTTTGGGGGGTGTGAGCTGGAGGTAAGGAGGAAGAGAGACGCTGTCTTCCACACCTCTGTCTCCACATGTATCAACCCTCGTTCCGCAGGCTGGAATTATTTTTGATACTGATCACACTCGCAGCCCACCTGAATCCGACACGAGAAACGGCTGTTGTCTGCCTCTCTCTTTTCCCCTTTTTCTTCTTGACCAAGCTGTGTCTGTATGGTTTTGTTTAGCATTTAGCCTCGCCAACCTCTGTTTCTTCTTCCAGCTTCTTCCTGTGTTAATTGTCTTTTGAAAGAATGTCAAAAGTTGAATTAAATGTTAGCCGTTCTTAATCATTTACTGATTTGAACCCCTATTTTCAAAATCCTACCATACAAGGATGCAGCTGTATGGTTGTAAACACTAGCATGTTATCTCACGATTCCCAAAAATTATTAAAAATAATGGTAGAAAAATGCCATTCTTAGAGGCCATTAACACAGGAAAAGTTGAAAGCGCTATAGACTGACAGAAAGAAAGTGGCACACAGTCTTCAGTTTGGCTAAATACATTTGACTATAGATGCGCAAATACATCAGTGCCATATTGTTTATCATATCCGCCGATATTATTTTATTTGCTTGTACAAAGAAAGAATGCAAACGGTCAAGCAACCTGGATTGACCCAGATGTCTCAAATTGATTGTAGCATTTACTACAATTGATTTTAGTTTTTAGGGTTTTATTTCTAATTGGCTATTTATCTGTTGTTTGATTTAGAAGTTATCACCTAATAAATGAATGAAATGAAATGAATATATTTTTTTCGATGCATTTCGAGAGCTCTCTGACCCAGAAACATAACAACCTTATGAAGCTATGAGAATACTTGAGAAAAATAACGACTTAATTCAACAATTCATCTCCTCCGCATCACCCTATAGTGGCATTTTGAGCATCACAATAAATGTCCCCAAGATGTTAATATTGTTGCATCCTGAAATGCCTAAATTTTTTTATTTATTCTTAGTGCTTAATAGGGCCGATTTCTATAAAAAGTTGTAGTTTTTAAAAACTAAATAGATTATAAAAATACAAAAAAGATTATTCAGCCATAAAAACTTTCTTCTTGTTGCCTCATGGGCTGCTTTGACGTTGTGTATGATAGAGCCCGAGAGAATCTCTAAACATACCCATTAACCTTTTACTGCCTGTGATAAATTCACACCTCCACTGCTTTTAAAAGTCTATGAGGTCGCTCAAAGACACCGCTATGGGCTTATTTTTGGGACTGTTTGACCACACACACATTGACGCACACATTCTTGTAGGCGATAGGTTTTGGCATGAGTGCTCTTTGGTGGCAGCTAGGCCGTGTTGCAGTCTCATTTTTTTAATTAGTGTGGTGCTGCCATGGACACCAGAGCCCCCACTCGCCTGCCTCACACACTCCATGCCGGTCTGTATTAGCGGCCCAGGCGGGGTAGGAGTGACAGCTCTGCTAATTGCGCCTCGTGGTGACTTATTGGGAGGGTGGCGCTCGCTGGCATCTCACACTGCCAACCCTCAGCAACACTCTGACGTTTCACAGCCTGTCACCAAGCGTGAGTATCTTAAAGTGTGAAATACATTGCGTACGTGTTTCACACACCCCTTTGTTCCAAGTTTATGTTAGTGATATACTTGTTTCCCATGTTATCTGGGTGTAATGGCACAAAACGTTTTTACACAGTAGGGCTTTTCCATGCACTGCATGATTGTTGAGTCTAAAAGAAATTATGATAAGAGAATTTAAAGGGATAGTTCACCCCCCCCCAAAAAAAATTATTTTGTTATTAATTACTCACCCTCATGTCTGTCCAAACTTCTAAGACCTTTGTTTATCTTTTGGACAAAAATGAATATATTTTTTTCGATGCATTTCGAGAGCTCTCTGACCCAGAAACATAACACCTTATGAAGCTATGAGAATACTTGAGAAAAATAACGACTTAATTCAACAATTCATCTCCTCCGCATCACCCTATAGTGGCATTTTGAGCATCACAAAGGTGAACAATGTACTTTATGTACGCAGAAACAACACAGAACAGCGTATGCTGCTTATGTATGTGATCCTCTCCAAAATATAGGGTGACACGATTGTTGAATGAAGTCATTATTTTAGTATTCTTTGCACACCAAATGTATTCTTGTAGCTTTGTAAAGTTACAGTTAAACATTGATGTCACATGGATTATTTTAACAATGTTCTTACTACCTTTCTTTCAAAAATATCTTAAATTGTGTTCCAAAGACTCCTTATGGGTTTGGAACAACATGAAGGTGAGTAATTACCTCTTTTTAATTTCAACCAGAATTCATCAGAATTTTCATTTTTGGATAAACTATCCTTTTAAGCTTTTAAGTCGAATTATTAAGATAATCATAATGAGCCAATTGTGTACGATTTGTAAACTTTTGTTGGTCACACAACTTTTTGTCTAAGAAATGTGATGGTAACTTCCAGGTTTGCTTACTGCTTTTTTAATTATTAATATCTATAGAAATTTTGAAAAGGAAATGATATTTTAAATGTATATTTTCTGTAATAACTAGGTAACCATTCAACTGAGACCTAATGTATCATTTTAAAAAGCTGTTTAAAAACCCAATTGATAACAAACTGACTTTCTCAACCGCTGTGAAATCTACAGGATTATAAAGCTGGGTAAACAGTTTGGTGCTTCTTTGGCACTTACTGTTAATCTGCACTTTGTCTTTTTTACGGAAACCAAAAACTCCACAAATCACTAGCTAACTTTTTCCAGGTGTGCGTTGAGTGTGTTGCTTTTTGTCTGTCACTTCCTCTGACATGACATTGTGTGGCAATAGTTTTTACACAATGGGTTGTCATCTATTTTATGACATTCAGATGCTGTATGTTCACCTGCCATGTGGGAATTTTTCTGGTATTAATGTAAGTGTATAGCATTAACGTGGTGTCAATATTTCATTTTTAAATATCACGGTTATCATCAATAACAGTATATTGCGATGCCTCTGTTACACATTAGACATCATCATAAAAAGGCTTTGAGTGAAGTCTTTGTGTTCTACATGAGTGTAGTCTGTTCTAAAGGAGTCTTACCTCCATCAGGCAACTGAGATATTGAACTCCACACACCGCCTGACTCCTGTAGCCACATGCGTCATCATGAGCAATGCCTGGCCTATAATAATTCAGCAGTAAGTGGCTAAAAAAGAGCCTCTTTATGGCCAGATATCGGTCTCTGAAAGGGCAGAGCTAACAGATTTCAAATTAGACCCGGCTCTTAATCTGGGCCGGGGTGCAGGTGTGCGTCCCCAAAGCTGAGATCAGATTGGGCCCCGGGGACTAGGATGAGGGGGGTGAGTTGGGGAGACCTGCTGGGTTTCATTCTTCCACAAATCCAGACGTAGACGGAGAGCGATGTGCTATTAATGTCCCATGAGCCGCTTACTCGCTGAACTTTCTCTTTGTGGGGAAGGGAAGAAGAAAAATCACATTGAATATGTACCATACACCTTGTTTCTGTCATTTACTTCTCTTCCGTTCACCAGCGGTTTCCTGTCAGTGCTGTCAGGCATTCACGGAGGTTCATTTCTTCAGCATTAACTTAGCTGATCCTGTGATGGTCAGCCTCTGACCTCTTCACTCCAAGAAGACCGGTGAAATGAGCCAACTCATGGCCTGCATGTTAAACAGCTCTCTGTGTCGCTGTCTCTCCTTGCCTTTTTCACTTTTCCTGACAGGAAGCGCTGCGCAAATGTTTTAAATAATTGGCTTCCGCGTTCTAATTCATCTGTTAAAGGACTTCTTGATTAGATTAGCCTAATAGACATTATTTTTTACATGACTGCCTACCATTGCCCGTAATCATGTCCCAACTAGGTTAACAAGCCTTCCAATTTACTATTGACATTAAACTGGCTGACAAGAGCCAATCAGAGCACGGCATATTATGAGGAGCACTGATAATATGAAGCAAGAGGGCATTTAATGCCTGAATCATCACATCGTCTACCTATTCGTCCAATTTAATACAGAATAAATAATGTGCATGTATTTGTGGTTTTTTTTCTCTCCCTTGCACTGTCAGTGTGGCCTTTTCATGGGTATTTTTTATTTAGGACAGTAAAAGCTACAAATTATGTCCCGCTTTTATATATATTTTTTGTTTAAATACATCTTTTTAAAGTGTTAAATCTGTCAGTTAGTCAAAGACTCTTGTGCAATTTAGGATTTGCCTTTGAATCCAGCCGGCGTCACAACTGGTTCCCGCCCTATATTTTCCCTCATACATGGAGCTTGTGGAAGCATATCGAGTACAGATACTCAAAGATAAAGCCCTGTGCTGTTTTACTGATGCTTAGCACATTTCTTTTTTGTCTATTTCTATCTCACACACGCTTTTTTTCATCTCTCTTTGCCCTTTGGCCCCCATTTGCATGCTGCCACTGAAGCGTTCTGATCCAGTTAATGGAACCTCGTTTGAGTGTGGCCCATTGCCTCCAGTGGGACTGATTTGAGTGTAGCGCAGGCCAGAGCTCAGTCAAAATCAGAATCGCTAAGTGGCCGTAATATTAAAAGAAGCGCTGAGCTTAATTATCTGTGTCTATCCAAGGGCAGCTAACGACTAGGCTGGAGAGGATAATTGATTTCAGGCCCTTGTTTTTTCCTTGTTAGAAAAGGGGGTGTGGGGGGGAGCGGGAAGAGAGCAATTCTTGGAGTAAAATTGCCCATTTTTGGCCTTATTCACCCTGTGAATACTGTCTGTCAGTGAAGTTTAGTTTTTGTATGTTTCGCAGAAAATAGTGAGTTTGAGAATCATTGGCAGCCAGTTTTTTTAGTTGGTGGTTCATTTGCTTTGATTTGAGACCCTTTTACTTTTTGTGAAAGCCCCTTCTCAAGTTCCAATGTAATCCACTGAAGTAATTTGATCTTATGTTGTTGATTAAAACAGGTGAGGAAAACACAGGAGAGTTGTTGTTCTTTTGTATTTTTTTAGTGCATGACATATTTAAGCACCAAAACAGGAATTTAAACATATTTAAAACTTTGGAACCTTTGCACGCTCATTTTAGAACATTTTTTTCATGGAAGACTTCCACATGCAGTGACACAATGCCATGTGAAAGTAAGGTAGCAACATCTGATCATCGATTAGTCACAAGATGTTTTTGAGCCCTGTAAAGATTTAAGGTAGGCGTGTGTGTCTTTAAGTAAGGCTTAACACGTTTAGATGAATGGGCATGGATGTCTGCGTCTGCACATGCGCAGGTAAATGTGCAGCGCTGTCTGTTTGACAGATTTAGCCTGTCAGAGTTCATTACCTGTGAGTCAGTAGGGCACTAATGAGCTGAATTAGTGGTATAATTAGCCTGAAAGAAAAGAGCATCAGCGTTAGATCTCCTCTCTATGAATTTCTTTTTCTTTTGTTTTACTCCGTACAACCTGAAATTGGTGATCTCATTCACACAGTTAGCATCCGATACGTGGTCTCTCTGAACTCTCTGAAGAAGTTCAGAGGTGTGTGTTTGGGGTGGGGGATCTCCGGGGCCAGTGGCAGCTGCAGGGCTGTCCTTTTTTTACGGGCGGCTGCATTAGCGGACGCCTGTCAGTGTTGGGTAAACAGCCGCCGGCTTTGAGCTGGACAGGAAGCACTGGCAAGTGGGTAAACACAAGCCCACAAAGTGATCGTCCAGGGAGAACACAAAGAGCATACACACTCACAAACAGGAACCTGTCTTGACAAGGGATTGATGTAGACTCCCGATAATTCCCCTGGGACCCAGCGTGTTGCATTCCAGCAGCGATGAAACTACGGTCTCATCCCCCGCCTTCCCCTCAGGTAAACATCCCAAAACAGCGATGCAGCACACTTTAATGAAGCTGTCACGAAACAGATGTTTTCCATGCTTTACAAACACAGCAATTGTAGTTTGTATCAAATAACAGTTACTGTTACTATAATGACAAAGATTTATTTTATTTTTTTTAAAGCAAATCCCACATAAATTTAGTCAGTCACACAATGTGCTTTTAATTAATTCCGAATGCACATAAAACATTTAATCAATGCATGCATTGGCTTGAATGCACCTTTTTTTGTGATAAACCTATGAAACCTATATGAATAGAAAGAGCACTTTGCACAGAGATTTTTGTTTTAATCGTAGACAGTATTATTACAGGTAACCATTTTGGATCTAACATGCATGGCCAGTAATTTTTAATTAAACTCCAGTCTGCTAGCAGCATTTTCTCCCTGCCACACACACAGTGACACACGGTCAGGGAACAGAGTTGCTAATTAATTCAATTAGCCATCTTCCTATGTAAGGACAAA
>JAUYWG010000039.1:5804798-5819611 GCA_034779775.1 Enteromius afrohamiltoni | reverse complement strand
AGGCTTAAAAAAGCAAATGAGTCATTATTTGAAATGTGTACTAATTTGTATACATTAGCACAAAAATCGAAATCAATCTTATTTATTTTTTTTAGATTTGAGTCTAAAGTTTTCATTTTTGTCACACTGTGTTTTAACAATTTTGGGGGGAATACAACATTGTTCATCATCCAGCAAATTACAAATGAACTTCATATGAACTTCAGGATATAGACAGGGACAAAAAAACGTAAAGGTTACCATTACTCAGTGTTGGAGAAAAACTCATTTTGAGAAAACGACCTTTAAAAATATGTATTGTAATGGAAATCCATTGACACAAATATGTAAAGTGCTATAAAATAAACATGTTATAGTGTCTTTTGGGTGTGTTCTTTCCACTAGTCTGAAAAAAGCACTTCATGAAAAACCAAAAAGCCCAAAATCTCAAACTTAGATGCATGAAAAATGCATGTTTGCCTGCAGTGTCTTCCCTTAGGCGTAGATAGATAGATAGATAGAGAGTATTAAAGTTTTAAATATATAATTTATTCATAATATTTATATATTTTATATATATTTTGTCTCTTTCTTCAAAGTGTCTCTGTTTACAGATTTTAAATACATATCAACTGTGTTTTTCTGCAAATGTTCCGGCAGGTATTTTTGGGTTTGTGAGCGGGTGTGGTCTCTCTCTGGCCTCCGTAGTGCAGATGAAGGCGTTAAAGCCGGACCCTGCCGGCTCACTGTGTCTCTAATGAGATAAAGATCCTCTAATCCCCTTCTCATCCTCTCCCTCTCAGGAAGAGAGCCGCAGCTCCACAAAGCATCCAAAGAGAGGATGCAGGGCTCGATTCTGCCCCCACAAAAGCCCCCTGACTGGGAGGACAAAAGAGGCCTCAGCGGCCCAGGAAAACAGATGTAATTAAAGAGATTAGACAAGGCAGAAAGGCAGAGGGAGAAAAAAAGAGCAATCTATAGAAAGAGGAAATGTTTCGTGGTCGAGAGGGGAAGCGGGAACGTGATTATGAGTTAGTGACAGGAAGCCTGTTTGTTTTCTTATAATTCCTTTCACAAACATTTACAGCTTGTAAGCTGTTGAAGGTTGACAGGCTGAAGGAGCCATGGGAAATGAATCCTTAAAATGTCAGTGGTGGTCCAGAACCACGAAACCCTGAAGCATCTTGTCCAGATCTACTCCGATCATCTCTCATCATAAATCAGTTCCACTTAGAAATCCAATGAGGCAAAGCACTGGTTCAGTGCATTAACAGAGCTGTTCATCTATCATGATATGTGTGTGTGTGTGTGTGTGTGTGTGAGTGTGTTCCTCTCAAACACACAATAATGGCATTAGAAATGCTAGAGAAGCCTTGAAATGAGGCGTGAGCTGCACCATCATGTTGTGATGATAATCCAAATGTTCAGAGAGAAAGAGCTGGGAAATCAGATCCTCTAATCCTGGCGTAGATGGGTGCGTTGTCGAATTTTTGTATTCAATTACATCCAATTTTTTGTATCCAATTTTGATAACATCTGTTAGTGTCAGTGTCTAAAACTTTGAGAGAATCCCATATTTCTCTGCTACAAATTACAGTAGTCGATAAACTTATTTCTAAACTGGGTGATTTAATGTCAAGTGCAAAGAGTGCTGTACTTCTGTACTTCACATTCACATTCCAAGCTACGGTATACTTCCAAAAAAATTAAAAGAAGGAATTTTAAACTGCATTTAAAATAGTTTTGTCCCTGTCTTTGTTCCACTTTTGTTCAACAAAATCAACTGATGAATATCTATGATGAATATGAATATCTATAATCCTTTAAATGTTTTTTTCTTGTTGTTGTTGTCATCTTTTATATTTTACAGACCATCTGTAAGTACGATATCTTTGTATGTAATATTTATGATTACAATGAATCTTCCATCATTAAAAACACTCCTGAAAACTCCTCTTTTTATATCACAAAAAAGCTTGTTTATCTTCCTCTTATTACTTTGCTGTTTAATATAAATGTGAGAGAAAGTATGTGTGTATACGTATATGCATATGTGTGTGTTTGAGTCGTCTGCAGCCGGTCCTCTCCGTCAGGATTAATCATTGGAGGTTAATTTGACGCTGTTAATTTAGTGCAGGAGGGACATGCTGGAGTGAAAAGCTGAGGCCCGAGCCAATCCCCCCCGGGCCCATTTATCTGTCAGCCACCACGGCCAGCCTTGATTACAATTTGCAAAAAATTCATTAGAGTTAAGGCAATTGTCAGATCTCTCTTTCTCTCTGTCTCTCATCACTGTTCCTCTTGAAATGTCTTTCTGTCCAGGTTTCGTGTTTCTCATAACACATGAATGCATTTTCCAACATCTATCCAGACCAGCACATTTCAGCTGTGGTGTGTGTGTCTCAGTGATGGTGAGGCACTGATGATGTCTGATCAATTGCATTATACAACAATAAATCTACTACTAACAATAATTCAATTCCTCTAGTAAGAAAAATTAGTATTCCAATTCAATAATGAAACTTCAGCCTGTAAACCAATGCGGTATTAATAACTTTTTGTCTCACATAACAGTTTTCTCTCCATTTACAAAGGTGCACAAGCAAGCTTATTACACAGTTTTTGTATTACAACATTACTATTATTAAAGTTTATACATTGTAATTCAAAAAGTTATTAATTACATCATTTTTATAACATGCACACTCTAATTTACTTTTTAAATATGTTATTAATTTTAAAAAGGTTACATATGATACATATTACAATATATGAATTATATTATAGTGGGTTATTGTTTTCATTGACATAAAAACTCGTTTCGAATTCGAATTTGAACGAGTGTGTATAAATTGTTAAATCTGGCAGAATAATATAATATTTCGTCGAGCTGGTATGCAGACGCAAATGCAAAATATAGAGCTAATATTATATACGGATAAATGCATCATTAAGTATGGATAAAAAAACCTATAGTTATTAGTAGTAGTAGTAGTAGTAAGTCATTGTTTTATTTTATAGACGCAGTTTGTCGAAACCGTTTTAAAATATAATAACACAAATAGGCTATAGACATGTCCAAAGCTGCGACGTGTAAATGAGATTATTGTATTGTAATCATTTGCGTATACCGCGGAGGCTGTTTATGTGAAATGATATTTGATTTACATTTGCGTCTCAAGGTTTCCCGACAAGTCCCGTGTGGGCCGAATACGCTCGTTACTTTTCTTCCCGGAACACGAGGCAGGTCCGGTGATCAAGGCTGACACGAGGTATGAGTGTCTCTCAGCCTGACCCTGAATCTATTCATCCTGTCACAACACCGCATTCAAATCATTTCACATCATCTCTAATAACAGGGCAGAAACCGAGCGGAACAGATGTATGCAGTAAAGCAATACGATTAGTAGGTCTAATAGCTTAATAATAATAATAATAATAATAACTATTACTATCATTATTGTTGTTGTTCTTTTTCTGTTGTTATTATTAAATGCTGTTTGAAATTATATCGAAAAAAATAGACAAACGTTGCACAAATAATGTAGGTTAAAAGTTAAAGTCAGCCCGCTCAAACCACGACTGTATTTGAGATAATGTTGGAACATACTGTATGAACACTCCGCACGCGCACTAGTGAATGAAGTGATGCGTTTAAAAAAAAGACAAATTTATTTACAATTGTTTATGGTCCAGCTTTAATCCACACAATATTCTGAAGTCAGTAAACTCATGAAACGTTAGCAAGTTTTTTTTTCCTCACAATATTAAATAAATTAGCAGCGTGCCCGTGACGTCTGAAATGGTTACAGAAATAACGGGGGAATAATGCAAGAAAACAAACAAACAAAAAAATAAAGGCCATTTACCATAAAAAATAAAGAGCACATATTTAACAGGTCGCTTCGAGGGAATGGTGTTAATTTTACTATTAATTGAATCATATTGCGTTCTTCAGCAGAGACCAGAAGTGCTCCTTTTAGGATAATATTCATCTCTGCCAAAAACACAAGAACTAGACAGTCGCACAAAAACTAAACATAAATACATAGCGGAATTTCCTGAACTAAAAGTTGTTCGTGGTTTGGTCCGAAGTTGTAAATGAAACTGCACTTTCTTCCAGTATGAGGTCACAGTTTGAAGTCTGTTGCTTGTTTTTCCTCGTTTGAACAACGCTGTCGTTTAAACGAAAAAACTATATATAGCGCAAACTATCAGCTGGATAGCTTGCGTGTCCTGGGTTCCTCAGAAACATCAGCTTCAAGAACAGTTTGGTCATATTTAGTATTCGCTGATTTGTCTCTTAGTCCTCTAGTATCTAAACCCAGCGTATCAAGGTCTGGCCTGTTCTAACTGCTGGTGTTGGCTGCGTATTGCAAACCGACTGACATGCACCGGAATGGGCACCACAATTTTGGGGTTTCTGGAGGGCTCTCCGGTTTTGGAGTTCACATTGCCCGCTTTGACCCGTTTCCACTTGGCCCTCCTGTTCTGAAACCAGATCTTGACCTGCACCTCGCTGAGCTTTAAGGCATGGGCGATCTGTGAGCGTTCTGTGAGGGATAGATATTTCTTACAGTGAAACTCCTTCTCCAGTTCTAAGAGCTGCTCGCTCGTAAAAGCGGTTCTCCTTCTCCGATTTTTCCCGGTGGACGTGGTGTTTCCGGACCCATTCCCGCCGTGGATGCCATCGTCAAGTCCTCCGTTGGCGTCTCCATCTTCTTTCTGACACATGGCGTTACTGGGCCCGTTATCATCGGAGCTGTAATCTAAATCACTGTCCATGGAGAAGCTCTCGTCTTTCCTGTGACACTCATCCTCCTTCGTGTCGTCTTTGTTGTGACCTCGCGCTATGGGAATAAAATAAAAAGCAGATTTCATTTGAGAACTGCCTGCGGCTGTGAGAATAAAACAGGGGACAATAGGGGACAGTTGTGTTCATTGTTTTTGAATAGTGTGGTTGGGAAAACAAATAGTGTTTTCATGAGAATCTTGTCTCGCAACACGTTCTTCCTGTTTATTGCAGACACTTTTACGCGCAATTACGCACGGTGATGGATCCCTTACGAAGACTTCTGAAACAGGCTTAAAAGTTTTCCCCCTTCCACTTCTCTTTAGATTATTTGTCTTTTCATTTCATTTCTATTTTTCTGAAAATATCATATATATATAAAATCAGCTACTATACATTTTCTTTACGTCGCGGACTGCTAAATGTTGGACTACATTTATTTTACTCTGCATACATATAAATGATCCAGGCGACAGTGAATTTTGCTTACAGTTTTATGGACATTTAAACACCGCTGGCCCTCCGATCCCTCAATTAAAACGAGCTAATTTAGTCATTGATGGCAGCTCGGCCTCAGGCGCTATTTCCTGAAAACTTGATCATTCACGTGTGAGACACTGAAGCTACAATCTTGCCATTTTATTTCCGGAGGATTTTACATAATTATTTCAGTCCCACATTTTTGTCCCTCATCGGTGCGACTGGGAAATTTGAATTTAAATGACAAAATTAATTTCAGCGTAAAGCAGACTGGTTAATCATACCAAGAGTAGCCTACACAATTTGTTTCTCGAAAGCAAAATAAAACATAGGCTATGACATGTTAAAACGTAGATTAATAAATAATGACAATAATTTATTATTATGTTTTACACATTTTTAAACACTTTGCGAATTTAAGAATAAAAAATAATAACAAGATAAAAAGACTTACGTATTTAAATATTAGCCTATTACATGTTTAAAGACATTTAAAAAACAAGTAAAACTGTATTAGGTTAATCTGTTCAGAATGCGCATTGAAAACATACGCGTTAAGAATTCTGCGAGCTGTTTTGGTCTCACCTGTAGAGGTGTGCACGGACTGCGAGTCGTGAAATGACGGAAGTGTCGCTGAATCTTTCGTTGGAAACGTTTTCCCTTCCTCTCCATCTAAACGAATATCCTGAGATTTATCGAACATGGCGTGAATAGACTGAGCGCCGAGCTTCCTCGCCACGTCCTGGTGCTGCTGGGACGGCGAGGTGGAGAAGCCGCCGGGTAACGTGGCCATCAGCGTGGATGTGAGCGCCATGCCCTGCGCCAGGCTGGAGCAGAAACCGCTGGGTAAGCCCGGGATCGGATGGTGCGGATGTGTCGTGGGGAGACCGCTCTGAGGAAGAGCTGGAGGAGGCGGTGGAGGAGGCGGAGGTAGCACCATAGACCGATAGGGCATAAACATGGGATAACCCGTGTACACGAAATGTCCCGGACTGGGCTGCGGTGGACCTCCGATGAGCGAGTCAATGCTGAATGCGGTGGTGCTTCCCACCGGACGCTGCATCATCATGAACGGTGAACTGAAAGCTGCACTCATATGATCTTATATAGACAGTATATGAAGTCCTGAAGTCTGCGGGAGCAGTTGTCTCCCCGTGCTTCTCAGATGGGGGTGTCACTGCCACTGGTAAATAATCCCGTGAACGACTCTCTGTATCTGCAGTTCATAAAACCGTTGCATCTGTTTCGACTTAGTTCAGTGCCAAACTATGTTTTTCGTTAAAACAACAGAGCGAGACGCAAGAGCATTAAAACGCAAACACCGGACGCAAATCCCCTTGCTGAGAAATATCTGGTCGAGCATCTCAGATGAGCTTTATCGTCCTCCTTTGAGTTATTTCAGCGTCCTTGTCCCTTCTGCTTGGCCGCGTTTCATTTCGACTAGATGGAAGTCACAATAAATTGCTCCTCGCAGCATCAGCTGTGAGCATCTACTGATGTGTGATTTGAATTACGCTCCTTCGGTTTAAGCGTCTCCACCACGCGCTCTGGCCACGCCCACCGCGAATCCGCGCTTGGTTATTGGTCCGGTTGCATCCGTTTATGAGGAACCATCCTGACGCTCCGGTGCCGCGAGCGCTGCGCTGGCTGCTGTCTCTTAAATTAGAACGTCACTAACACAGTCTCACATTCCAAAACAGTCAAAACAAGGATCTTGCGAGATGTGATCTGATGTGTATTTTGGCACTGCGATTGTGTTTAAAAGTTGCTAATGTTTTTCTTGATTGCATTTAATGAAAACTACCCTTTGGCCAGTGTTTGCATGTTCTGAGTAATGTAAATTTGTAAATAAATAACAAAAACAATAAATGTCAGCTTCAAATAGCGTTAGTAAAGCAATGCATTTTTAAAACCTTTGAGTGAACCAAATGAAGACAAACATCAAATATACTCCATTAACCTTCTCAAAGCTAATAACATATATATATATATATATATATATATATATATATATATATGTGTGTGTGTGTGTGTGTGTGTGTGTGTGTTTCAAATATAATTTGAGTGAAATAGCATCCTTACATCTGTTTGAAAACGCACACACAGAGGACACTGACATTGGCCTGTTCATAATGACATGATCCTGTGCCCTTTATAGCAGTCAGTCATCACAAGATGTCATTTCAGACGTTTCATTCCCCGATCTGTGTGAATCAGCTTTTAATAGGCACGTCCTCATTCACGCATACTATGTGTTCCTCACATATGTAAACATATTTCATACCAATTCAATCTGCGCTTGAAACCTGAAGTTGAAAACATAAAGTATAATTCTGTGATGTTATATATAAAAGCATCTGCTTAATTATATAGGCTAAAACCATGAAGAAACAGAAGAAAAAACAAAACAATGAAATTGTCAATGTTTTTTGGTGAGGGGGATTAAATCATGAATTATTCAGTGGGATTGCTGATCAATAAAAGTGTCTCCATGTTTGTAAAGTCTTTGGTCATATGCGCATCATTTGGCCCACATAATTAAAAGGAATGCGTCCGTTTTCTGTGTTCACGGAGGTGATTAGTCCTAATCTTTGGGGACCTTCCTTCCCTTCGTGCACCCTAAAAACCTTGACCCCGAGCCCCCACCCCTACCTCCACGCCAAATCAAGGGCGATCCCCTCACCCCCTCCCCAGGGTCACAAGGACACAGTCTCATTAAAGACAGGCTGATACGCAACTGCAATGCAGACATTAAATAGCAGTATTTTTCAATTAACGCTGACAAATTCAATCAAAATTCCATAGATTAGGATGAAATGAGGCATGGGTCATTTACAAGGGGATTTAATTGCACCACCATTAGACAAATAGTACAGCAGTCACCGTTCCATTATCAATCATGTGAAGGCATCAATAGTACAGGGAGAGGATGGGGGATGGGGGGTGCTTTCTGATACGCTGCGATTGAACCAGCACCGCAGAGCAGCTAATAAATACCCTCTTTTGTACTTATAAATTATCCAGTTTAATTAACAACATGGATTATGATTGGAATATGATTTAATTAAACCTTTCCTGCATGGCGGAGTGCAGAATCATTCATTATGTAGAAGCGAGGGGGAGCGTTATACCGTGGGCTAAATTAAGAAAGGCCCAGAAACACAGACAGCACCCTGAAGATCTTCCGAACGGGGCAATAACTGCAACCACGTGGTGATAAGACGAGGAGAAGAAGTTCTGCGCTTCGAAGCCCCATGTATATGCTTTTAATTGTGTAGCTTACTGATGGAGGACTGGAGAAAATGCCCCGCATCTAAGAAAGGTTTACTCACTGGGCAAACCGATTAAAGACCTCTTATTGCTACTCGATGCAGTTTTGCAGGGGAAATGGATTTTGAAATGTTGCCTGCAGCATTCGTTTATGTGTCTCAGGCTCAACCTTTTCATCAAGATCCAAATGTCAGCTATAATTTATTCGGCACAGTTCGCCTCTCCCAATGAAAACACGAGTCGCTGTTTCCCTCTCTCTGATCCGGTCGCATTAGGAAAGGGCATAGGCTCTAACACTTTCATATGTTTAATTTGCTCTCAAATTGTTTTGGTCATAGACGAACGGCTATTAAAAACCTGACCTTCGATTTCAAATTATGAGATCTATTTGAAATCAATTGATTAACCTTTAATTGATCCCCTGATGATAGGAGATCAGGCCCATTCAAGGGCTGGCCATGCGTGACTGGTGGGGAGCGCTGCTTCTCCCTCAGGCCCAGGGCTAAGCACAAAGATTGATCTATCTCAGTCAACTGGTCCTCAGGGCTACACACTATCGCCAGTCAATAACCATTGAGTTTAGGGCTGCTCTACATCCACTCACAGCAAAACTTGTGCTACTCACTATAAGTAAGTTACAAGGCTAAGAGCCCCATTAAGGAAGCTAAGAAGGTAAATGTTGAAAGTAAAATCAATTTATTGAATTTTGATGGAGAAACAGGAAAAAATGGCAGAAGAGACACCACGTTAACTTCATATAATGTGCTTAATTCAGTGTTCATTTAAACAAAATCTTTGCACCCCATAAGAACTATAAATTTAGCTTTCTGAAAAATACAGTGCAACAGAGCTACATTAATGACTCTCTATTGTGATTGGAGCAATGTGAGCACACATCATTCACAACAAATCTATTACTTCCCAATTACAGAAACAATTAGGTACAATACAGGTATTTTGCATTTGCCTCTTCTGTGAACCTAACAGCTTTTTGGTGCCATTTTTTGGCCACAGCAAGTCTTTTTACTCCAAAGTCTATCCTTCCAACTTTTAAAAGTTACTGAATTGATTTCACTAAAACAAAAATGAAGCTCTTCATTTTGTAAATGATCAATCAATCAAAAAATGTTTGATCAATTAATCAAAAAAAGTCTTTGCAGACAGAAGCAATAATCCGAACATTGTCTGGCAAGTGCAGGCAGAATAGGATGCAAAAGGCTGGTCAGTGTAACAATTACACTATACGTGTGCTTTACATTGGTTACTTGATTGTCATTTTTTAAATTTATACCTAAAGACACGTTTTCATTGCCAGTTATACTTGGTAAATAGACACAAAGCCCAACACAGTACACCTACAACAATAAAGTGCAATTTAAACCATCATTTCAATTTTAATATGCCTCACATTAAAGGGATAACACCACGACACAAGTGCGTACCATGGTCCAATTCATCTTGCTTTATTAAAGCGAGGAAATGAGGTGAGGCATCAGTGCTTTGCACCCCCAGGGCACGTTCAAGACAGATGAACAACAGGGGCAAGCACAATGATAGCACAGGATTAGCACCCCACACACTGGAGCTCTGTTCAAATGCACAAAGCAGCAGAAAATGGCTTTACAAATCCTCAAAAGCAACATTGTGATACTGTTACCATCAGTCAGCCAAAAGCACCTCACATGCACAGCTCTAAGAAATCAATACTGCAACTAGTGCATCTATAAAAGACCGCCATAAACATGCCAGCTCATTCGGCCCAGTGACTGGACTTATGTTTTATGAGGATCTTGGCAGGCTTTCTTTTTAAACTTAATTTTAATGAAAGAAAGAAAAAAAGAAAGAGAAAAATATCATGACTGAGTAGATGAGCAGGGTTGTAACACTTTCCAATGAACTTGATTTGCCATAATGGTTATTTAAACGTACTAATCACACATTTGTTGTTATATTTTGAGTCACTAGCCTAAGTTTTATGTATTTCTTTTTTATTATTGTCCAATTTTATTTGCTATTATTATTTATTTGCTTCTATTTATTTTTTTATTTTAATTTTTTTTGGTTAAAGAGCTTAAATTAAAAGAAAGAATAGGATAATAATAGAAGACTACATAACAAAGTAAATGTGTGCACAATAAATTCATGCACAAAACGGTTTGGTTCAACTGGACTTAGTAAGTAAGTAACAACCTATTTTTGGACATTGTACACACCTCCACATTGTGGATGAATAAATTGTTTTAACCAGATAGACCTATGTATAAGAATATTATTTCAAATACACACTTCTTTAAAATACTACAGATTACATTGTTATTACATTGTTCTTCTCCCTAACCAACTTGATCTCATGACAATTCATATGTATTTTACGTAAAATTTTGTTCTATAAAACATACATTTAATTACGTTTTTACAGGCTCTAAAACGTACAATACTGACGTATTTGCAGCATGTAGACGTACAAATTCGTACGTATTTTCAGCTTTTTAACGTACAAAACTGACGTAGGGTAACTACACATTTAATCTATAAACCGCACTAGAATCTATTTACATGTTACTAGTACTTATTTTTAGACACATTAGGTACTATTGCTTATTCATTAACTACTAGTGTTTATTATTTAGGTACTAGTGTCTTTTCAAAAGTTACTAGTACTTATTCCAATAGTGTCTAGTACTTAACTATACTATCCTTGTTAAGAACTAGTTCTTATTCTTTAGTTACCAGCAACTTTTTAGACCAGAGATATCCTGAACTTAATAGATACTAGAATTTTTTCATTTTGCATTTTCTGCCCAGTATTGTATGTTCAGTTGTATGTTGAATTTCAATGAACCAGCAACATAGCTATAGGAGAGACATTATACAGGAAACAGAAACAAAGAGATGAGTAAACCACATAAAAAAGAAACATTCATTTGTACACAAACACATGGAAAACATATTTTTGTCAGTTTTGTAAACTAATTTAGAAAACGTGCTAGTCTAAGGTGCTTGTTGGTTATCGAGCGACTAGTGGCCGAATGGAAATATGACACAAATTTTATTATCTATTATTTTTAGGTTTGCTGTACACAAGGGTGTAACTTTGGTTTGAGAAGTGGGGGGATTCGAAATGGAAAATCCAGGCTAAGTTAATGATAACTTATGACAAAAAAATAGGCTATTACTACAATCACAAAGATTTCAAATAATAATTTATAAAGTAAAATGTGTGTGAAAAAAAAAATATACATAATGACTTAATTTACAATTAATTAAATTAATTAATTTTTGTATTTATTTCAAACTAACTACTGTATGTGAAAATGCATTAAAAAAAACATGAACAAATTAAGGGACTAGCTACTGCTTGTCTGTGTTTCACTCTCTCTGTTCTGAAGCAGCTTCACCTCATCTTTCCAAATTAAAAATGACTGAGATATGATCATATTGAGTCATATTAAGTAGCTTTCAGAATCTTGTCTGGATGTATGCTTGTCCTCCATTGGTTACTTGCATTAACATGCAATATATCTATTCATTTTTTGGTAGACTAGTTCAAAGCGCATAAACCATATTTATTTTATTGTGTCTAAAATTTTATTTATGAAAAATGGCGAGTTATCTCTCAAACATACATATCTTAATTTGATGTTGCTTTGTTTTCATTTTGTTCTGATGTCGAGTTACTAATGTGCAACTGTGTGCGGCACCGACCGGATCACAGGACTTTTTTCCCTTATAAAATAAAAGAAACAATTGGATGCCTCTTTCTAAAGAGCACACCATAGAAATGACCTGAATTAACATACAGGTCGCCTACCCAGCTAGCAAAATTACGTAACTGCAACGTAATCTGGTGGCGAAAGTTACGTTGAGGCGACGTACGTTTACCGGAAAAGTGAAGGGTGCCTTTTGGGCTGGGCAATATAACGAAATGTATCGTGATGATCGATATAAATAAAAAATGTATTCGATATTCTTATTCTTCACCGGAAGAAAACTGAGGTTGCAAAGCTAGTTTGTTTGCATTAATAGCAACTTAGGGAGTGATACGCTAACAGCCTATAACAGTAACAGTATCAAGTTTGGTTGCACCATATCGTTGTCTCACGCTGGTCTGCTGGATTCCTCTTCATAAGCAGAAAATGAGTGCCACAGCGAGCGAGGAAATGTTTTGGATATTATAAGTCTGCCCGTAGTCAGACCAATGTCGTGTGCAAATTATGCAAGGCCGACGTCCCCGCCAAGACTGGTAATACCACGAACTTGATGTACCACCTTAGCTCACTCACCATTTGGAGCACAGCCAGGTACTCTGCATCAGTGCCTTATAACAAAGAATCAAAGATATAAGATATAACGGATATAACAGTTTTCCATGGTTTTTGACATTTCTGTCTTAATAACTGAGGGGATTATGATCAGAGGATAACTTTAAAAGGTTAAGTTTAAAATAAAAATGTTTAAATGTAATATATTTTTCTCCTGGTCCTTATTTTAAATCGTCGTAAAAATATCTTTATATATAATATATAATATATATATTATATATTATATATAATATATAATTATCGATATCGACCGATATGAAACACTGATATTGAGATACAGTTTTCAGCCATATCGCCCAGTGCTACTGTCTATATACATCGCCACAACATCATTTTCAATTCATTTTCTATAATTACCTATAAAAACCTAATTTATTTTTTCATATGCCCAAATTAACATGAATAGTGAATACAGTGAATACACCAGCATGAATGATGAATACAGACTCAAAATTAATTCCATTTATTTTGAAAAACGCACAAACATGAACAGTAAAATTCACTAAAAATTTTTTATTAAAAACACAGGATATACAGTGAATGAAGGCATTAAACATGTCCCGTTACACAGCAGCAATATAAAAAGATATGCTAGCGTAACATATATAAATATTAACAGTACTTAAATTAAGTACTTAAAGTAGTCTGTAGATAAGGTTACTTAACCAATTTGAGGAAGTTGTTGAACCTTTATTATGTATAACCAACAAAAAAAGGGAGAAATGTCAGACGTGTCCTCTCCTCTCCAGCAGCTGATGTTCCCAGTTGTAATGGTAACTCACAGGTAACAGTGGGGTGGCTAACGGTTACTATTTAAAAACATTTTTTTATTACAAATTATTTTAGCCTGTTTCTTGAGTTTAAAAACTTAGTTTTATACATTTGTTCAGCCTATTTATTTATTATACATTGTAAGACTCATCCCAGAAAAGCTAATTCTTTAAGACACTTGAACTTGAAGTAAAATTGTGTCTTATGCCAAGTTCAGACTGCACGATTTTCAAAGTAGTCGCGACACAGATCTTTTCACACTGCATGACTATCTGGGGTATCATTCAGGCGCTGCTGTGTTCACAGTACATGATAGATCAGTGACAGGGGGTTTCACACTGCATGACTTTACAACAGGAAGAATCAGCAACAACTTTGGAACTCATGGAAACAATGCGAGGTCACTTGTACAAGACTGGAGTTCTCACGTGAGACTGGGATTATAATTAAAAATGATAGCAAGCAAAAGAAGCTTGCCATACAAATTGCATGTGCACTCATTTGCAATGAAAAGATGATTATGGAGGAGGATATTTACCTTCGATACCTTCATAACTCATAACAGATAACAGAATCATAACAGATATCTAGCATGCCAAATATCTCACGGGTGTTGGCGACACGTCGGCGATTCTCTCAGATCATGTCTTTGATAATTCACACTGTGTGATTGTCACTCACGTGAACGAGCAACGATTTGCCTGTGATTTCGGGCATTTGTCGGCGATTTCTCAAAACCTGTCGGCGAGTCAAAATCGGGGCTAAAATCGTGCAGTCTGAACTCGGCTTTAGTCAAACCATAGATATCTATATTGACTAGATGTGCCTTGGGGCCTCTAAGCATATGTCAACATCACCGCCATCTTGTGTTGGGGATCTGAAGGAAGCACATCGATGTAATATAATGGTAAGATGTTGGAAATTTGCCCACACAGTTGTGTCATTGTAGTCTGTAAAGTTATTTTGCTCGACTAGTTCATGTCTGTTACTGTTCATGGTGATGACCACGAAGTTAATGTTATCCTATGAAAGAAAGAGGTAGGTAACATTAAGTTATGTTAATGTAAGTTGAAGAAAACCAACAATAAGTATAATATAACTGCAAGATGGTAAAGGGTTGCCTAAAGTTTGTGTCAGTGTTAGTTTGTAAAGTTAATCGTTGATGTGAATGACGACGTTCACACATAAACTATAACCAT
>JAUYWG010000039.1:5706155-5804698 GCA_034779775.1 Enteromius afrohamiltoni | reverse complement strand
ACGACACACAGCGTCTCCAGAACATGGCGCCTGCAGCAACACTACAGACAGAATAATAGCTCCGCCTTCTTTCTTTGCATAAACATTTTAAACAAATTACCCATTTTTTTTCCACACTAACCATAATTTACCATTGCATTTTTCAGATGAACTCTAGTCATTTTAGTAGGAATCCACACAATTATGGATTACACATGGGAAAGATTCTATCATGCCTATTAAAATGTAGAAAAAAATTAGATTCTAAATTGCCTATTAAAACTAAGAAATACTGTTGGAAACATGCTAGAAATGTGCAAGTTTGTCATCATACTTCACTCTGTGTGTTCTTTTATTAAACAACAGTTGTTCATTGTTTATAAATCACTATATAAGTGATTTTATGCTTAATTTTATGTAAGTCTACTCTCAATTTTTCTTTAGAAAAAAGAAAAAAATCAGTTACAAACAACACAATTTGAAAATGTTTATTTTTTTGTAACACAAACTGACCAGCTAAGTCATTTATATTCAATATCTTAACTATACAAATAGTTATTTTCTCCTATACAAGAGAGCGTCTAGAATTTAAAGCATGCCCCGAAAAATGAAGCAGTCTCAAAGAGTCACTCCACCTATAGTGAAGCCTGTACACTGTACAAAAGTCTCCAGCCATCCGCTCACACTCACCTGTGCTAAAAACACATCTCTATCATGCTTTCCTCCACACATTAACTCATGACAATTGTGAAAGACATCTGTACACCTTAATATACGAGTACACTGCAAAAATGCTTTTCTAGCCTAAACTTTTTGTCTTGTTTTCAGCCAAAATATATAAACATTCTTAAATCAAGAAGGATTTTCTAGAGAAGCAAAAACAGTCTTGTTTTCAGAAAAAAACAATGCAAAGTTAAGTAAATAATCTGCCGATGCAAATTAAGCAAGGAATGTTATTTCAAACAGAAAACACTTAACTTTTCTGTAAACAAGACAATTTTTACTTGTGTAGATATTTTGGCTAGAAACAAACAAACAAACAATATATATATATATATATATATATATATCTAAGCTAGAAAATGGTTTTTTTTTTTTCAGTGTAAAAACTCTGGAGTGTGAAGAATGGACAGAATATTATTTGAAAAAGTCTTAAATCAGGTAATATCTCACTGCCCTCATTACTAGTGCATTCTCTGACCCATCGAGTGACAGGAAGTCATTCATCTGATGCCAAACTAATCACTTATCCTTTGCAAGATACAATAAACACTTCAGATTTTAAAATAACTGAATAAATAAAAGCAGACAGTTAACAATGCCTTCTGACAAATCCTCAAGAAAAGTGACCTGGATATGTTTTCATGAGAATCAGGGCCTGTAGGTCAAAGCAAAGGAGGAACACATAAAGTGCAAAAACTATATACAATCTAGCACAGTTTACTATTCTACAATTCTCCTTTGGAACATCCTTTGAAAGTGAAAAGCAAGTTTTAGCCATTGTATAGTGTGTGTGTGTGTGTTCAGTGAGAAAAGGTGTGTATGTCGTTATGAAGGCTGATGGAGGGAGAGGATCTCTCTCTCTGAGCCCCACAGAGGCTCTTGCTGCAGCGGCAGCGCTTGATCCACATAACGTTACGCGTGATGCTCTCTCCGTCCGGGCAGTGGAAGCGCAGGCGCACCGTACGGGATGAGGAGGGCTGACAGCACCTGCCGTCCACACACGAGCCACAGCTGCGGGGCCGGTAGCGGCGAGCCGTGGAGCAGCCTGCGAAAGTGATCTGCTCTGGTTGCCGAGACCTTGTCGTTTTCCTGCACCTCTTTCCTTTCTACACAACATAAAAGCAGCAAGTCTTCTTGTTTATTGAACTGTTGCATAAAAGCAGCCAATGTTGTGTTACTAAAAAGTACACATTACATGTACTTGCTATTATAATAACAATACATTACAAATAATTGCATGCACATAGTACATACACCAAAGTAAGTACACTTAGTTAATTAAGGTTACTCTGTACTTAAATGTACAATTATACTGTAACAAGAACACATTAAAATAAAAAGTAACACTTTATTTTAAGGTGTCAAAATATGGAGAGAATAATAATTACCTAATTACTTGAAATAAAATGTACTTATCATGTAAGTTCTGGAGCAGCCTGTAATTAGAGTTTGTAATGATGTAGATGTAACTGTTACAGCTACTGTTACACATATGTTACACACCGAGTCTGTTACACAGATACTTACACTTAAGTACAATCTTCATACACTTTACTTTAAGTACCTTACGTCTGTGTACTTAAATTTATTATTATGTTGTATATGTGACAATCTTTTGGTTACATAAGTATCTGTGTAACAGACTCGGTCTGTAACAAATGTGTAACAGTTGCTTCCTCTTAATCTACATAATTATAAACTATAAATACAAACTATTCCATAACTTATTTACATGGTAAATATTTATGTACTGTAAGTACAACGGCTATTACTTAAGTACAGCAGCCCTAAAGTAGACGGATTTGGTTTAATGGGAATCAAAAAATTAGCAGTGGGTGGATTTTTATCATTGTTTGGGTGGTTGTGTTCACGCACAACCACACATTTATGTCTAAACACCAAGTAAAAGTGGATTTTGCATAATACTGTAGGTTCCCCTGTAAAAGTATTAATTGCAAAAGCATGCATTTATTTACTAGTTGAAAAAGTAATCTGATTATGTGTACATTACTTGTAATGCATTACCCCATCACTGTTTAGATGACATGTAAAGTTACTTATAGTTAGTAGTATCTCACCTTCACAGCTGGAGCGATGTCACAATCTCTCATCTGACAGAGGCGGGTCTCTCTAACAAACTTGCACCGAGCATTGTTATTGGTCACACGACTTGAGATTCCAAACCCACAGGAAACAGAACACCCCGACCAGTCCGTGGTTTGTGGGAAACATCCGGGTGATGGGAAGGGAACCCGAGACACTGGCAGGGAAGCCCACTCTGCAGAACAAGGAGAACACATATCAGCATGGGCAGGGTGATCTGGGTAGTTGTTAGGCAGCTGATCCAAGTCAAAATAACCCAATCCAAGACTCATTTAAAACGATTTTCAAAATAAAAATCTTATTATGTATGTTGTTTGACGTTATTCCTTGGGAATAAATATGAAAACAGTAAACTCTGTCTCAACAGACCATGATGGTTATGAACCAGGGTTACAAACTAAAACCATAAAAATCTTTGAAGTACACTGAAACTGTAATAAATTTAAATGAAATATTTTAGAACACTTATATGTATGTATTTTTTTATCAGTAATCCTTTAATATGATTTAACTAAAATGAAAACTGAAATATAAATTAATAAAATACTTAATAATAAAAGAAAAAAAAAAAAAATATATATATATATATATATATATATATTACACATTAAAATGACTTTTTAACTTACTTTATAAAACATTTAATAGTTTTTGTTCACATGCACACAACTAAACTACTAAAACCCTTAAAAAAAAAAGATATTTGAAATATTAAAATATTAATATAAACACTAATAGATACCAATATAGCTAATAAAATAGTTACAATATATATGATACCTTGAAAGTTGCCCCTGTGGGTCAGGACACTGTTAGGGCTCTGTATGAGTTTGCTGATGTGGTTGGATGGGCTGTGATTGGAACGGAGATCCGGGGGGTCTTCCCTGATGCTGTTGTCATCGTCACACAGCCACTCCTCACAGCAGCGCCCCGGCGGCACCTCCAGACGCGGGTTGGAGCAGTGTCTGCGCGGCAGGGGGAATTGGTGTGGACACAGGGGCATACAGCCCACCACCCCATCCATACAGCTGCACTGGTGCTGACAGCTGGGCTGGAAATCCTCCCCGTGCTGATACACTCGACCCGCAAACTCACACAGACGACCCTGAGCCTCAGCTGACACACAACAAACATCACAGAGTCACACATGTGTCCTTTACTCATTTTATTTACTCATATTAGCAAAATACAAACAAAGACACATCAAATAAATTATTACCCATTTTTGAAGTAAAACCTGAAAGGTCCTTGGGCTTTAAAATTAACTTTGATTTCGTACCAATAAAAATAAATAATTACAATTTACATCTCATCTCATGCTGCAAAGAATACCTCTGTGGCACTGGATGCTATGGGTATAAAAGGTGAGAAACTCATGGTGTGGACACCATCCTCCCCTGACCTCAACCCTATTGAGAAGCTTCGGAGCATCCCCAAGCAAAACATCTGAGGGTAAGAGGCAGTTAGCCACAAAAGAGCAGCAGGAAATCTCCAAAAACCCACTGTTCAAAAAGTGATGGTGCGTACGAGGCATGATAAAAAAAAAAACATTAGATACCCATTAACCCACCCCCCAGTGCCGCCCCTGGTGGACATACCAGTTATGAAAGTTAAAAGTGGATAAATGTCACAGTGAGCTGGAAGTGCCAGCCCAGTTCAGGGGATGGCACATCAGAGCCCAGCGAACTTTCAGTGTTTTATGTCTGTTTTCATGCTTGGACTCACTCTCACAAACTCATTCTGTTGTCATTCCGGACCGTTTCCACGTGTTTTCACGTGTGTTCATTCATGTCTCCGCCTTGCTCATCTGTCACCATAGCAATTCATTGTCTAGCTCCACCCATTGACCCAGTTTCATGTGTTTAAAACCCGGAAGTCTGATTCTCACGGTCCATTGCACTGTCAACCCCTGTTTTTTGGATTGGATCTGGATTGTATCTACTGTGTACCGACCCACGCCTGGACTCTGACCATTCTCGTGCTCTGCCTTCACCACTCTTGTCTGCCGGTAATGACCTTAAGCCTGTCTGTTTTGCTCAGTGTTTATCCAGTAAACAGTCTGCACTTGAACCCGCACGTCTCTTCGCCTCGCTCTCGTAACAATAAAAATAGTTCAGTATCTCACTTCTTCATGAGATATTTTTTGTTATGTTTCGGATGCAAAAAATGATCTATATTTTCAGATACTTTTGGCCCCAACTGTGTGTGTGTACAAACTTGAAATGAAAGGGTTGTTAAACTCATCAAGACACTGACAGCAGAACGCACTTCAGGACTAGAGCTGAGGAGCTCTGACATACAATAAAGACATTTGTTGTTATTTTCTGTGTATTTCAGTTGCTTTTAAACGCATGCCTCAACCACAAACATCACAAACGTATAAAAATTACTGTATGCATATTTCACAACATATCAGCATGTTGACTTTGCATGCATGTTCATGACCCTGAATGAGGAAAAGTCAAGAACAAAAACCATTGAGAAAAGAAATGATAGCACATTTTTAATCATGTCTGGCTGACAAAATATTTATTTGTATTGAAATGACTGGGAAAATGCTATTTTTTGCTTCATAGGATAGAATAAAAAAAAAACCTAAAATAACAAAATATAATCAAGATATGTTGTTATTTTGGTTCTGTAGAGTGGCCTTAAAACATATAAATATGTGGGTCAAATTGACCCTGGAACAGTACGAACGTAACTATTTTTTATTTCAAAACACATCAGCGAGTTTAAACTTTGTCCCAAAATTGAAGTTAGCTGATAATTCCCGACAACTCAAAAATCAAAAAGGGTTAAATTGTACATGAGGGGTAACATTACTGTTAGAGCAGATCTGTCTCTGCAGCGGTGTGTTTTTCTCTACCTCTGCAGAGCCCCTGTCGAGGGTCCCCTCCGGCCCCTAGGTGGCAGCGCAGGCCCTTGATGTGATCACAGGGTCGGTCTGGGCCGCAGTCCTGGTTGAACTGCTGGGCACACACCTTACAGCAGCCGCAGTCGTCCAGCACCCAGCTCACTCCGAGGGGACAGGAGGGTGGAGACGGGGGGCAGGAGCAGGGACGGGAACAGCCTCTGGACGCCTGCAGCACACAGCTTCATTACATAAGGCCAGCAGTCAGAAACCAACGGCTTTCACCGAGATCAAGACAGTGTAGGAGTCAGGCCAATGTTTTTGTAAGTTTGTATGAGTGGGTTCGGCTGTGTTTATATAATACACTCACTTAGGTGTCTGTGTTTGAAATGGGACTGTCGAATTGAATCATAAATATACACTGTAAGATAAACCGTGCCGTTGTTACCATTAGGAGCTATTTCTACCTGATGTGATCTTCATAAACAAACAGTTGATTAACCTATGGTCAAAAGGTCATGTTTATAAAATGTAAATATTGAGGTAAAATGGTCAAATTAAAACCTCATTAAAAATAAATGTATTTCACAAATATTTATACTCACCAAGCCTGCATTTAAAAATACAGTGAAAACAATAATATTATGTGTTTTTAAAAAAACATTAAAATAAATGGTGTCTATTTTAATATTTTTAAAAATGGAATTTATTTCTGCAATATAATTTTCAACATCATTACTCCAGTCTTCAGTGCCTTCATAAATCATTTAATATGCTGCTCTACAAACATTTCTGAAAACATTTAAGCTGCTTAATATTTTTTGATACGTTTTTTAATATTCTCTGATAAATAGAATGCTTAAGAACAGCATTTATTTAAAATAGAAATATTTTGCAACATTATAAACGTGTCACTTTTGATCAATTTGATGCATCCTTGCTGAATAAAAGTGTTAATTTCTAACACATATTTGATCTTTGAAAAATACATTTAGTAAAACAACAGTTAGCTGTTACCACATTTAAAAAAAATAAATGTGTAAACACATAAAAAAAAAAAAATCGTCATGAGTCAAGAAAACAATATCAGTTTGCTTCATTTATAGTTATGAGAATAGAATAAATCATATGACTTGAGCTGAAATCTGCTTTCATTATTTCAAAAAGATTTCGGCAGTATCAACAATAGACTGTTTGCAATGAATAAGAACAAAAATGTGTTTTTTCTGCAGTGTGTGCAAATCTACTCACCTCTCCTTCAGCTGAACATACAGCAAACATCAACATGGTGCAAACAGCAGCCAGAGTCCTCTGATTCCTTCCAGAACCCATTTCCAAGCTTTTCAAAAATGAATCCCACTGGAAAAAAACAAGTGAAAATCCCCAGTGCAAAAGCAGGTTTATCCGCTTTTAATCTAAATGACTCCAAAGAGGGCAAATGCTCCAAAGCTAGTGCAGTTACAAAGTGCATCAGTCAGACTAGTTACTAAATCTAAAACTATAGCAAGACTCAAATACAGATGCCTTGTCAGAGCATTTCCAAAGAGGCTGGTCACCTTATAGAGAGAGAGAGAGAGAGAGAGAGAGAGAGAGCTCGTCTCTGACATCAGCATGGATCGGAGCAGTGGGAGTGTGTCTCCATAATGAGGGGATCCCTTATTATGTGTGTTGCTGGAGCTCTAGGGAGCAGGGTGTGAATGCAGAACTGCACAACGAGACAGTAGTGTGGATTACAAATGACAGCTATATGAAACAAAACCACAGAGACACTTAATACAGAGCTAACAAACGTGCTCGAGCAGGGTGTTCACCTGACCGCGGTTTAATTGGCTGTTTGTTGTGTGTTACAAAAGCCGCCCTGGAGTGCATAAAAACATTGTCATAATAGTGGAACAATTGAGAAGGGAACTCCAGCCGTTTTCCGTTCGTATGGGAAGTCCTGATGCAGATGCAAAGGAAGATCCCCATAAACAACTCAGCTCTCACACACGCTTCCCTATGGTACGAGAACACACTAAACACTTTCTATCGTCCGCGCACACCGAGCGCTTCCTGTTGCTCTTTCTCACTTCCTCCGACCGTTTCCTACCAGGGGCCGTATTCAGGAAGCTCCGGCAGTTCACAGGTTCCCGTGTTTCTGTAGGAAAATCAAAGCATTCTCTTTGTCATCTTGTAAGGACATGAGAAGTGTTTTCTATTCAGTTGCAGGAAGAGCTCTCCACTGGGCCTCAGGTCAGTGTTATGAAACCCAGGAAGAGGAACATGGGAAGGGAGTACGATCTCCAGTGACCTCCAGAAACTGCGTTCATATAACTCCTTTAAAAGCTTTCAGGCACTTCAGCACCGTTTCTGCTGTTTTCTTCTGAAAATGATACACCTGATTTCAATGCAATTTTAATCAGGATTATAACAATAAATACGTTTTAACCTTTTGGCTGTTATATATCAAAGCAATTTTTAAATAAAAAAAGTACACTGTAAAAAATTGCAATGGTTTTAATGGTAAAAAGCTGCGGTAAAACCTGTTAAATGATTAATTGTAAATTTCTGTAATCTGACATTCCCTTAATTCCCTGCATTGCATTTCAAATTTAGTTTGAATTTGATGTTTTTTCTTTGAAATAATTCTTATTTTTCTTTTATCAGTTTATTAGGGTTGCATTTAATATTGTCAACATACATTTATTGCATATTTCAGTGTAATGATGGTGTTTAGTGTTAACTCCTTCTATATATGTTCATATTTAAAAGCTTTAGTGAGCTTTAGTTCATCATGTGACTTTCTCATCACCACCTGTATGGTGCTTAATAGTGTACAAAGATTTAAGTGCTTAAACAGGTTGGTAAGTGATTTTTAAAAAATGCTTTAGAAAACTTGTAGCCAATCAGCAGTAAGGGGACAGTCTACTAGTTTGGAGGAGAGTGAGTTCAGTGAACAGGAAAGCCGAGTGACCGAGACATAAAAAACAAAAAGAAAAATGTAGAAGTGGGAGCTGTATAAATATTGTATGAACTTTCCAGCATTGGAGATAATTCAAGAAGAAAAAGGCCTGCATTTAGATACCGAGATTGCTTTGGTTATTCTCCCAAGGTGAGTAACATTGCGTCTACGCCAGACCCCGTCACACGATGAAGTGAACATAAAAAAATAATTTGAAATATGAGTCAGACTTTTCCGGAAAAACACAGGTAAATTGCCGGAAAAAGATCATGTGTGAACAGGCCTTTTAAAAAAAAAAACGGTAAATTCATTTCGGCAATTTACCAGTATGAGAAATTGTTACTGGTAAATTACCAGTAAATTGCCGGAATTCTGCTGTGTGTGAACGTAGAAGGAAAATTACTGGTATGTGCACGTATGACTTCAGAATGCGGTGGTGGTGATCTACTCATTCTGATGCAGATGACACATTCACTCCGCACTGTTTACAGAAATAAAAGAAATGTCGTACAACTAAAACGACAATGAAATTAAAGCGCTTGAAGAAATTCGTCGTCACCTGAGAGGAACTGTTAGTGATGCAGTAACATATGATAAAATAACTAACCATCTTAAGAGGCCTGTACACTGAATGTGAAGTTCAGGGCCATGTTGCATCGTGTTACATCTATTATATTTCAACACATAAGTTTTATATGAGTGTAAGCACACCGGAGTCGCCAAGCAATGATTGAAACAATGTAAAGACGTGCGCGTGATGGACTTTAGAGAGAAAGAAACAGTATTTTGGAATGGATGTGTGAATGGTGCTTTTCAGGAAGAAAAACGGAATGCCGTTGCCTGTGTGAACAGAGCAGATTTGAATTTAATGGTGATTTTACATTCTGGCTTCCAGAAATTGCTTACCCTGCCTTTAACATTATATCAGTTAATAAAATTACGGTATTTAACTGTAAATTTACTTAAAACCGTAAAACCTAAAATGTTGTTACCATATTTTTTACAGTCAAATTCCAGCAACCACAGCTGCCAATTTTTTACCGTACATTTTACAGAATTGTTTTTACAGAGTAGCTGTAAATGCAAGCCTGCACAATAGTCATAATGCAATAAATGCAAATAATTACAGTTCTGTCTTCTGTGCCGTCACTCTCTGAGATAAAGGTACAAAAGCTGTCACTGGGGCGGTACCTTTTCAAAAGGTACATGTTTGTCCATTTTGGAGGTGAATTTGGGACATATTTGATACTAATAGCTACAAAATTGCCCCAGTGACAGCTTTTGTACCTTTATTTCTGAGAGTGCAGTTTTGATGTTTAGATGAATAGATGATTTCTGCAATAAATCTGAGAGGCTCTGATATTTACATCTATACATACTTGGCATACTTGTTGCATACTGTAAAATACGAATATATTCAATTTCAGACGCAGGCCACACAGACAATCAAATACAAATGACATTACTGTTATTTTATCATTTCTTTTATTTTTTAGTACTCAAAATGGCACCACAGGTGAATAGGGTGAATTTTTAACCAATGGACAAACCATACTTCCCTTGTGGACGAATCATTCAGTGCTTAATGTCAATGCATAAATATGCAAATTAGGCATTAATTAAAGCCAGGTTCAATTTGTTATTTTTTTTTTCTGTTGACGTATTGCAGTGTAAAGGGATTTTGATCTCTTTTTATTGCTACATATAAAAAATAAAATAGAAAAATAAATTTATAAAATGTATAAATCATGCAACCGTTCTCTCTATATAATCTGAATATAGATAGGAATAACAAAGGTTTTTTGTATGCGTTACTGTAAGTGCTACTGGGGATTTCCATACTCATTTTGTCTGATAAAGATATGCTTTATAATTAAAATCCACAAATGCTAATTGATTAAATGTAATAACTAAATGCTATTTGGTATGTTTTCTATCCACTATCTTGTTATGGAAGCAAAATTTCACTTTGCAATGAATCACTGAACAGGTGTTTTACATCAGATATTACTAAAATGGATTAAATTACACACACAAATCTCCTCCTGAATGGCAGTTTGGATACTGTGGAATGACTCAAATGAGAGGGTGAGAAATGTAAGCGAGTAACTTTGACAGACAAGTGAGGAGTGAAGCCAAACCTGATCATCAGGTAGGAGTGCAACAGGTGTCTGTGTGTGTGAGAGAGAGAGAGAGAGAGAGAGAATGCATAAAGATATTACAGAGCTGGAGGTTTTCAGCACTGACAGTGAGTGTGTGTGTGTGGTATTCACCTCACACACAGCCCTTTACGCAAATACCCAAACGCAGGAATCACAAGAAGGAGGGTCAGCTCAGTAGTAATTCTTGCACTATTTGGGACAGCCGCATATCAACTTGGAGAGAAGAAGAAGAAGGGAAAGCGAAGGAGGTGGACAGAATTCCAGAGATTCCTGTGCCACAAAAGCAGGATATGTGCACTGGCCCTCTCACGCTGAATGATGACGGAGAGAAGAGGTCATTAAAACCAGGGTGAGAGAGGGAGGGTGTTATGAACACTTGCTATTAGACAGTCTGGCCCAATCCCAGCCATTGTTACTGGACCAGACAAACATTCCCAAAGCACAGGTCAAGTAGACAAGGTTATACACACCAAATTATGCAGTCTTCATATTCCTCAAGATTCTTCTCATGTAGAACCCTTTAAAGCTGCATTGAAAGAGTAAGTTCACTTAAAAATGAAGATTCTGTCATTAATTACTCACCCTTATGTCATTTCAAACCCATAAGACCTTCTTTCATCTTCAAAACACAAATGAAGATATTTTTGATGAAATCTGACGGGGCTGATTACGTCATTAAAGCTTGCATGTACAGCGCGTTATGATACTCTCTAAAATGCGGAAGATGTAACTCATGGCAGAAGAATAGTTGAGTAAATTATATTTTTGTTTTCTTTGCACAAAAAAAGTATTCTTCTAGCGTTGCAAAACTGAAATTAAGCCACTGATGTCACATGGATTGTTGTACTGATGTTTTTACTTCTTGTTTGGATCTGAATCATTTCAGTTGTATTACTGTCTGTGGAGGGTCAGATAGCTAATTTGTGTTCTGAAGATGATCAAAGGTCTTAGGGGTTTGGAACCACATGAGGGCAAGTAATTAATGACCCACTGGCCACTACATAGTTGAAAATCCTGGACTGTTTTCCAAAATTTTAAGGGATATTCCACCCCAGAATAAATTCCACCCCAGCCGTTGAACCACTGACGGCAGATGGAGCTTGACAGTGGTAATTCTTTGGCAGTCAAGTAAACAGTCCTTGTACTTCAAAAATATTAAAAAAAAAAAATAGATAATACAATGTTAGATAATATAGTCTGAAAAAATTTGTAGACATCCATTAATGGAGGGTAACCCATTATGCTACTTCTGCACAGAATGCATCACTCACTTTTTTCAAAAATTTCAAAATCTGGTAATGTTTCACAGTTTTTAATAAAGCAACCTTGTTAAACACTTTATATATAGGTCCAATGACCTGTGTTCAGACCGGGGCACTTGTAAACATCATATAATGCCAAAGATGGATAAGAGGGTGCAGTGAGTCAGCAGGACGTTGGGTGTGTGAAGTGTGTTTGATGGAAGGGTTGTTTTTTCCACAGCACTGTAATGGAATTTGTGCTTCAATGACTCATCGGGACCAGCAAAACAGAGTGTGAGGATATGTTTACAGAAAAAGATATTAAAGCAACACTGACACATTATAAAGTCCTAAAAGAAGCATTCACACAATTAAGTAATGCTTTATAAAACTTTACATCAAAAAAAGTCTCACTAGGAAAAACATTTGAAAGGTTCTTATTCAAAATTTCCAAAGACATGGGGAACCTGTTAAGCTGAGGCAATGCAAGTCTTTGTCTTGCACATGCTGGTGTCAATAGTCAGGATGTGTGGAATCAGCTGCGCTTCACAGAGCCCTCGATCTGCAGCTGACACCCCTTACACAGGTCAAAGGTCATGCGCATTCCATATGAGGACGTCCTGAAGATCTCCTGAGAGCATGGCTTCCAGCGTCATCACTTTGAAACTGCAAGGACCACTGTTCATCTACCTACTGCATCATAAGAGTTGCAGGCCTTGTCCCAAAACCTAGTGAGCTACAGAGACATCTAAGACACACTCATAACAGAAACTATGTTTCCAAATTGTAGCCAAATTGCGGATTCATAAAAAAAAAAAAAAGGGTAACACTTTATCTTTGTCATGATTGCTTGCTGGAGTGACCACAAGACCCTCCAAAGTGCACTCCACCCAGAACTGCGCCGTTACCACAGAGACTCCATTTCCCATGATGCATCCCTGGACTGATTACACTCACACCTGAAACTCATTCACACACACACACACACACCTGCAGCTCGTTACCACTCCCAGTCACTCATTACACCCTGCATAAAAGCCAGAATCAAACACTCACTCACCGCAAGGTCTTGTTTCCCCAGTCTTTTCCCTGTGAATCAATTCTGAGTGTTCCTACCCGTGTTTTGTTTCCCGATTGTGATCTTGGACTGTTTATTGGTATTGTGATTGTTTGCTGCCTGCCCTGATTTCTGCCTGTTACTTCGACCTCTGCCTCCATTGATCTGATTGCCGGTGTTTTGACCCTGCAAACCCAGTTTACAAATGGATCCGCATGTCTCCACCCCTTTCATCACAATTTTAAGGTGTCCATAATACAAGAGTAATTACCTAGTAAGTAGTACCCATTGCATTTACATAAAACAAAATGTACTTACCATCTAACTGAGTTATGTAACAGTTTGTACTTATAGATTGTAATTATGTAGATGTAACAGACAGCTACAGTTATATTAGAACTACAGAATATCATACAGGCATAAGCTACTTAAAATAAAGTGTATCAAGATTGTACTTAAGTGTTCTTGAAGTGTATTGGTCACAATCTACTGGATGTGCCAGCCCAGATCAGGGGATGGCACTCCAGCGCTCAGCGAACTCTCTGTGTTTTATGTTTGTTTTCATTCATGGACTCATTCACATGAACTCATGCCCCCGCTCCACTCGTTTGTTGTCATGGTGTTTTATTGTTGTCTCCGCCCAGTTCTACATGTATAAAGCTGATGTCAAATGTCTTTGTGTTAGCATGGATCATTGTTTCAGTGTATTGCCGTCAACAGTGTTTTCATTCGTGTTCTCAAGTCATTGTTGTTTATTCTGGATTTCTCGTTGCCAACCTCTGCTCTCCCTGGATTTACGCCTTTTTCTCGCCCCTCGGATTCTGTTTACTGTTTCAACCCACGGTACGTTTCTGGACCATTCTACTGTCTTTGCCTACGCTGTACCTGTCTGCTGGTTATCGACCCTGTCTGTTCACTCCGTGTTCTAATAAACAGTTGCATTTGAAACCAAACGCCACTTGCCTCATCGTTACAGAATGATCCATCACAAAGGTTTCAGCGACTGTTTTAATCAGAGACCACTCATCGCCTCTCAGGCAGATAGAGTACAATGTGCAGTCCCTGGCTGAGTTTACTAGCTGGCTTCCATGGCTGCAGTATGCTGTGATATCTGATAACTGGCAACCTGGGGTGTTGAAATACTATTGGCAGTGAGCACTCCCAAAATCCCTGCACTGGCTAACACAGAGGCTGGACCCCCCTCTACAGTACTCCCTGTCATGGCAGTGGCCATTTAGTCTGTCTGGGCCAACGGAGACCTCATCTGCCCATGTTTCTGCCCCAGCACCCCTACTCGATCCTCCTCAGGTTTCACCAGTGGCTGCACGACCTCCAGAGATGACGGCTTCAGCCGTGGATTCTCTGGAGGTTCTGCCAGTGGCTGCACCACCCCCTCATTTGTCTGTATTTGCTCTTGATGTTGCCTTTAACTCCTAAACATCTCTACTCATGGCCTCTGGAACCATTCTGGAACTCTCTACCTGCGCTGTTCACTTCTGAATCCTCGTCCTGTCCTGTCATGGCCACAGGGTACGTTGAACTTTTGTTCTGCCCCCTCATGCCAAGAAGGGCCATAGAACCCTCGCCTTGCACAGTCACGACCATGGAAGCCATCTCTGAGTCCTGGTCCTTCCCTATCATGGCCACAGAGGCCATCGTCGAATACTTGTCCTGACCGTATCGGAGGCCGATAACGCCTTGCCCTGCCCAATCACAACTATAGAGGCCACCCTGGAATCTTCGTCCTGCCCAGTCACGGCCATGGATGCTGTCATTAACCTCTCTGTACTCTCTATTTCAGTCACACCTATACTGCCCTGGTGTCCTGCGGCTCTACCCTGGAGGGCCTCTGAGTGGTCTCCTCTGCCCTGGAGGGCATCTGTCCCGCCGACTCTGCCCTGGAGGGTGTCTGTCCCCTCGAGTTCACCCTGGAGGGTCTCTGAGTCATCTGCTCCACCCTGGTGGGCCTCCATGCCGCCTGTTCTGCCCTGGACAGTCTCTGTCCCGCCTGCTTCGCTTCAGCCCACCTATGAATTGAACCCTGAAGGGCGTCTGTCCTCTGTTGTCTGCTCCACCCTGGAGGGCACCTCTGCTGTCTGCTCCGCCCTGGTGGGCCTCACAGCCGCCTGCTCTGCTCTGGAGTGCTGCATATGAACTCTGTCATTTGTATCCGCAAGTCCCTGTATTTGATTATGCAACAGACAGATGTGTGAAGCACATGCATGGCTCTCTCAATCTAATAGCGGTGATGAAAGCTCCTGTGAGTTCACCTCCTTCATCACTACTGATGCACAACAATAACTCACCTTTCTTTCAGCCAGCAGAACAGGTGTGCTAAGAGCTGTGTGTAAGTGGACAAAAATGCAAAGCACTTCTTGAGTATGAGTGTGTATCTTTTTGGCAAGCTGAGGTCCATTCCTTCCTTCTTGCTGAGTATTGGCATTATGTTAGCTAGTGGCACTGAGCCAGACCGTTGGCAAACAGCATTTGACTATAAACTAGTGTTTGACACCTGAATTAACTTTTAAAAATGTTCTTCAGTCATGCCCCCTCATGTGTCGGGTTATTGCGCTATCCCAGGATACCCTGTTCCTGGATATCTACCTCCCTGCAGAGTTCATTTCCAACCCTGATCAAAAACACACCTGTCTGTAATCATCAAGGGCTCTTTCAGATTCTAATTTGTTGGTTCAGTTTGTATTTGGGGTTGGAGCTGAACTGTGCAGAAAGGTAGATCTCCAGGAATCATGCACAATCATCAAATTCTGTTTGTAATGCAATGCTAATTTTGTTAGTTACTATGTGACAGTACAACCTGAATTCCAGAAAACATTGGAATAAAATGAGAACTAAAAGAATTTCAAATCACGTTAGCAAATATTTTATTTACGATAGAACATAGATAACATAACAAATGTTACTATTTCATGCAAAATTTCTTGCACAAAATGAGCTCATTTCAAATTCCATGTCTGCTACAGGTCTCAAAATAGTTAGAGGGGCGTGTTTACCATTGTGTAACATCTCCTCTTATTTTCAAAAGAGTTTAAAGACATCTTGGCATCAAGGTTAGGAGTTTCTGAAGTTTTGGTGTGCACACTGATAACCTGCTGGAATGTCTCCCTCCTCTTTAGCTCAGAGCACATGGCATCAAATTTGGACTTGTCTGACCAAAAAAACACTTCTTCACTTTGAAACAGTACATTTTAAATGAGTCTTGGCCCACAGAACATAACTGCACTGCACTATGTTCACATATGGCTTCCTTTTTGCATGATAGAGCTTCATGTGATAAATGATGCAGTGTCATCTGAGGCCCGAAGACCACAGGTATCCAGCATAGGTCTTCAGCCTTGTCTTCAGAGAATTCTCCAGGTTCTCTGAATCTTTGATGATGTTATACACTGTAGATGATGAGATTCGCCAAGCCTTTACCATTTGACTTTGAGGAACATTGTTTTTCCACACTCTTTCACAGATTAGAGAGCCTCTGTCCATCTTTACTTCTGAGAGACTAATAAAATTAAACATAAAAGACATTCCTTTTAATCATGTTACAGACCTGAAGTCAATTAACTTAATTAGTTCTCCCGGCTCATGTGGTTTTATAATTTTTTTTTTTTGATATACAAAAAATTGTCCCAACATTTCCTTCATTACTTCAGGTTCTATACAGCCCAAAGTATTAAGTACTTCTCTTTTCCACATCCCAATCTGGAGTTAATATCCTGTGCAACAATGAGGGCCTAACTCACAAGTGTTTCCCAAAACCATAGTAACAAGGTCACACCTTCATTAATTACTTACCCTTATGTTGTTCCAAACCTGTAAGACCTTTGCTCATCTTCAGAAAACAAATTAAGATCCGATTTTCAGAGCTTCAATGTCTTGCTCACAATCCACCAGCATTACCAAGTTTGGAAGAGCTAGGATAACTGTTTTAATGATAAATGATTATGGTGTAATTTAAAAAAATGTTTAACCTCAAACCTTAACAAATGCTAATTGTTGCAGAAAAAAAAACTAGCCAGCCAATCAGACTACAACTTGATAGTTTGTCTTGCCATTTTGTTGCCAAATATGTTTAAATGGTCCATGGGTTTGTCCTTAGCTATCCATCTCACAAGTGAATTACAAGATGATTATTATGAGAAGCCCGTGTCCAAAAACTCAGTTCATTATTCTGCTGGTGAATCTGAGGTAGCTTCTTATGTAGTGCTGAGCACACAGAAAATAAGGTAAACGGTGCTTTCAAAGCGGGTAAAGTGTTGGGGTTTGTGAGGCAACATGCTCTCACACAGGCTTGGCTGTCTGTGGAGGAGTGAAACGGGGAAAACCACTCTGCTGGTTTCTCTTACAGAGCCCAGCCTGTTGATTTCATGTGGAAAAATGTTATCACAGAGCGTTCCAGAACTACCTGCAAACAAACACTGCTGAGCACACATCCTCACACAGGATACGCTGAAAGCCTGCTTGTGAAGGTTGACCTTATGGCTGTCTTATCAAACTATCCCAGTTCACAGGGCCTTGGACAAAATTTTTATGGGTGGGCCCCTTTCGAGGCCCAATGAGTAGTCTGTAACCATAGAGGGACAAGTACAAAGTCCCCAATTACCCCTAAAATAATTGAAACTACAAGAGAAAGCATGCAATGATTAAGAAACGCAAGCAACTGATTCACATCAACGCTATGTAGCTTTTACAACCCACAATCCCACAAGCGGTTATTTATTTCACTTTAATGACTCAGGTTCCTGCTTGACCCATCAGATCATCTGTTTACTCAAACGGCTTGGTGCTTACGCTAATTTAACTGAATGAAATATGTTTGCCTGTGGAGGCTCTCGGACTTTCCCTGAGTCACCGGCCATCAAAAGACGTCTTTATCCTCCGCAAAGTCAGAGCAAACCTGCTGCTATTAGGTCAACACATATAATCATACACACACACACACACATTTTAAATGCTTAATGAAGGAGCTTCACCTCACTTGAATTTGTAATGGAACACCAGTGTGCTGCTGAAATGCGGTATGCACTGAATATTGCCTACTAAAGCGAAACAGTATGCAGTATGCATGCAATGGTGATTATTGTAAGAGTTGGAAATATAAATGGATTTTTAATGTTGTGTCAGAATGTCTTTCACTTTGGGAGTTAGAACAAATAAATGCTTCAAACAAACAAACAAAACAGAAACAGTTTTTACAGCTTTTGGTGTTTCTTAAAAATTTGGACCACCCATTCAAATTGACATTGAGTAGGACTCCATAATGGTTGAAATTGCCGAAAAAACTTCTTATTAATATGGCAAATTCAGTGCCTAATTAGAAATCCTATTTGACCACTATTCATGTCTTGTTGTACAAAATATAACCAAAGCTTTAAACTGTGCCAGTTTAGGTTTTGCAAGAGCATACTAGGCCAGAGAGCTCTCAGAATTCATCACAAATATCTTAACTTGTGTTTTGAAGATGAACAATGGTCTTACAGGTCTGAAAAAACATGATGGCGAGTAATTAATGACAGAATCTGCATTAGTGTGTGATTAGTGTTTTAGTAAAAGTGCACTTCAAATGTCAGTATGTGCAATATACCATATATTCTACTGTCACAGCTTTAATTAGGAATAAAAAATCTCTCTCTCTCTCTCTCACACACACACACACACACACACACACACACATATATATCTTGCTTTGGAAGTATGCATACAAGTATTGCATTCTGCTGGCATATTAACAGAGTGCATATTATACACCTGCACAATGCTGATAAAGAAGTTCATGCCACACACTGCAGACATACCAATTGAGCATGTGTATTTAGTCTACAATGTGCAATTTCTACAATTTAGTCTATGCAAATTAAAAAGTACACTTTTTTAATGTATTATGTACAATGCCCTCCATTAATATTGGCACCCTTGGTAAATCTGAGCAAAGGTGGCTGTGAAAATAAATCTGCATTGTTTATCCTTTTGATCTTTTGTTCAAAAATGTACAAAATTCTAACCTATCATTAAATTAAAACTATTGAAAATGGGGAGAAAATCTCATGATGAAATACATTTTTTTCTCCAATACATGTTGGCCACAGAATTGTTTTACTTCAAAGATAGGTTAGAATTGTATGGATTTTTAGTGAAAGATCAAAAGCAGAAACAATGCAGATTTATTTTCAAAGCCACCTTCGCTCAGATTTACCAAGGGTGCCAATGTTAGTGAAGGGCTCTGTATATATAACATCTTCCTTTCAGGGGTCCTCGATTCAACAGAAGAACCCAATTGTTTGTAACACTGGTGTATTTATCATATTGGAAATGACAAATTTACACTAGTATAGTCACCTGATGACTGATAAAGCGTACTGCAGACATAGTAAGTGTAGAATGGCAGTATGCTTCATACATAACCAGACATGTCAGGTCCTCTTCTAAGCAACCACACAAATCTGTCTGGTATTGTCATTTTATCACATTTCTCTTTTAAGTGTGTGTTTGAAGGTCAGGATCTTGTGGTCAGTCCCATGGCTTAGAGTGTCTGTTCTGAACAAACACTGGCAGTCAATGACGTGTCTGGACCGTTATGTGCATAACGCTTTACTGCAGTTCTATTCAGAACCGCCTCAATTTGTCTTTGTGAGTTGTGTTTGTTCCAGTCATGCGTTACCACCTAACTAAATTAGGAGTCAGACTATTTAGAATAAAATACTGAACTACCACACATACTATTTTTGCACTTAATACAAATGTCTTGTATGCATCAAAAACCTAGATAACACACATTTGGTAATATGTGAACACACAATATGCAATATTTTACCCCACCATGCAATGCAATCTACCTGATCGTTTTGCTCATTTATGCTGGTTTCAAGCTGGCCATTTGGCTGGTTTGACTAGTCTTTTGCTGGTTTGCACATGACCAGCATAAACCAGCATACCAGCATCAAAACATACCTAACCACCATATGCTGTTTTTTTTCAGCAGGGAAGTGACAACAATTTAGTGTTAAAATTCCTATTTCAAGTTTAGATGTGCTTTTTGAGTGCTTTTGATGTGAAATTTTACATTTACATCACATTACAAAGATACTTGAAAAAGTAGCAAATGGTGTGTATTAAATGTTGCTTTATTTACCATTTCTAGAAACTGTTCAACAAATTATATAATTCTTAAATATTAAACAGAGCCATAGTGAATGTTATGATTCAGAGTAAAGGAAGCACCTGCACACTTGGGAGGAACCTCAATGACAAACAAATTTCATGCTAACCATGCGGTAAATGATCTATTCATTTGGCTGGATATGGCACGTCAGCCTCAGTTGTATTCAGTGTACAGTTTTTGGGTCACACCTGGTGCATCGCAAGCATTATGTTTACAGTGTCCCAGCATCTGTGAGCGGTGAGGAACAACCCGTATCCTCTCCTGGACCTCAGCTGTGGAAATCCCAGTGCACAGAACTCACTTTCTCTGTGTTTTTGCCCATTCTCCCCTACAAAAACTCGCTCAAAGTCTCTGTACTAATGGAAAAACAAGTGCAATGGGTGTGTGGACATGAGAGTGCGGTGAGACGGGAGGTTACCTGGAACAGAGACAGACGCTGGGTGTGAGAACCGACCCAGGGTGGACACCGCAGCTGTGTGTGTGCTTGTATTGAAGGGTCAAGGTTTGGCTTGTTAGCATGACCCTGTTAGCCTCTGCTGAGTAGATGGTTCATTGGGTCCCAGTGGACAGTACTGTATTCAGATAAATTAAATTTTTTTTGCAAGCTATTCCACATGATATTGATAAAATGATATTCCACTAACTTTACTTTGCAAAATGTCAACTAGCAGCCAATAAGAGTAGTAGGCTGTATGCATTACATCTGCAACAGTATGGAAGCCGGTTTCCACCAATGAATAAAACATAAAAAAATGTTATTGTGACTTTTTATTTAAAAGTAAGCAGACTTGCATTTTTTTTTATCAGAATTGCATGACACAAACACGCGATTCTGCCTTATTTTCTTGCAATTGGGAGATATAAAGTCCATTTTGAGAGGGAAAAAAGACTTAATATGTTTTTAGAATTGTGTACCTCACTATTCTGAGAAATAAAATGCAAGTCTGCTTATTTTTAAACAGTTTTGATGAATTATTGGAATATCTTGATTTAAAATAGCATGATTTAACCTTAAGAAAAAAAATGTCCTGTTCACAAAAAAAGCTGTATTTTAAATTATAGATACTGTTTAAAAACAACTTATTTTTATAGATGTATTCTAAATCTGTATTTTTATATCTGCTTTGGCAAAGCCCTATTTTTGGAAAGTGTAAAAAGCAGTGATCACAGGTTGAACTACACACTGGTTGTACATAAGTATTGATTTCTTTTTAAAACCATAAAATACATTTGAACAATAGTGCATGTTTTGTTTGTTGATAATTGTCAACTGCATTTATAGTCACATAGCATATATCATCAGAACTCTCACTAAATATGAAGTAGTCACTTTGAAAGAATTAAATCACTCTGATCTGCTCTGCCACCTGCTGTTTTTCATCATAATGCACATTTGTGAATACATTAACTGTTCAGGCAGCAACAAAAACAAACCATATAGGTTACATTTGAATTACTCGTTGAAACTGGTCTTTGTTTAAAATAGGATAGCATTTTAGCATATGACAAAACTGGTTTCAATTAAAAACCTTTGTGTTCTCAGTGTGATCTATTTAGGTCTGTTTCAGTGGCCTTTCCAGCACTTCACTGATCCTAAACTCAGGCTCAAGGCTGGACTGACACTACTGCTCTTTGGCTTTGGGTGTGCTGTGGTTAGGCTTGGCAGTTTCTGATCCAATGATCCCCACCCACTGTCTGTGGACAGATGAGAAAGGGAGAAAGAAATAGACACATTGTAATACAATATGCATACCATATTATATATATGAAATATTATACTCACCCTTGTGTCGTCCCAAACCTGTATGACTTTCTGCTGAACACAAAAGAAGATATTTTGAAAAACTGTTTAAACTCCAATTACAGAACTGAGAAATTCCTTCAATTATTATACAGTGTACAGTCGGTCAGCTAGTCACATGTTTTTAGGCAAACACATGCCTAAAAACATGTGTTCGCCCACCTTTGTTGGAGAGGTGATGTTTGGTGGTTTTGGGGATGGGATTAAAGCCGATGCCCACCCACCTCGGGCTGCCAGCGCCCTCTTGTGTGGAGCTAGTTCCTCTTTCCCCTCTCTTTTTACACTTCTTCCGCTGGCTGGCCTGAATATAAACAAACACAAATGGCAGACTTATGCTGGACAGATGCACTGATGCTTTAAAAGACTAAGAGTTCCATTTAATAAATAATTAACAATAATATTAATATATATGTATTTAACAATAAAAATGTAAATACATCACATGCAGTCAAACCAGAATGTATTCACACACCTTTAACATTTCCCATATTGTCACAATTTATTCATTATGGTTTAGAAAATGGTAATAAAATATGTCTAGAATTTAAAGATAACTTTGATAGAAAGGTATATAATGATAAATTTGATTGAACAGCTGCTAAATTTAAGTATATAATTTGATAATACCAATTTAACCCATTTCCAAACAAAGCTTAATTTTGTTGAGTCTGTGGTGGAAAAGGTTTGCATTAGTGATCAGGGAAAGTCTGAATAATGTCTGAATAATTTTACTGTAGAGCTCTGTATGAAGAATTTTTAGGTATGTCACAGTTTACTTTATTTTACTATCCTCACATGCATAAATGCACTATAGTGTCCTGCAACCACTAATTAAAAAAAATATAAAAAATTATAATCTGGTGTCTGAATAATGTTGGTTTGACTGTATTTTTTAAATAGGCATATATTTTCTATATATAGACATGATAGACTTGCATATATCCAAAAATGTATTAATAATAAAAATACTTATTTTAAATATATAAAGCTTTGTAAATATATATGAAGTTTCGCCATCTACCAACTACTTTTATTTTCTAAACTGTAATGATGCCCTCACATTATTATGGCTGCATAACTACACCAGAGACCTTGCCTGGTTACTCACCAGTATGGACGGCTTTGTCATTTGACAAGATGGAAGGCAGACTAACTCTTTTATAGTGATGTTTGGAGATTTAGACCTTTATAGAGAAAAGCAGATGCCAAACATCAGTTAAAAAGTCTAAAATTATACAAAAAAAAAGGATTCCATCCAGATTCCAGACATAAGCTGGTTAGGACTTTTTTAAACTGCCTAAAAAATGTCCAGGTTTTGAATTTGTATTCCTATTGAACCCTTTCACAGACTGTGATGATATGTTTTAATGGTCATCAGCGTCGCGAATCCTGCAAAGCTTTTTACAATTACAATTTAGAAACCAAACATGTCCAGGAAAAAAGGACATATGGTCATCACATGCTGGATATCAATAGCTCACAAAGGTGGCTTAAAAATACTATAGTATGCAGTGCTGCTTAAATGATTTATAAAGATCATGTTGATACTATAGGAAGGGATTATTGTGAGGTCAGGCCTACTTGTTTTGAACGAGCCACCGAGGCTCGTGGTGTGGGTTGGGAATCCACATAACCACTGGGCACTCAGAGCGGTTCATCAAAGGACTGATGTCAACTGTGTTTAACTGCAATCACAAGTCACAATTTATTTAAATGAGTCATAAGATGCAATTTCAAATGTTCCTTTCTCTTTGGAGTGTTACAAGCTGTTTCAAAGATTAAAGTCTCAAAAACCAAAGAGATATTTTTTTATAAAAGTTATCACTTGTCCACACCCTCCTAAAAACGACTCGCCCCCACTTTTCTACGTCACAGAGTGGGTTCATTTTCAAACACCACCCAAATGTTTCCACAAACAAAGAAGGCAGAGCTATTATTCTGGCTGTAGTGTTGCTGCGGGCGCCATGTTCTGGAGACGCTGTGTGTCGTTGTGAAAGTCAAACTGAAGTGAAGCTGCTGACTTACTTAAAGGTTGAAAAACCTTTGTGTAACATTTCCACCAAACGCTTAAAGTATTCGGCCAATCACGGTGCACTGGATAGCTGGCCAATCAGAGCACACCGCGCTTTTTTAGAACAATGAGCTTTGTACAAATCTACATGTTTCAGAAAGCGGAGCTTAGAGGAGAAACAATAATGTATAGTATGTGGAAAATAATGTGTTTTTTTCCTAAACTGCATAAACACATTGCATTACACAAAATAATGTTATTTTCAAGCAACATTATATTACCACTTTAATTCAGATATGATTATTCATATTTTGGAAGTCAAGTGTAACGTCTACAAACCTTGACCATATTGTTTGGATTATCGCTGGGCAACATGATGTCTGGGAAGGAAAGATTTGCCCTGCCAAATAACCAGAGACTGTGAGTAATGGCATACAAAAAAGTACTTACTTTTGTATTAATGCGGTTATGTCTTACCTCTTTATCACCCGAGTGTCTTTAGTCTGTTTGCTGAGAGAAACACAAGAGACGTCATTCAAAGGCACCTCTGTGTCAGCACCGTACAGTGGGCTTTCTTTAAACGATCTCCTCGGTCCGGCCCATTCAGAGACGTCAACTATACTCAGAGATGGAAAGTCTTCTGCTGGTATTACAAGAGACCAGAATAACAATACGGCATCATACAAAAAAATCTAAAGAATAAGGGACTGGATGTAGATGACACAAAGAAACACACGGTTTTTGAGAGCGTGTTCGCTCAAGAGTGCTGGAGTGTGTCTTTTGAATCCTCTGGTGCAGTGGCGCTCGGTGTCCCAGCAGCACGGGTGCGAACACAGGACCCTGAAACAATGAGCTCCATCCACACTGGCCCTGAAAAATGAAAATAAAAATAAACTACACTGAACCTGATCAGACTTGTGAGTGGAAGACCTAAAGCAATTGTTCACCAAAAAAGAAAACGTACTTTACTCATCATCAGATGGGTTTGTTTCTTAATAGTAACAGATTTGGAGAAACTTAGCAATTTCATCACTTGCTCACCAGCGGATCCTCTGCAGTGAATGGGTGCCGTCAGAATGAGTCCAAACACCTGATAAAAACATGCAATCTACACCCCTGCAGTCCAACATTTGATGTCTTGTGAAGTGAAAAGACAAATCCATGAATGTCTAACATCCAAAAGACCATCTGTTTTTGTTTTCTTACATCAAAATCCACAGAAGAATCCATATATGTTCACTACTCTTTTAGGCTGTTTTGACTTGTAAGCAGTGTCTGTTCTGGACACATTTCCCTCCTGATTTAGACAACTTTTTCACTAGGGAAAACGAACACGGGCAAACGGGACGACTCTGATGGACTGGAGTGGTGTGGATTACTTTGGACTCTCATTCTGACGGCACCCATTCACTGCAGAGGTGGGCAGGTGATGAAATGCTATATTTACATGCTACATGCAACTTATTTCAATGAAAAACAAACTTGTCTAAATCTTATATGGCCAAAGTGTGAGTAAATCTTAAGCCAATATCCATTTTTGGGTGAAATATTCCTTTCAAAAAACCTATAGGGCTAATATTCTAGCATATAGTGAGAAACACTCAAAATAACCCACAGGCTTTTATTCATTTACCGAATAAAACGACAATGTGACAATAAAAATAGAACAATTATTTTGTGATAATAGTGAAAATCGTTTATTTCATAGCATTTAAAAACGCTTACATTTAATTGAACTGGATTCGTTCTAAAATGTTGTCCTTTTGGTGTAATAGCGTTATAACACTTATAAATAAACCTATGCAGTATAATATTTATATAAACTCACCTCATTTGTTAAAACAAACATTAGAGTACATCCTCGCAAGCGTTAACAAACTTATGCCTTGGCTTGTGTAAAGTTTGGTTGCTAAGCAGCAGGACAGGTTCACTCTTACTGTGAAAGAGCTACTGTAATGCAAATCCGATGCGAAAATCAAACTCTGATTTTAGATCATACCTGTAATACAAATAAAATAGATTCTCAAACTTAGATCGTAAAATATTTTTGTCAAACGTATGAGTTTTGATCTGTATAATGATATATAACCTCTTATAGATCAGTGGTTTTACCATAGTTTTACACCAGTTGACGTATAATGAAATAAATATAATAATATGAAATATAATAAAATAAATAATAATTAGTTAGGCTATGTGTTAAAAAAAAACAAACAAAAAACAAACAAACGAAGAATACATTAAAATAAATCTATTATAATTGATCAGTTATTTAGTTTGATTTTCATATTATTAAAAACTCAGTACATTAACTATAACCACATGAAAACATATTTTAGATATTCCAGATCTGTTTTAATTACTTTTCCACTCTCGCGCCAGTTTGAGCATAGATATCCATACTGACTAGATAGGCCTTGGGGCCTCTAAGCATACGTCAACATTGACGCCATCTTGTGTCAGGGATCTGAAGGAAGCGCATCTTTGTAATATGATGGTAAGATGTTGGAAATTTTGTCCACACAGTTGTGTCATTGTAGTCTGTAAAGTTAGTTTGCTCGACAAGTTCATGTCTGTTACTGTTCACAAAGTTAATGTTGTCCTATGAAAGAAAGAGCTTGGTAACATTAAGTTATGTTAATGTAAGTTGAAGAAAACCAACAATGAAAATAATATAATTGCAAGTTTGTGTCAGTGTTAGTTTGTAAAGTTAATCGTTAATGTGAATTGCGACGTTCACGCTTAAACTATAACCATATGAAGAACGATACCGTTTGGGGTCACTTTCAGAGCGATTTGAGAACGATAAAAAGCTAGAAGCTAATAGTCAATCAGAACCCATCACACATCACAGACTTTGCTTGTCAATGGTCAGTGTGGACGCTTTGGTTAGTTATTGCTGTCCTCCTCCCTGGTGAATGAATGACCATTCACACTGCTATCACGTGGCTATGTCCCTAGAAGTACACTACAAAAATGCTATGGACTTTTGGATTTGTTTTGTTTGTAGATATCCAAGTGATAAACAGAGGGCGTGAGTCATGGGCAATAGCACTCAGGAGAGAGGTTAATTAATGCAGTGTAAACCCGTCTTCCCCCGACACAAGATGGCGGCTGCGTTGACGCATCGTTCCTATGGACAGCAGCGTCAGAGGGCACATCTAGTCAGTATAGATATCTATGTGTCAAACGCGCTGTCCTTTGCGGAAATGATTTGACGCTCCAATCTGTGCCATTAGTTACTTTCATAACTCGTTACGACATACAAGTTTCACAACAAAATTATTTGCTTGTCTTGTCAATACGCGCGGTGATCAGTTGTGGAGGTTAATAAAATAAACACATTTTTTAAGAATGTTCAATAGTGTGTCTGAAGGTTACACATTTTAAATAGCATTCTGTTAATCAGAGATAATATAAAGAACGTGTAAATGATGGTAATGATGAAATTAAGTGCATACCCCGTCGACGCCAGTAAGTCATGAAATTAGTAATATATTACGAACAGAGTACGAATGCTGCCCTAACTATTGTACAGTACAGAGGACTAACTCTTCCAATCAGTAAGATAAATCCACAGCGCCGCCTGCAGGTCATGATAAAATAAAAATACAGGTTTGTTTCTGAATCGGTAGCCTAAACTATGTTCAGCATGTATCGATCTCTGAGTAAAATATGTAGAAAATATGTTTAATTACAAACAAGAGCCATGGTCAGTAGCGTTCAGGCTATAGCTTATGCAGTCACATTGCTATAACCTACAAACTTACAATAAAACTCTCACATGAACACAGTTTCTTCATTTAAAAAAAAACGGTGGAGAATTAGATTAAGAACTTTGAAACCACAAATTAAATATCCTCAATTGTCTTGCCCCTACCATCAACTCTACGCAAAACTACCAGACATGTCAATCACAAGTAGCTTTTAAACGCCCATGAAAGGGAAATCCAGATGTGCCTTAATTATAGTCATTTCAAAAGCATCAGCAGGCTTCACTCTTCACAGAGCTTTCAGAACCAGACACCATGCTCCATGACTAGACATCAAATTCTCGCTTTAACAAGCTAAATTGAACCCATTCTGGCTGAAGACATCCACGGGATCAGCTGTCCAGGCGGTCAACATTCAATGCTCTGTTTCTGTCAGCGTTTCAAAATTAGGTTTCCTGAGAGTTCAACCTCAAACGGCTCTCTGACACTTCCCAAAGCACATTTATTAAGTATGATACACGTAATAACACCAATAAATAATAATCCAAATAAACAAGTAAATAAATAACTGAAGCTACAATTCCATTAAAACAGACCCACCTTTTCCTCTTTGAGTTAAACAGCAGGCAGTTTGGTTAACATAAGTAGACTATACCTAAGTTGGTCTTGTTATTGCTTGGCTAGACAAGACATTAAGTGTTCATGTGCTCTTTGACACGTGAAAACTAGATAGCACTCGTTAGGCAATAATTATGTGTACAACGTTCTTCCACGTCTGTGTGATTTATAAACTTTAAAAAACCTCAGATGTCAAAGCGAAAGTAAATGCAATCTTTAAAAACATGGTTAAAATTGATTTTTTTGTCTTGTTACAGTGTTTGAATAATGGTTGCTTCATGGTGCTGTTTTTGACAACTCTGAGAAAGTGCTTTGATGGATTTAAGAGCAACCTTACTGCCACCATTTACTTCAGCCTCATCAGCAGTAGTAGGAAGAATGAAAAACTCCAGGCGACCTACGAATCCACCTTTATTCGTCAGAGAAAATAGATAGGTCATTTTTCTCCCAATTGAAAAAGACAACAAGATTCAGACTGTGACAAAGAGAGAGGTAAAGTTAACTGTTGAGTTAACCCTGTACAGATATCTGTTTGATATAGTATAAAGTGCCTTCAAAGCTGGTGGATCCAGCATCATTATGAGGAGGGGGCCACGGTTAGCTCAGACCTCCAGAGATTTAATGAGTCTTTCTTTGCTAATTAATTCTGACTATAGCACCCAATCCTTTTTGCTACTAAAATACAGTCCTACAGAACACTTAGAGACTGTCACAGACATACAGCAATTTGTTTCTTGTAGGTTTACAAAGGTTATGACTATGTTTTTACATTCATTTTGTGATAGAACCTGAAAAAAAAGAACATCATAAAGAACATAAAAGATCTATTAATTATTATCTCATAATAAAAAAAAGACATGCTTTACTTCTGATTAATATTTGATAGTCTTTGTCTTTAAGCCAGCAACATACCGAAAGATGTAAAAAAATGAAATAAAATAAAATAAAAAGATTCTCATGTCTAAATCATGTTTTTTAAAATATCACATCATTTGAATGTGACAAGGCATTTTTTTTTTTTTTTACCAAGAAAAATATTTTAGGCTATTTTAAAATAACTTCTTTTAATATCAAAGTCAATAATTTAATTTACTTTCATGTTGTTCAAACTTATTTGACTTTCTGTCTTTTGTGGAAGCGGAACATAAAAAGAAAGAAAGAAAATATTTTAGGGTATGTCTCAGTGGTTTTTGTCCATACAATGGAAGGCAGTGGTAACCAAATCTGTTTTGTTACCAGTGTTCTTCAAAAATATATTTTGTAATAATTAATTTTTTTCACAGAAGAAAAGAAAACTAATTACAGAAGGGTGAGTAAATACTGTAATGACAGAAGTTTTGACTTTGGGTGAATAATTCAATGTTTATATGAAATGTACAATGAAATTTACATTAAAACTTGGCACATATTTACATTTATTCATTTAGCAGATGCTTTTGTCCAAAGTGACTTACAAATGAAGACAATGGAAGCAATTGAAAAAAAAAAAAGTAATGATAGTAATAAAGGAATGTCCCTTTTATGGAAGTATTTTTAATGTAAGTAATGAAAGTATTTTAAAGTATAAGTTTTTTAATGTATAGAATTAGAAAAGAGTGTGCTATAGGGTTATAGAGTTATAGGGTCAAATAAAGATGGAAGAGATGTGTTTTCCACCAGGAGGGAACATTTAATTTAAAAGTCAGTGAAAGTGATTCTGGGCCTCTTTGAATACATATATTTTTATTGTAGTACATTTGAAAAATACTTAATATTATTTGCTGTGGATAGTTATAAGTCATCTGCACTCTCCTGTGGGAAAAAAACTGTTTGTAAATGATGAGCAGTTCTATAGAAATCTACAGAGCTTTCTATGGCCACAGATTCAGTCTGGGTCTGGTCATAATGACATATTCGTTTCTTCAGCATGTCTGCACATGCAATATAAAGGACATTCTTCCCTCTTGCCCTCATGGTCTTTTATAATGATTTCATCAGAAAGACCATCTAAATGCTGTATCTGCTTTATTCCCTTTATCACCTCTTTCTTACTATGGTGAGTTATGTTTTTTCTTTCTTTCTTTCTTTGTTTTTTTTAGGAACATTTGCTTGAAAACATATGAGAATATGTGTGTAACCGTGTGTGCAAGTGCTGGTGTATGAGTGTTATAGGTTTTTCTAATGTAGCTCTGATGACAAGGGGGTGTGGATTCTGAATGGTTGTGGTTGGCAAGGTCACTGTGTCAGATTGGGTTCTATAATATTTCCATGATCATAATAACAAATCTTCAAGGTTACAGTGCGTTGATCTTGATCACGAGGGAACGCAGGGGTGGAATACATTCAGAGTACCAATATGCCACTCAGATCAGAATTATGCAACCATCTACAATCCTTATGTTAACTGATGTCCTTGAGGAATCTACTCACAAAAAATATGTTCCTGAATGGCTGCAGAACCTATCCGTCCCCCAGGATAGAGTTGGTCCATTTAAAAAAAAAACAGGTATAATATAACAGTTGACAACTGTAAAACTGTAAAATGTGCTATATTAAGTTAAACTAATAGTTCCCTGAAACTGGTAATGTATCATTATGTAACATAACATAATGTAACAGCAATATTGTGAATTATTATTACAATTTAAAATTAGATTATATATATATTTTTATTCCTCTGATGGCATTACTTCAATTTTCAGTGTCACATAATTGTTCAAAAATCATTGTAATTGTCAGGGTTGGCTCTCCTGGCCATAATTCAGGAACTGGATTCGGGAACGGCTCTCCTGGCCGTAATTCAGGAACTAGATTCGGGAATGGCTCTCCTGGTCATGATTCAGGAATTGGATTCGAGATCGGCTCTCCCGGCCGTAAATCAGGAAATGGACTTGAGTACGGTTCTCCTGAATCCAGAACTGGGATAGGGATCGGCCCTCCTGGCCATAAAACAGGGACTGGACTCTGGAACAGCCCAATTGGCCGAAACTCTGGGACTGGAATTGGGAATGGCGGAACGGAGTTCAGGGGATCAGGTCTGGCATATCGGCCCACAAATCTGGCTCAGGACTATTACAACGTGGGCTGGAATACGCTGGAAACTGGAACCATTATTGGCACTGATTGGCCTCCATACGGCGCCGCTCTCAGGGACGGAATTCGCCGAAAGGCGAGACGAGAGCCGGGCATTAGTTACCTGCTCATGCCCGAGAGCCGGGCATGAGCAGGTAACTAATCAACTAAACAAGAACAGGAACAAGACCATATATGGAAACACAGGAAATACTTAAACAAAACCAAAACTAACTAGTGACATATAACACAGACAAGGGCGTGACAGTAATAAGCTTATATCTCAAATAATATTTATTATTATTATTATTATTAATATTATCATTTTTTACTGATATTTTTGTTATTATATATTTTTTTATAGATGTGATACACGTTTTCAGTATCTTTGAATGTGAATCTCTAATGATCTAATGACATGAGACAGTCAGACTTTGACCTGGCAAAAAAGAAAACTTAGACTTGAATAAAGAGTTATGTGGATAATTACTTGCACTTCTGTTTCTCAAGGACATAAAACAGTCATGTTAGGGCTTCTCCACCCCTGCCCACAAAGCAGTAGCCTGTGATTTCACATATTCTCCTGCTGGAGCTCCTGACCAGGGCTGGCTAGTTGGTCATTAAGTGGCAGGACAGTGGTGTAATTGAGATGAAGCACACCTGGACTTTAATTGCTCACTCATCTGGTTTACCAGCCCCTCTGTGTAAGTAGCACTGCCTACCCTGTCACTCTCACTGTGGGACTGAGTCGCTAGCAGCATAAACAGCTCTGTCATACAGACGTTAGCTGACCTTTTAAAGTATTTATTAAGGTGTAACCGGTCTGCTCTCCTCCCCAGGTAAGCCCTTGTTTGAGTAATGATTATCTGAAGTGCCTGAATAGCCGGGCTACTCATCCACACAATGACCTGAATCCTAGACAGGTTTAGTGAGTTCTGAGGGCTCATATTGCATTTGTGGAAAACTGCATTATGTAAACAGTATGTAAAACAGGTCGAAGCTGAATTAAACTCATGCTGTGAAGTTCTGCAATGGCGCCTTTTGAAATACTAGAATATGTTCAAATTAATCACTCTTGATTTGCTGCATTAAAAAGTCAGACTAATTAACAAATGATTAGAAAATGATAAAGAATTACATGATGTTGGGCTAATTAGCATAACATTAATTGCTTTGTTTTATAATACCCAGCTGGCTAATTGTTCTTTCTCTCTCTTCTCCATAATTATTCCAGAAAGGAGGTGACTGTGGTTTCTCTCCTCCCCGCTGAGGGGTCTTAAAGTTCATGGTTAGCTGCCTTTAAATGAGGTATTCATACGAGGCTGGTATTGCTACAACATCAATACGCAAAGCAGCAGATTTAGAGTCCAAACCTCTTGAAATTACAACCACTAGATCAGCAGGTAATTATTAATATTATAATGCTTATTCATAGATCTACCATCTATAGTAACCTGAAAAACCTTTGGTCCAACAGATGAGGTTTTTGCGAAGCTCTCTCCATTAGTGAGATTAGTGCCTCCATTCCACACTTTTTAACACAATGGCACCCATGACAGCATTTAGCAGATCAGTGGCTCAGTTCAATGTGTATCTGCATAGTTGCTGATAGTAAGAAGGTAGATAGTTAGGTGGATAGTTTTTGTCTGAGCAAGTACTGCAAGTAGCAAAATTGATGGCATAAACTTGAAATTTAACACCAAATCTGACCCAAAAGCTGAAAAGATATATCATTGTAGGCTTATAGTGTTTTTGGTCACTGATTTTGTTCCTGGATCATCATGTTTTGTTGCACCTGGATCAAATTAAATAAACATCAAATTGCTGATCTGTACAATCATATAAGTATTATTCACACATGATCATATTAATAAACAAATGTAAATCTGTGATAAAAAACGTGATCTCTTAAGTTTGGTGCCTGTATGGTTCATAACAGTCCATTCTTATTATCAACATCACTGTTATAATGAAATAGACTCTGTCCCTACCCATAAAACTGGTTTGGGATACAACAAGAACATCAATGAATTTTGTTTGTTACAGCAATATCTTTAAATAACTGCAGTTCATGTAAGTTTGCCACTGAGAATTATTACAAAAGTTAATTATCTATTTGATAAAACATACAGTAAAACAGTAATATTACAATTGTATTACTTTAAAATGTAATTCATTCAACAAAAATTTCTATCCATTTATCTACAACTCAAATTCCAGAAATATTAGGAGACTTTTGGAATTTGAATAAAATGAAAACAAATACTTTCAAATCACATGAGCCAGTATTTTATTCACAATAGAACATAGAGAACATAACAAAAAAATTTCACACATTTATTCACTAAATGAGCTTAAAAAAAAGTTGGCCTCGGGGGAACAAAGGGCTGAAAAAAAATTTAAAACATAAACATTTGTCAAAGATGACAACAAACTCTTCAGCTGGAAATGGGAATCAGGCAGGAATGGGAACAAACTCCAGCACCAAAACTCCTGAAACAGATAACCTTGATGCCCAGACGTCTCCAAAATGTTTTGAAAAGAAGAGACACTACACCATGATAAACATGTCCTCGCCCCAACTATTTTGAGACCTGTAGCAGGCATCAAATTTGAAAGCTCATTTTGTGCATAAAAGTGTACAATTTTTCAGTTTCTTTAGTTATGTTATTTATATCATGTTGTGAATATTGCCTCATGTGATTTGAAATTCTTTTTAAAAATTATTTTTGAAACTGCCAAATTCATTTGTTGTTTTACACATAAAATCACACACATAAACTAGCTCATATGCATGTGTATTCCCAAGGAGCAAACTGCACTCGGCTCAAAGGGATAGAAAGTCAAAAGTGACAGCATAACAGAGGCTATGCTGTGGGTCAGTTTCCCAGTTATCTCCTGTTATCTGACCTTTTTGAAGGCTCACTTTAACAATCTCCATTAAATCAGAGACAACTTCTTAATGGCTCTGTCTCACCCTTCAGCCCCTAGGCCAAACCTAGGGTTGCTAAAGTTGTAAAGGCCCAGGCAGGCTGCATCACTATAAACAGTACCTCAGAGGTCACCACTTGCTGCAGGAAAGGCAGCCCTGCATAAGAAAGCCCCAGAACCCTGGAGCCACAGGACAGGGAAATAAATAGTAATTGCAAAACAATGGTTAAAAGGCTCCTTGAAATGAGGGAGTTGATGTACTTTATTTTACAGCAACGGCCACGGGGCGAGAAAGGTCTGTGCTCAGGTCTCGGAGAGACAAAAAGATGCATCTGACTAATCCAATCTGAATAATGTTTAATTATTAGCGCTCCTGAAGGGGAGAAATGTGTAGGGGAAATGACCTATGAGAATAATGCACAATCAAACGAGGCATTTAATTAAAAACAGTATGAAGAGCACTTCAGGAAAAGATGACTTCAAATCATCTTTTTATTTTTTAGTAATTAGGTGTGCAAATATAAGCCAGTGCACATCGGCACGTGCATAACATTAGCAGTTCAAGAAAAAAAAAACATACTCCTCTTAACATGTCACCTAGCTCTAGGGCTCTTTTTTGTACTTTGAGTTAGAAGACACACACACCCACACACACACGCACATATTCCTGATTAATTCAATTAGATGTGAGCTGAAGCTACAAAGAGCACATTGAGGTGACTATGTTTGTCATGCCCTACAAACCTGGTGAGAAGGAGGAGGGGATCCAGTAGGATCAGAGTCGAAGTGTCGGATAAAGATAGAACAAGACTAGCAAAAAAAAAACAAAAAAAAACACACACACAGAGGAAAGAGTAACATACAAAGAATGACTTGGGATAAGTAGTGAGGGAGTTGATTATGTTGCAAACAAGAGGTAGCACACAGATTACTGAGAATGAAGGAATTTAAAGCAGGCTTCTGCTCCCATGGGAAGAGGAGTCTAAAGGAGGAAGGGAAGTGGGTCAGCTGCTTGGCAGAGCAGGCTGTCTCGTAAGTGTTGAACACTAAATACTAATAGAGACCTGGGCAGAAATGTCGCACTGCAGCCCTTCTGGCAGACACAGTTCGACTGAAGATTACATGGGCCAGTAAGCTCAAGTTTCCATATGATGACATAGGATTCTATGGTATTATATAGCTTTTGTTATATAGCTAGTGTTTTGCTCTCTCTGTGTTTTTACAAATGCTCAAAAAATGGCCTTATTTACTGTAACTAATGAAGGCACATCTGTCATCATTTACTCCTACTTATGTCTGTCCAAACTTGTATTACTTTTCTCTTAACTGCCAAATGCAACAGACGAAGGTCATTCATATAGGTTTAGAATGATATGTTGAGTAAATGATGATTTACATTTTGGGGTGAATTTCTAGCAACACTATAAATTGAATGAATTTAATTTCAAAATGGTATTTTATTTTAAAAGGAAATTAAAGATATAGCTTGTCCACCCATAAATGTCAATGCTAATTTTATTTTCTCTCCCCCATGTCATTCCAAACATGACTTTCTTTCTTCTGTGGAAGACAAAAAGCATGAAAGGTATGCTGATTTTCTCTAAAATAATTTCCTTTTTGCCATAATTTTAGGAAATTGTCAAAAGAGAATATATCAAGTCAAGTTTGTTGTTAATGGCTCTCTGGCTTCAGGTAAAATTCACATGATAAAAAAGTACTGCAAAATAAATATTAAACGAAACAACCAGCCTTATACTTGATATCCTGATCAATCTTAACGAAACACTATATAACCAATATAACCTTTTTTAATATAACCTTAATAATAATTTTTTAATACAATAACCTTTTTTTCCCAAAAACAATACCAAATCTACAACATAAAACTACAGTAGTACAGCAGTACTAATGCAAAGTCCTTAATTCAAGTATGAAAAATCATAATTAGCCAACAATACAACTGGACACATGATGCTAACAAAACACACAGATGAGAACCAAACAAAACACCCCACAGAATGTACTTGTTGAGCAAAACATGAATAGATTAAACATACAGTACTGGTAGATGTACTGTAAGTAGACTCTTCTTTGGGAGATGTCATCATGCCTTCTGCTGGCCAGAAGAGAAACTGTGGCTGTTTTTGTAGGCTCTGATTGGATGACCACAAACTATGTCACCTGTGCTGTTAGTTTAAAAAAAGTGTCCATTTTCACTTCTTTTTCTTTCTCTTTTTACTCTTTCCTTTCTTTTCTTTCTTTTGTGATTTCCCCCCTTTAATTTTCCCATTCTTGTGATCCTCCTCCTCACTGGCCTTGGCAGCTCGTGCTCGTTTTTTGCCCAGAGGTGTCCGGCTGTACCATGCCTATCCATACAAAAAACACAAACGTGATGTACACTTATTATATATGTATATATATATATATACACACACACACATCCACCCAGAAATCATCACAAAAAACAACCTTAAAGGCTTCCTCCTCTTCTTTGTAGACAGGATCTTGTCTAGCAAGAGGTGGGATGAACTCCACTGCAGTGAGGGGTCTCTTGCTCTGCTGGTTGAGGCGGTGAGAGTTCAGGACAGTTTGGATCACCTGAAGGATGTGACCCTGAGTGTAACCATCTGTTACTTTAGCTAGAGAGCTCAGATCGAGCTTAGGGCCCAGCTGAGCACCACCTGCTTGGAGTAGCTCCTTCCACAGAGCTATGCATTAAAGATACATTTGTCACCTCTTAAATTCATGTAATGTCCATACAATTAAGCAGATTTTTGTATAGAAATGCAAACTGAACTATATATCAGTGATTTATATGAAATGTATAGATGTATACTTACTAAATCTTGAAGAATAATCTGGTCTAGGGATCAAAATGATCTTCTTGTAAACTTTACAGAAAGGTTTTATGTCTGCATCAAAAGGTCTACGAGTTGTCCCCACCACTAATACACGGTCCTCTGGTTTAATAGATTTCAAAACCTTTGGCAGGTTTTTCTTTAGTCTTTTGGGTTCCATCTAGAAATGAACAGAATGAAGAAAAAGCTGAAGAAAACAATAGTTATTGAGGGATATTTGAGGCCAAAACCTCAAAACGAGTTAGCATTATAGCACTTCTAATTCTATTGTTTTAAAGTCAAGAGATTTTTTTTTGTTTTTGGTTAAATGCCTAAAATAAGGTCTCCACAACATGAATATCAGTACCCCTGCAGTACTATATATATATATATATATATATATATATCACAAAGTGTATTCTCATCTTTTACCACAAGAGGTCAGCAGAGGCCACCTCCTTACATTGACAACGTCTTTAAAAAATGAACTTGCATACATTGGATGACTGTGAATGAAGGACTAAACAAATGAAGAAGAATATCACAGCTGATGGTCTGGGATGGATTGAAAGTTGTGTGTTTATTTAGTAAAAGTTCTATCGACTCTGAATATAAGCTGACATGTTCTCTCCCGGCTGGCAGACAAACCTCTTTCTCCATCTTTGGAACTTTCTTGTAGAATGTTTTCTCAGCGTTTCCAATCCAAATGACTGAGGGCTGCAGCTGTCGAGCCACCTGCCAAAACACGACAATGTTCCTCCAACGCAGGCCAAACGGTACAACAACACAAACAATCATCAGCTCTCTCACTCACAAACAATCACTTATCGGCCAGAGAAGAAACAACACTGACTGTAATCAACACTGCCCCCAAAACACATGGTACCACATTAGTGAAGTGAGTGCATGCTTTCATATCATTTGACAAAAAAATAATGTGTCCTGTTCACTACTGATTGTCAAAGTTTTCTGTAAAACGCAGACACCCATAAACTATATTCCCTGTAATTTTCATTGTTTGTTGATCAAAATCAAATTTTTGTCCATCGAGCTTTAGCCTTCGTATTTTAGAAGAAGGGGGAGTCATTATATATACCATCATGCATACGTGGGATCAAACTGCTAAAAATAGAAGGTTATTATGGTGTTCTACAATCATAAAATCTTCATGCTATAGTTTACTGTCTCTCTCCGTATGCTATAATAGTACGTTTCTGCCTTCTGACTTGGGGCCGGTTGCATAAAACGTTTTTAGACTAGTCTTACAAAGTTAGTCGTCTAATTTTTTTCTTTAAGACTGGTCTTAACTTTGTAAGCCAATTGCATAAAATTTTAGACTGGTCTAATTTAAGACTAAAAAGTAAGACTGATTACCCCATGGCTAACTTTTCCTTACAATCTATGGTGCCATGGAAACCAACCGTCAACTGTGCCAGATTCAGAAAAGTGGCCAGACTTTTGTTTGTCTTGTGTCATAGCAAATTTTAATCTTTGGTTTTATGAACGTGCAATAAGAAGAGAAAGGGTTTTCAAAGACAATTCAACATTCAACAATTAGCATTAGACTTAGAGGAGCAGCTGAAACCTATTTACTATTTACTTTATCTGTAATTGTGGCCCAAGCCTTGTGTTTTTTATTGTTTGAATTGTAGTCGCTAAATTTGTTCATTAAAATCGATTTGGCAGCATTATATTCCTCCAATATGCAAATATTTTCTGCAAAGGAAAACTGCGACGAGCGCCCACTGTCGGCCATTTTGTTTAAGCTGTTCAGCGTCTTACTTTCCCTACAATGCAGTGCGAATAAGACTGTCTAACTAAAGACAACCATAGACTTATTTTATGCAGCAGTCTTTCCACACTGACTTTAGTTGGTCAGGCTAATTCTTAGACAAAGTCTTAAGACAATGGCTATGTTTATGCAACCGGCCCTTGATTCCCTGATAGAAGTCAAATATGGCCTTTGTTGACATTTATAAGTTTGGAAATGGCCAATATATTTTAACTCTTTTTAGTACTGCTATGAAAAATCTCTGTAGGCTTCTGTTTTATGATGCAGTCCATAGAGAATTAATCAGCACTGCATATTTTCACCCAAGATTTCTCAGATTGAGTTTCATAATGAAAATCAATTGATACAGGGATTGACTCCAGTTGAAACACTGCTCATTCATTTAGCTGTAATTCAAGAAATCACTAGCTCATTTTTCCCACACATTTGAGTAAGCCTTTTGGATTTGCGGATTTGGTTTAGTCAGATTTGTTCTGGCCCCCCTCAGTAGCAACATCATAAAGTGTATGCAGTCAAAAACAGATTAGAAGGAACAGTACTTTCTTCATCTACTGTTTGTAATGAGAGTTTAGAGAAGTGAATCATCTCAAAAAGGGCTAATTGAGCAGGAAGTCATGCTGGCACCTGGTTTCATTCCCAGCATGCATTAGGAGAGGTGCTGAAAAACCACCATCCAACACAATGCTGAGCGCAGAATCTAAGAATCCCCCTCCATCATCCTGCCTTGTTTATCTGCTGTGCCAGATGCTTTCAGGAACAGTTCTTCAAGTAGAACTTCCAAGGCTGGTATTTCCCTCTCTTATCGACACAAATATGCCCACAAGAAACTATCCTGGTGGGCAACAACGATTGCTCTGCGATTTATTACTAAAGTTTTATTACTAAAGTAAAGAGGTAATGTGGGGATACAGTTTTGGCCTTCTAGGTTAAACACGCGAGTTTATTTATGTACAGTGCTAAACACTTCTTGAAATGTTAAGCATCACGTAAACAACGTCTTTTTAAAAGTAATTTGTTACCATGATGACACAGAGAGGAACGCTTTTCCATTTGCATTAATGTTTATGTTTGGAAGCCATGCCAGAATATTTCTCATAAACAGAAAAACAGCACGCAAAGCCTGAGGTCTCACTCCATTTTAGAAGTTGTGTAAATCCCGACGCAAAGCTACAGTGCATGCACCGCAATCAATCACATATGTCAAATATCTATCAGTTTTTATGACACATGGGCTTAGCTTTCTATGTTCCCAGGAGGTATTCTGAGAAAGGCCTCAGATGATTTCTCCTCACCTTGAAGACCACGTGAAGGAGGTATCGCAGTCCACTTTTTCCTGGATATTTGCCAGCTAGTGTTGCAGGGGAGAGGTCAAATAGGTTCGCCCCAGTCTCTGTGCACAGGGCATGGACCAACATCTGCTTCCCAACACCTGCCGGCCCCGTAAGCAGCAGAGCCCGGATCAGGGGCCCTCTTTCATGGACGCACTGAGATCCTATGGAGACAAGAAGAGGGAGCAGTAAGTGTTCTATCCTTTTTCTATATTCCCTTCGCCGACCTTGACCTCTTACACTTTTATCATCATTAATATTACTGACATTATTCTGCACAAATATCAGATAACCATCTGTATACACCAGTGAAATAAGAGTAATTGTTTAAAAGTCGTCTCAAGAGTATTGCGAGATAATTTGCGATATAATATTGTTGTAACAAACGAAGGAAAATCCCCTTTGACTCCAGCTGTTTAAACTCTAATACACCTCACCCAATCATTCATTTATATCTCAAGACCAGGAGGAACTATCCTGCGAACTCTGTACACATTTGATTAGGAAGTCAGAAAGGTTGATTTCTCTGGTTGCCGATGCTCAGTAATAGAAGAACAATAGTTTAATGGGCCTCTAGGGCTAAGACACAGGTGGTGTTAGATCTTTCTGATTGATACCATGGTAAAAGGGCTGCAGGTAGACAGAGCTCAGGATGCAGTGAGCGGGCATGAATGTTGAGACCACACAGACACACAAACAGAAGCATACACAAACACACGGCTACCAGTGCACACATAAACATCCGGCCACACACACACACACACACATAAATTCACACAAACAAACACGTCCGCACAGATGGAACGCTTGCACATAACAGGTGCTGTGGAATATCACGTCTCTGTTCTCAATGAGTTCCAAAAGCACTGTAAATGTATACTGCTGGTCCGTATTTGATAACATTATATTAAGTAAGTCATTATTCACTGAAAATCTTGGCATGCACCCATCTGTTCTTGCTGTGTTCATGATAGAACAAAGTAGCAATGCTTTATTGTGTTGAGCGAGATCTTTTTAAAGAATAAACCGCTCAGAAAGATTAGTTAACAAATTGGAATGATCAAAAATGTTAAATGCTCGCTGGAAGGGTGACTAATAACAACTTAAATTTGTGTTTGTAATAACACAAAGTGTTAATAATATATTATAGATTTTTTTTTAATCTTGAATGTCTCAGTTCATGTTTATTGTAAGTGAATAGAAAGAGCATTATCATTCTTCAAAATTATTATTTTGTGTTCCACACAAGAATATGGGTTTGGAGTGAAATGAAGGTGAGAAAATTATGTCTTTTGGGTGGACCACTCCTTGAAGTGAAAAGAAGCATGTGTAACCTGCCATAAGATAAGAGGCAGGCATTGAGAGCATAGAATGAACTGTAATGTCACATGCTTATAGTATGCATGTAAGGAGAATTTTCCTTACATTTCCCACTCTCTTTGACATCTCGGTGGTACCAGAAACCATTGCCCTTTAAAGGAAACGTTCACCCAGAAAAGAAAGTTCACTCACACTGATTGTAGATGAATTTGTTTCCTCATCAGAACAGATTTGGAGAATTTTAGCATTACATCACTTGCTCACTAATAGTTTCTATATGTAGTACATTGGTGCCACCAGAATGAGAGCTGATAAAATATATATGTGACCCTGGAACACAGAACCAGTCTTAAGTCACTGGGGTATATTTTTGCAATGGCCAAAAATACATTGTATGGGTCAAAATTATTATTATTATTATTTCTTTTGCCAAAAATCCTTAGGATAGTAAGTAAAGATCATATTACATGAAGGTATTTAGTCAATTTCTTACCGAAAATATATTCAAACTTCGTTTTTGATTAGTAATATGCATTGATAAGATCTTCATTTGGACAACTTTAAAAGTGATTTTCTCAGCATTTAGATTTTTCTGTACCCTCCGGTTCCAGATTTTCACATAGTTGTATCTCGGTCAAATATTGCCCTTTCCATCCAAATTATACCTCGATGGGAAGCTTATTTATTCATCTTTCTGATCATGTTTAAATCTTAATTTCGGAAAATTAACACTTACGACGGTTTTGTTGTCCAGGGTCACATATATTACAATAATCTACAAGTAATCACCATGATTCCAGTCCATTAATTAATGTTGTGTGAATTGAAATGCTATGTGTTTGTAAGAAACAAATCCATCACAAAAATGTATTATATCATTATTTATGCTGTCTGCATTCTGCAGTAAAAAAAGTGATTTCATTTGAAATTTGCAGGTTGAACACCATTTATAAGTGTATCAGTATTTCTGCCAAAAGCGATGGTTTAAAATGAAATGATGGTTTAATGATGGATTTGTTTCTCACACTGCTTTTCACCCCTCAAGACATTAATTGATGGACTGGAGTCATGCACATTCCTCATTTATTATTGTAATCTTTGGTGAGCAAGTTATGCTACAGTCTTCTACATCTTGAATGAGTTTTCATTTTTTGAGTGAACCATTCCTTTATCTGTAAACAGCAGGGGGCGATACACACAGAAAAATCTTCCCCTAGTTGTGTGTTGCATGAGTAGGGTCGCGTCCTATTTCAAATACTATCCTAAATATTAGAATTTAATGAAAAAATAAGAGCTAACATGTCCAAAATCATAATCAAGTGGTATAATACTTTTTGTGTGCTTATGTGCATGCTTTTTGAACTATCGTCCACATTATATAATAATGAGTTTGTAATGCTTTACTTTTAACTTTTTTTTTTTTTTTAACTTAAAAAAAAAATAAATAAAAAATCCAAAGCTGCTGATGCATTTATTTCATAATACAAAATTAAAAGTTTACTTATAAGGTAATGAATTTAGCTTAGCTATCAAGATACAGTTCCTGAATAATGTTTCACCAGACTGGCACAAACAAGGCTCAATTGTCTCAACTAAATAGTTAGGTTGGATCACAGTTGTTTTCGTAAGCTGAATAAGAATTTAAGAAAATATTTATAAAGACTGTAGGAGTTCCAGCTGTGTCTCAGGTATGAATCCTTAGAATTAATTTATCATTTAAACAAAATAACTTTCTAGTCTAATGGTTCAGGTAAAATAAACATCCTGAGTTTTGCATGTGGTTCAAAAGAGAGTTCAACTTTCTAGGCCAGTAAGCGCCCCCTTGAGGAAGCTCTTTTGTCTCTCATAGAAAAGTTTCATAGGTTATTAGCCAACTATTGCTGCACATTCAAAAGTGTGGACTTTACCATCACCAGCGGAATTCCTGCTCCTATTGCACACTGTAAAAGTGCAGAACGGAGCGCGGCCCGTGTATATGTTTATGCGTGAATGAATGTGTATCTGTGTGTACACTTCCCTAGCACCACTTTTTAAACATGATTATTCAAAGCTGAATTACACTTCCTAATCTCCCCCGACAGCTCTGTTAAAAGGGCCATTGTGCTTTGGAGGAAATCCATTTGGCCTCAAAATACCTGCAAAGTTTATCAAGTATAAAATGGTTCACAGACAAGGTCAGTAAGGGACACTGTGAGAAACCTGTGCTTTTCTACGACCATCTACAAAGTGCTTGTTCTAAAAGACAAAGTTCATGTGTTTCACACTGTCACAGTTAACTACTGCCAGCTTTGATTAGCTCAAAGCTCAAATTAGATATACTCATGTCCGCCCAATAAAATGGTTTTACTATATTAATAGGGATAGGTAGGTAGGTAATATCACAAGAAAGAAAGAAAAAGAATGGAAGGAAATTAAATCTAGTGGGTAGCTCTAACAAGACTTAATGTCTTTAGAGAGTTATACCTCAGGCCAAGGCAGGACAAATATCAAAAATACATAAATCTAGAATTTATGTCATTAGAAAGCACACACTAAAAGGAATTGATTAAATTAACGTTTAACCTTTTCTCTCTCTCTTTAATCCTTTTTTTTAGCACGCTGAGGCCAGAATGATTTTCTTTAATGTTGGTTTATATTTTGTGCTGCACTACATCAGGTTTGCTAAATGTCTGTAGAATAAAACAAAAATGATTACCATTAAAATTGCTTCAAACTATAAACTCCAAAAGCCAATTTTGTTAACTCATAAACCACATTTAACAGTCTGTAAAAAACACTTGGCCAGATGTTGTATTAGTTTTAGTACAATTACGAAGTAATTTGGCAGAAGTAACTGCCAAATAAGTTTGATGAGCCACAGTTTTGGCATCAATGACAAAAAAAGGGAAGATTTTTTTCTACCTTTTCTAGTCACGACAAATCAGAAGTAGTGACAGATCTTTTTTTCAATATTATGATGAACACCCTAGTCTGAACAATAATCTAGAAAGAAAATAATGTGGCTACTTAGTTCTATATGCATTGATTGTTGATGTGATTTTGCCCATTGCTTTCAAAAGTAGATACAGACAAAAGTGAGCTTGTGGAGGTGAGGTAAAAAAAAGAAAGTAGATTTAGTTTGCTCTTGTGTTGCTGTATTGGGAGCAATCCAGGTTTGTACTTGCAGTGTAGATGATCTGTTACTCTCCTCTGGGAATGCCGCAATGAGGGACCTCTAGAGAGATAGACGTCCCTGTGTGTGCTTGTTTTGCCGCTGCTGTTTTAGCACTGAACTCTGTTTGTGTGGTAACCCTTTTCTGCCTAGGGCCTCGAATCACTGAGGGAGAGTCTAACTCTCCCTGAAAAGTGTTGTTAAGGTTACAGCCCACCAGGACAGCGTATGTATATGATCTGCCTGATCCCTGTACTGATCCCTCTGAGCGCAGGCTGGGTTATTAAATGAGAAGTGAGTGGTATAGCATGAATGTTGGTGTTGATACTGTGATACGGGACACCAGCATTGCTCTGGCAATGAAGCATTCGCTCCAGAGAAAGTTACAAAAGATTGTGAGTTGCTTATTAGGGTCAAGTACAGTTCAGAAGGGCAGATAGAGTGCATTCTGTTACCTGCTCTAACACACACACACATCCAAACGTGTGCGTGGATCTGATAGTACTGCTCCTGAAAAATTGATGTGAGCCACTACAATGTTCCCTAGTGGTTCATAAGCACAATGGTGGCATTTTTCCCCTTTAGAGCCTATTCAAAATTATAGCATCAAGTTGTTTAGTGCTTTATAAAGCATTCGGTTAGCTTTGTTCATACATAAAAAAATCTTTTAAAATGAGTTATAATACAGAAACATAATGGGGGGAATTAGAATTGTTTGTACAGTAAAATACAATAAAACATATTATTTTATATATTGTAATATATTAATAAGTAACATTTTGTTAACACTGGTAATTCTCAGACTGTATGTTCTTAAAAATTTAATATAAAGATATATTCAAATAAAATGTGTCATGACTTTTTTTTGCATCACAGTGTTTTCTTTTACATTTTACACATTTCAAATTATTTCTCAATTTCCTTTTTTATAAATAAAAAAGGGCTAACTGTTGTAATAACATGGTAATACACTGTAACAATCAAAACTAATAAATTGCACTCACTCATAAATGAAAAGTTATGGATTTTGTTATTATTTTATGTTTTACAAGGCTAATGTTTGGAATGCAAAAAATTGCTAGAATGTGAATGGGTATAAATGTTTATTTAAATATCTAATATTTATTTAGAAATCTTTATCTCTTATTTTGCAGCAAAGCATACGTACGTCATCATAGTTACATCACGAGACACCAGGTGTTTTGTGAAATGAAGGGAAGCAGCTCTGACTGGGCCTGACTAGTCAGAGCTGGTTACACTCACCCAGAGGCAGGACGCCATACAGTGCGATGAGCTGTCTCACATCAGACAGAGATGGCATAGGTTCAATATCTGCTTGCCGCAATGTTGTGCCCAGGTAACTATATTCACCTGGAGAGACAAGGAAAAACATATGCCAGGCTGCTTTACATATGTTATTAAACATCAGACCTCAATGGCTGCTTTCCAACATTGCATCACGTCACTGTTACAACCCTGGTTTCCATGGAATGTAAAGAAACACTGTCAGAGTAACAAAGCTGTTCCATCAAAGAGCAGTCGATTTGGTTTCTATACTTGTAACACCACACCCTGTTCCTGTTAGAAAACACTAAACAGAAACAACATTTTCAAGGCTTCATATTTAGTGCCATTTTAGAGCAACATTAGGTTGCTACACTGTGCAGCTGAACTGCTGATGAGTCATAAAATCCATTGTGATACGCACACGTTACAGGGATGTGATTCAGCACTGCGTACATGACTGTGATCAAGTCGCTTTAGCAGTTAAACCCAGTTTGAATCCCTGGCCAATGCATTGCATCATAAAACATAATTCACATTGCAAAATAATGAAGTTAACTCTGATTTCAGTGTGCTTGTGAGATAATAGGAACACAGGAAAAACACTCAAAGCAGTTTTTCTAGCAAAGACCTCTAAATGTACAACAAATGCTCACTTGAAAGCTACGCTCTTGAGATTGGACATTATGTACTTTATGTGATTTAGCTATACTAATTATTTCCAAGAATTATCAGCAGGAATACTGAAATGTTTAGTAAGCAAACGACTTCAGAGGCAGTGTCTTACCACAGCCATTGAACTGGGACAGAAGTCTTTCTTTTCATGTGGCATTAAACAGTGCCAGGAAACAGAAGAGAGGGAATAATTCTTAAGGGGCCTTCAACTTCTTGTGCCAAACCAAGATCTAGTCTTTTCTGGTACCATTGAGAGAGGACTATAAGATCTGATTTTAGAATAATAATAGTAGTAGTAATAATAATAATAATAAATGCTACAGAAAATAAAGTGGCAGTTTTTTTTTTAATAATCATCCAAGAAAAAATATATAAATAATCTACAGTATTTATTTAAATATGCTTAGCTGAATTATGTTTCTTCATAATTTGATAGTGCTAAACAGTTCTCTTTTTCAATTACATACAACTTGCATTGACAGGAAAGCATATGATCTGTCCACTTACATCACAGATGCAAATGCATGTGTTAGAGATTCATAACAGAGTAATTTTCTCATTTGAATGAGGCCTGAAACTGATCTGAGAATGTTGGAATCTATGTATTTTTTCCTGCTTAAATGTCTGTGGGTCATATTCGATTTATGCCACATGTGCAGAAAAAAATCTAAATTGGGATACTTGAACCATGAAATGTAAGTGCAGAAAAAAGTCATAAAAAAGTAATATAGCTTTGGAGCTATCATTCATTCTATCATTAGGTCAGGGATTTACAGAATGTCCAAGACCAAAAAGAAATGACGTGATTTTGTTTAGTTTTTACCAATATAATCTGTTAACTTGATGTTCTTTGGCCTGATTATGAAGCCTTCCATTACAAGCTCCTCATACAGAGATTCTATGGTTCTAGAGGGAAAACAAAAAGAGAGACAAAGTTTAGGAGAAAAAAACAAGAGAACCTTCTATTACAACACAGCGTTCAATGCCAGCCATGCATTCTTCTGCTCCACATGGATGTCAGCCAGTCAAACCCTGACACTCTCACTTCCAAAGACACAATCCCTCTCTCAGTGCACTGGTGTCTAACATATTATCTACATCTCCCAGTGCAAACAGCAGCAGGGGTCAAATTTCCTCTTTTAGCAATGATTAAACTACATTATGATATTCTTGTGAAACACACTCTGCATTTTAAACCAGTCTTGTTATTCAAACCTGTCAGCTGTGAGATCCTTCTCTTTCTTTTTCTTCTTCTTTCCAGTCTTCCTCGCCTTCTTTTTTTTCTAAAACAAAGAAAATGTGTTTTTAGTTATGTACTACAAGATATGAAAATAATTATGATTCAAGAAGAATAGTAAAATATTTTGTCATGTGACAGTATCAGTGTTAGTGTTTCTGGTTTGTATTAAAACAGATTGAACTAAACCATAATGTGGGCTTAGATTAGTGTCAGAGTGTTTATTTATTTTTCAAAGAATATGTACCTATCTGTTTCAGTATATTAAATCTTCTGGCCCAACAATAAGAAATTGTAATAACAGATGTGTAGCACCCCAAAATGAAGAATTCCTGAAAAACATCTGGTGACTTGACTTAACAAACAAATCGATTACATTTTGTATCAATATACATGTATGTTTTCCTGATTACCCAGAAAGAACTCTTAATATAACCATTTTTATGCATCTTGCTGGAGACACCCTGGAACCTGCTGTAATTTAGGGCTTTTCCAAACCACGACTGAACCAGACTAGCAGGACTAACAGCCAGGTATTTTTTTCTGATGATACGTTACCAAACGTTCTAAATATTTACTGGGTGAGGAACAGAACATTTCCACTGCCTTTTCTCAGAAACCACTGGACTGATTGTAGCGTGATTCCCCAAAATATTTTTATGGAGAATGTAGATCATTTCCTGGCAGGACTGACTTTGTGAGTCAATGATATTAACTTTGAAAACACCCTGCGAATGGAGAAGTCAGTAGCTTTCTCCTAAAACACACTGATGCCTTCAGTTATATAACAGACGTAGTGAACTCCTGCTAGCATTAGCTCAAATTGGGCGTTGCATGTTCACTTAACAAACAATCCCTCCCTGTTGTATAATGTTTAATTTGCTGTACCCAAATTGCATGGCTTCCAAAATTCACTGAATGTTTTCCAAAATTCCAGAAAGGTTCATTATATACCAACTTTGTGAAAAAATGGAATTTAGCCTTATGCCAGCAGAGCTGAATGCGCTTTGCGTGTGCCTGCATTTGCAGGATGATAAATGATAAAACATCTTTGTGTATAAATTACACGCATCAGACAGACAGCGTCTGTGACCAATTTAGCTGTCAAAACCTCTGAGCGTAAAACAACTCAAGCAGAGTGCCAAATATGTTCTTGAGGAATTCTAGCTGTTGTGCAGGCATGCGATGAGGCCTTTTTCTCTCTGTCCTGTTTTGGAAAAGACACAATACTGACTGATTGCAGGGAATACACAGATTGATTTATCACCTATAGATTCATATATATTTACAGGTCACAGTTAAACAGCCACAAACATATTTACATTTATTCAGACTCTGTCTGTGTTTATTATTCTGTATAGATGTTGCCAGAATAATTATCATGTATATTGTGTGCACTTTGCACATATGAATGTCTAGTATGGAGTATCAACATTCTGATAACACTGTTTCTGGGTTCAGGATTTTATTGAGCATACTCGAATGCCAATATCAATAAGCCACATTTAACATTTTTGTGTGTGTGAATGTACTTTACCCAGGCATATATGTCTTAGTTCCAATAGACATATATTGCTTATGTGTGTGTGGTACAGAAGGTGGGAAAAAGGGGCCCTATCAAAACACAAGCTGACGAGGGCAAGACACCTTTACTAATTCTCTGTCCAGCCCACATTCCTGGTCATAAGGGCAGATCACTGTATGACCCCAGGGCCACTTACACAAGGTGCATAAACAGACGGCTGAGATACATCACAAGATCTGGATCCATCCAGACTAAACGACACATTACAGGGGTTTACAGACCAGTCACCATCTGCATCTGTACACAGTCACTCATGCAGAGCATTGCTTAAGGTCTTATCTAAGGAAGCATGCATGCCATTCACCTTTTTACTACTTTTCTTGACTTTTTGCTTTTTCTTTCCCTTTTCTCTGTCTACCACCAGCTTAAGGTTCTTCAGTTCCTGCCTCATCAGTTCATCCACCTGAAGATTGAGAAAAATAAAAACAAAGATGGAGAAAGAATGAAAAAAAGTTAAGGAATGAGGCCACAAGGGAGGTGAAGGAGCTGAGGTGTTTTGCTTACACAAAGTGTTATGACTTAAAGTGTAGTGCAAAGAGAGTGTTGATTTCTTCACTCCCAACCAGGGCTTGAATTCACAAGGGTACAAGACAAAATTATTAAGCTGAGGGCCCCACTCCTCATATTTTTGGAAGATTTAATATGTGTTTACTGGGCCTCCTTCATCGCAGCCCCCCCCCCCTTGATGACAGCTGTGCTCCCACCTGAACTCTGAGATCCTTTTCAACTTCCAATCTCTTCTCCTCACGCACCAACTGAGCGTCAAAACGTTGAAGGAAGTTCTGTTTTTCATCTCGGTTATGCCAAACCTCTGCAACAAATCCACAGGGTAAGTATGGATTTAAATAAAATACATGACAACAGCAGTGACAATATAATCATACCATTGAGCAACCGCTATGGTGTGATGTTACATTTATCTAAAGAGCAGAAGATATATACATTTTCTGACATGTGAAAACAAATTTAAGTTGGACACAAAGCATCAAAGTAAAGGCAGGAGAACATCAGTCAGCACTGTGTGTAAAGGAGGAAACAATACTGAGAGAGGTCTGTAGGGCCTCAGTCGGAGCTCCTGCGTAGAGGAAGCACAGGTGCTGTAGTCTGGGTGAGAACGTAGCATATGATTGTACTCTGTGCTGCGCTCTCACGAGCCACATCCTGACGGGAAGTCCATTTCCACCCACTTCCTGTCCCGGCTTAAAGGCAGTATGCCAGGTTGATTTGGAAACTGGAACTGGACTGAATGGCAGGTTCTGACTTCACAATGAGTCTAAAGTTGTTTTTCCCTGTTTTAACCATTTGCATATCACACAGATGCACAAAAATAAACAGCAACATTAATCTAAACTTGATAAAACATATTTTTACTTCTGGCAGATGCTTGTTACCAAAGTAACTGAATTCAACCAAAACACTGTTATCAGTTATGATAAAAATGTCCTACTGTTTGAGCTACTCAGAACACTTATGTAACTACTTAAGTCTCATAAACAGTAAGGTTGTGTGCCTTAAAAACCAAAACAGAACTAGTACTGGAATTCACATGTGAATTTAAAGCTACAGTAAGCTTTATTAAAAATTAATAAAATGTCATTACTGAACAATAACAATCTATACATATAAGTGTCTTATAAGTGTCTTACCCTAATTTGAATAGTCTACAATCATGAAATTTGATTTGGTGAGACAATACAATTCACAAAATCCATGAACACAGATGGTTTGATTTCTATATTGCATTACAGGGTGATGAGAAGTGGTTGCAGTTTGTTGTGAAAATAAATAGTGTTACACTATTAGTGTTACAAATAGTGTTACAAAATGTGAGTTTAATATGGACATTTCTAAATGTCAAAACAAAGAAAGTTTGATAAAGCCCATGCCAAAATAAGATCCAAACTACAGCAATAAAATCTGATACTTGCTCATTTTTTGTTTTGTTTTCACTTTGTAGAAAGTCCTTAGTACATTTTAAGGTTTTATAGATCTCAGCGAAGTGACACACCAACCTGAAGGCCAAACTCTTAATATTTATCATCTGTCAGCTTAGATTTCAAAGCATGTTATTCTGCAGCATTGATATAAACTGGATCATGTTGGTGAATTTTTGACCATTGGTGGGTCGATATTTAAAATGGTAAGCAATGCTTTGTTTTACAGTTTGTACGTCTTTGTACGCCGCTTGATACATCCGAGATGATTTGAGACATCTAAGATGAGATCATCGCACTAACTATGAGCTCACTAATCCGGTTCTCTGAATGCACCTGCTGTTGATGATTAGTTTTAGCAGGATTGAGTTGTCTAGGATTATTGTGCGTTCGTGTGTTGGTTTAAAAGGCGGCATGTATTGATAGTACAAACAATGATCACAACCCCTTCGATTGGTTGACGAAATGGCAAAAGAGCGAGCTCAATTTTTTTTCTCAAGCAGAGCAAGAACTTTTATTAGAGGGTTTTGATGAATTACTCGTGGAAACCCCTTAATATCAAGAATATGATATTTATTAAAAGACTGAACAGGAACAACTTTTAACTACAGCTCACACGCTCAGTCGACATTAATTTGGGGTGCGCTAGCTCTCTTATTTAACTCCTTTTTAATACACCAAAGGCATTAATGTGGGATTATTAGCAGAAATTATATCAAGTATAATATCCGTGGGGTCATATGCTTGGAAAATGTCTTCCATTTGATTCGTTATAGTGTGCCACTCAATAGCAACAAGATTGGTCCCTTTAGTACTTTTTAAACAAAGTCTCAGCTTCAGTTTTATATTGTGTCTTACGGTAATGTGTTGTTCAAGCTCTTTAATAATCATATCGCTGCATTATATATACATAATCATGCCAGACACCCAGCAATCACAGTAATTTTCTGCTTTGTTTCTTTTGTTGTAAAACAGCTCATCTTTCAAATGAATGTGTTTTTCCTCTTTGTTTGAAGTGTATAGCAAGATATAAAAGTGAAGGAACATTAGAAGTCATGGGAAAACAGGCTATAGACTAATTTATAATGAAGTCTCACTGTAATCTGGAAAATTATTGATTTACATTGCCGCTTAAACTAAAGCCATTTCAGCTATTGTTTGTATTTTATTATAAAACTGCCAGTTTTTAAAAGCAGAGGATATCTGCAAGAGGTGCTCTTTAACCTTTAAAGATTTTATTCTCTAAATATTATGACTTTAATTTCATAGTTTTAGATTCTTATAGATATATAATATAAACATATAAATAAAATGATATAATATATTTTATATATATATATATATATATATATATATCGTGTGTGAATCATCGTAATTATTTTATACACTTATACATGGATACTCAGTCTGTGTCAGTCGTGCTCAGGTGTGATCTCTCAATTTCAACCAATCATAACCTGTCAGGACCGCAGCCTAAATCCTGTTTGCATGAAATAAACCTGCTCCCGAGCAGGTTCAAGCTCACGGACCTGTTGCTATGACAGCAAGTCCCGGATGAGCGTCGAAGAATGAAACAATCCAAGATCAGGACAAATCCACAACAATCAAATCCAGCTAACTGAGTTAGCGAGGTACGAAGAACGGACCCCTGGAGTCCTAGATTTCGTTTTTGCTTTTTGAATAACGAATGTTGACTACTGCCTCCTACTGAGTTTGTTGGTAGTCTTTGCTGTGTGTTCAAATGCTAATTTTTGGCTTGTCACACAGGTGACACAAATCAACAACACAGTCAGCGTTCATCACTGCTCGTTCTTTTATGTTGGTTTTGTATGTCAGGAGCTTTGCAGGCAGATTCTCAAACCAGGTTGGAAGAACACTTGTTAAAATTTCTTAGAATTGCAATTCAGGATATTCCAATTGTCTGTAAAATCAATTATACTTCCTGCCGCCAGTTCAATTCAAATACCGACTCATAAAATGAAAGACAGCCACATTTTTAATTCTGAATTCCACACAGCTCTAATAATCAGTGCTGTCAAGTTCACACAGGGGTCAAAGGCCACTGATGTTAAAGCGCAATCTGGTGGAACCTAAAAATAAGCATCAAACTTTGAAATGGGATCTGTTGCTGAGGTCAGAAGTCAAACTGTCGTCCACAAAGCCTCCTTTTCAAAGTCACATTTTCAAAACATCCTGGGGCAATATGATCCACATAATAGCCTCACTCCTTCAGAGGGATGCATTCACACAGCCTGGCCTGTTTGTTTAAAGACAACATCCACCTAACTCCCTTGAAAACACACGACTGTTAGGGGTCAGCTTTTTAAACCTTCTTTATTGCCACTGAAGCCCTCTGAGAATGCTTCAACCCCACACGGTGCAAGAAGAACAGACACTACTGTGGATCAGCAGAAAAGAAGCAAAATAACTTGTGCCATAACGGCCAGTTTTGTGGAAGGGGGTGGCCACACACATCTGCTCTGACTAAACATGGTGTATATACAACACATTTGCCACCCCACCATATGGAGACTGAATGTAAAACTTCAGGGCTGGAGGGTGGTCAGCTGTATCTACTCTGGTAGGCTCCATAGCGGCCACTTACCTTCACGGTATGGTCTGTACCATTTGTGAAGATCTGTATGCCGGTCAGTCTGCGGAGACAGAGTAGCCTTCCTTCTGCCAGCCTGTTTTTTGCCTGTTTGTCTCGAGCATTCAGTTAATAGCAAGAAACAGACACTTCCTTAACATGGCTCTCTCTGCCAAGAGACTAAAATGCAATGCATCTGTCACATCCAGCAAGTGCACCGTGACATTGGGATGCAGGAAGGGAAAGGGGGAAAAAGGGAGCGAGAGGGAAGCAAGCACTAGACAAGACCAAACAGGCAATTTCAGTCTTACCCTGAGTACTACAAATTACTTCCTTGGCCTCTCTATAAGCCATTCTTAACTGCATTGCGGGTGACTTTCCCAACAGAGCTTGTCCCTCTAGAGATCATGCTGGTTATTGTCTGATTCTGGGTAAATATGGTGTTCACCTTTCCGCCTCATTACAACTAAATAAACCCACCGCATGATCATATCCCAATTACAGACAGCTGATAAAACATTGTGCTGCCGATTAACTTGCACAGCAAAGACCCTCTAATTGGTTTCCTGACAGGCAGGATGTAGCACACAGACTTCAACATGTCTGCTGAACATATCATGCGAATCTTTCAGGAGTTCAGAATGGCTGCTCACATTGTTTACCGCACAAGTTGTATACTTATACAGAAATAACATTCTTCAGAGCTAGCGGAATATAAAGTTTTCAAACACTTTAAGCATTTAGAGTGAATCAAAATATACTTTATTATAATTTCTATTAAAATTTGTTTCAAATATATTACATTTACATTGGAATATTGAATAGTACTCTACAGTTAACATTATAATCAATTACTTTGTAAGTCAACACCAAGCAAAAAGAACAAAAGATTAAAACAATGATTTTAAATGTTATTTAAAGTTAACTTTAAAAGTAATATTATTGCAAAGTGCACTTTTTTGCATCTGCATAGTTTGTTTTTTTTACTTTTAAATGCTTTTAAGATTTAAAGAAGGTTTGCACAGTTGGCGCTGACAGCCTAGTGGTTAGTGTGCTAACAGCACAACTGCTTTCGGTTCCCGTCTCAAGGTCATTTTCTGATGATGCCCCCTCCACCCAATGCTTTCCTGTCAGCTCTCTACTGTCATTTCCCAAAAAAGGCAGAAAACACCCATAAATATATCTTTAAAAAAATAAATTGACCTACACAAGAAGTGCCCATTTACTAACACTGCTTTATACAAGGGGGGCAGTGCAAATAATAAAAACCAGCAATATTTCACTCATATATGACAATTTCACTGTAATAGTATTCTATGGGCAATATTGATGACAGCAGTTTAGTTGATGGTTATTTCAGACATAAGCAACACGCTGTGAGATGGACATCGCTATTCACTCAACCATGTCAAAAATTTGGGAGGTAAGCTCTGATCTCTGCTTTTCATTACACCTTTAAGCTTCATTCCTCAGGAATTTAACCCTTTGCTCTATAGACTGAGCAAGGTGCCATTTAGAGGAAAATCCTAATGAAAAGAATTAAACAGTTTTGACTGGGCATATAATTGCTTCCTGCAAGGTTACAGCTGCTCGCTGGCTGAAAGATTTTATAACAGCAGTACTGAAAAATTCACTTCTACTGCATCCAAATCACCACGCTTGTGCTGCAAAACTGAAGTAGTACCGCATCTAATTTACATACTCGCACTGAATAGTTATGATGAAGGATTTTCTGCAGTTTTAAACGTTTAAACGAGTACACATTCTACGTGTAGTGTGATAATAATATATTCAAAATGTTCTATGCACACAGGGTTTTATCTGTTCATTATACAGAAAAAAAATAATAAAGCCACAGTATATGTTAGGTTACTACTACGAAAAAGCTTTACAACTGTGTAAAGTGAAATATGAAAACTGCAACAGTATCCATGCCAGTGCCCTGCAGCTGTTACCCAGAAACTGCAGCTTAGTTCATGTTGTAGTGCAGCTGTCTATCAGACCATCAGTCTGTGAAACAAGCTTGTATTGAACAAACTTGTATTGTATTGTATTGTATTGTAAATATAGTAGTACTTGAGAGTTGTTCATCACACAATACATGCCAGTTTATGCTATAAAATTGTTTCTCAATGCATATATTGTAGTAATATTACAGTCACACTGCACTTTGATGGTTTAAAGGGACATGTAGATCAAAGACTTGTAGATATGAAGTGACTTGACGTCAACGCGTCTTGTGATGAATACATGTGGAGGGCTTACAACACAGATAACTTCAGCAGATGTGAAGTGGATGATCCGCTTTAGTGAATCTCTATGTTCTTTGAAGAATGATAGACTCATTCAGAGTTACAAGCTAAATGCACAGCTGTGAGATAAAAGTAAGGTTCAGATTGACTTTAAAAAGACAGACGTTTTCCTTATCAGATGCTGATTTTAAAAATTACCTCACACCTCTCTCAGGTAGAGTCAAGTAAATGAGTCAGTTGTAGAAGAGAAGTCTAGCTGACCCTAGAGATGGTTGGTAATGGACCGGACCACAGCTAAACAGGAACTGTGTGTGGTGTAGTTTGTTGATAGACATTCTCTAATCACTGAACACAGGCAACAGAGCAGGATGTTGTCGTAGCAATCTATCCTGGACATATTAGAATGACATGTTTAGAATGTGTTTTCGCAGACCTCTGGTTCACCTGCTCCCTACTGACATGGACATTCACAGACATGCACAAAAACGTTCAGTGGTTTCGAAAGATCTGAGATCTAGCTTTCTACCCTGTTTTCATGGATCATTTAAACACAGAAGTGCAGTCCAGTCTTCTCATTTCCTGTTGAGAGACCTTAAACCTCTAGACTAACAGGAAGTAGTGTTTAACTACTAAGTAATTACCATGCTTGTCTTGTCTCAAGGTTTGAGGGTGACTTGATTGATTTGCTGTTCTGCAGGCAACACTGAGTTTGAACTATGGCACCTAAACACACGCTCTCTTCACACAATGTAGAATAAAACCCAAATAAAGCATCAGGTCAGATAGGATGTAAAATGTGGCAAAGCCATTTGTGTGGAGGGGAGGAATTACATTTCTTTAACTTTTTTTTAACTTCATGTCTGAGCTGAACAAATGATTAACAAACCATAATAGTTTAGATAATCAATGAAAAACATAATACAGTAAAAATAACTATTTTAGTAAAAAATAATTGTATGGGTATAAAACTATTTGGATAATTGAATATAACCAGGAAATATATGAAAATACTGTTTTTGCGAATAAAACATATTACTATTCAGTTTACAGTAAAAAAGTAAGACAAAAATAATATTTGTAATAATTGGGTGTTTAAAACATGAATAAACAGCAAAATACTGGTAGAGTAGGTTTCTAGTGAAAAACAATAAAAAGGATAGAACACATTAAATCTAAATTATTATATATATTTTTAACATCTTACCATTGTTGTTCACAATAAATTATGATCTGATTTGCATATAAAAACATAAGGCATAACCCTTTACCAAAACCTTAAAACTTCGAAAAGTTATATGTTTCCATATACTATACTAAGATGTACTATATCATATGATTTTGAGATTTAATATAATTGCTGTTCAGAGTGTGTTGACTATTTCTTTATTTTACTTTATTTTACTTTATTTTTATATGTGTAACACAGTTTGAGTGTTTTTTATGTTGAATTTATGAAAAGCTAAGTTATTTGATTCATAATTTGCTGTTTTTTTTAACAGCTGTGTTATAATGCAGCACATTTTAGAACTTCAAGTATGTCAGTTTACTCCTTCTCGGGGCTGATCTAAATCAAGATTTGTAAAGTATACAAGCATCCAAATGCCTCCTGTAAACACCATATTTTTTTACACTGAATCCCTGGCATCTACAACTGCCAGTTCTTTACTGTAAATTTATCAGAGGTTTTACAGTGTCAATTATTTGGAAGTAACTGGATGAATGCCTACAAACAAATGTAGTGAGATATATGGCCTGTGAAAACTGTTCTTGTCATGAAACCGAGGCAACGGGGGAGTGACAGACGACTGCTGTTGATTATAGAACGAGGAGGAGCTGGACTTCAATCTGGCGTCAAGAGACTCTGCTTTAATGAGAGGGCAAGAAAACGTATCTCTAGTCACAAAAGAAGGGGGAAGGAGAAAGGCGTAGAAAAAGACGTAGAGGAAAAAAGTTCCATGTGGGGTAGGGAACCATCTGGGCCGGTTTTGAGCTGAGAATCTGACATGGCCCTATCATTATTGGTTACTTAGACGTATTCCAGACACATCTCATGCCACAACTGTGATGAAAGCTCACTCACTCATTGACCTCACACAAACACTGTTGACATTGTTGAGAATCAGTCATTTGGTCATGGAAAAGCTGCATTAATTTTCGATGACAGACATGCAGACTGCACCCTTTTGCCGTCATCTCCCGCTTACCTTTATACAGTTTGGCTCCCTCGACTACTGTAGGAAGGAAGTTACTGGGAGTCATCTTCCACCCCTTCTCTTCTTCCTGCAAAACATGCAGTTTGTATTAAGGTGGGTTCTTCACAAGCACAGCATCACTGTTTTTTGCATACGAACTTCACATGGTGGACAAGTTCTCTGAAATAACTGAAGTCAAGTTATGGATAAATCAGAGAGACTGCACATGAGTGATCAAAGCTCTTCCCAGGACGATGTTCTTACGCACTGCTGTGGTGCGGGGTCACCCTCAGCACTGGCATTTTAATGATGTGAATACACAGCGGGGGCTGAACACGATGCTGTGAGCGTGATTTACGGTGCCTCCTGTTTTCCTTTCTCTCAACTGGGGTCGCGCATTAAAAGTAAATCAACGTCCTCACATACTCACGCAAATGTTTGGCTTGCACGTCACAAGCACACACTCGAAACCGCAGAGTGTGTCTGCTTGGGAGTACAGCATTTTCAGAAAGAATAAGCCAAATGGAGGCTGTATATTTTATGGGCTGTCTTTCTTTAAACACATTTCTCCATTAGCAGCTAATGACCCCCAAAAGAGACACAAATCCATCTGAAAATATGAAAGGCACTTAAGAGCCTGGGAGCAGTGATTTATGATTATTCATGTGGCATTAGACAGAACTTCCAAATGGATCTAGCAGATTATATAAAAGAAACCTGGGGCCAGGTCAGGAGCAGAAAGGATTTATGTGCCAGGTTTAATTGATATTGTCAGATATAGGGATCAAAAACATATGTATATTTTAAGATTTATAAATAATAATAATATATAGTGATAATATAGGGAAAAAATGCAAATACAGGTTTTAAAAATAAGTTACTTTTATTTATTTTTTTTATATTTTAAATCTGCGTGTTTTTATATTATTAAAAATATTTCTCCTTCAGTCATGCTGTTTTTATCAAATAAATTAAAAACATATTTTGGTTTGCAGTGGTGGAAATATGGTAAATATTTACTAATCACAGATTTGAAAACATTCTTGGTACTGCCTTCATTTTTCTTTAACAAGGAACCTTTGAGTGCCACTTGAAAATCTAAACTAGTCCTGAACTAGGCCAACATAAGAGCTCCGACAAAAATTCCTTAATTAACTATTGAAAGGCTCAGCTTTCAAACAGGATGTGAGCCTTTGAAAAAGGTCAGATTGGTCTTTCGGCCTCATTGTGAGCAGATATCAGTGGTTCAGCTCTCCAATGAGGATTACAGGTGCTCTTATGAAGGAAAGCATGAACAAAGACTTCATTCTAGAACTCCGGAACGCAGCCAATCAGCATGAGCGGGCATTTTGGTCGCTTGACTGCCTCACAGTAGCCACTGGTCGGCGTATTCAGAGGTCAGCTCACAGAACATTAAACCTCACATGAACCTAAATCACTTTGGACTTAAACACGAAAGACTGCTGGCTGCCGCACCTAAGCTCAAAACATAATTCGTCTAGTTTATCTTAACTTTTTGTGAAAATAAAATATTGGAACACAGGAAGTCTGGATGTCGTAGTGCAGAAAACACAAGTTATATCTATGTTTAACAAGAGGAAGAGTTCTGAATAGGGAGACCAAGAGGTTATCAAGGATACAGTCAAATGTAGTTAGAACAAAGCAGGAACGCCTTGCTGAAATCACAGATATTTCCGGAGACTGTCGATGAGTTTAACAAACTAATATCCTCAGCATTCCTAATCTTAATCTACCCTGAACAGAAGGATATTACAGTTCTCTAGACATTTACAGTGCGCAATTATGCATGACAATATGAACGTACTGAGTATGTTAAATGTCTTTTTCTAAGATGGAATGATGCAAGTGCTGCTGTGATATGTCATAATTCTCTCATTTATGACTCTTTTAACTTAATAGAGGGAAACTTTAGTCCTTTTTGCCTCAGGGAAATCTGTGGAATGAAACTGTCTAGCACAGATGCTGAAAGGAACGCCTATAAGCCTCTGCTTTCATCGAACTGAAATGCAAATAAGTCTAAAGGTTAGAAGAACCTGCCTGAAATGGAGATTTAACAAAATAAGGTTGCAATAATTGACAAGGACAAGGACAAGGAAACACTAAATGAGAACGTACAATGGAAAACAAAGTGATTTTCTTTCAATACCCAATCTGTAATCAAATTTTCCACCCAAAATCAGCACTGTGCAGTTCAACCAAGTCTGGTTCACTGTGTGTGGGCATGACCGCAAAGGTCATCTCAGTCACAGGATACTCCAATTTGTGCAACATCAGCTGATTTAATTCTTCAGATACAGATACTTTAAAAAGACTTTATTGATTTCTGTGCAATAGTGATACGTTTTAATCAAGGCATGGCCCCACCTCTGTATCTCCTTTCCCGTTTTTTCTTTTCATCTTTCCTTTCTTCTTCTCTTTGCGGTCATTCCCTTTTTTGTCTTTATCTTTTTTTGACTTTTTCTTCTTCTCCCTCTCTTCTTCTTTAGCAGCAAATTCAGCAGCAACCTTCAAAACACCACATGGTAGCATTCTTAAACAGGCATTCATGAAAAACATTATTCTGTATAAAGAAAGGACAGTATCAAGCAATATCTTGATATGAAATCAAATAATATTTATTAGCAAAAGTATGATGGATAGTCTTTGGATGGATATAGTAGACTGATAATAACCTGTTCTGGTGTCTTCTGAGCAAATATAGAAGCAGATCCTCCATCCTCTGGACTTGGGATGTCGGGGAACTTCCCTGTGGCATCTCTGAAACACAAAACAGCAATAATGTAGTTTTTAATGTAATTAAAAAATGTATTATATTACAGGAGTTATATGTATATTAATACATTATAAGGCTAAATTCTAGAATGTTCTCAAACATGTGAAATGCACAGAGGATGAGAGGCTACACAAACATCTAACACCTTTTTTAAATTTCACTCCCAAAATGGAAAATATATGGGAAGAACTCTATGTGAAAAACACAATTTTCCTTAAAGATTTTTTAAAGATGAGGTAACACAGACTTCATGTCTGTGTGAACATATAGATAAACAAAGCAGATCGCGTGAACAAAGGCAAATCAATCATATTTGAACTGTGAACTTCACACATGGGGAGGATACATTAGCCAGGTCCAGCGCTGACTCTCAGGGGAGCTGGGGCAAGTTTAGAATAACAGGGTAAAAGTGTCAGTCAGAGTCCAGCCTGAGCTCTACGTACTAGCTAACTTAATCAGTAGCTCACTGCTAAAACTCACTTCCAATGCGGTAGCTCATGCTGAAAGCTGTACTACTGTAATGCAGAGGATTGAATTTCAACTAAATCTGCTCACTGAAAGAAAAAATATTAACTAGATTCACTTCATTTTGAGTAAACCAAGCATACTTTTTATTCAACACCTAAATAAAGGGACTGTACAATGATGAAAGCGCTGATTTCTCTCTCAGCTACTTCAGTGTAGAGTGCATTAGTGCCCACACAATTGTTCAGTGATGTTGTAATTTTTCCATTTTCCCATAAAAAATCTTTGTTGAAGTATTATGTTATGAACCAAACCAACCACCTACAAGGTGAATTGCAAACAAGAAAGTATTTGAAAATTGGACAAAAAGGCTATGCAGAAAGGGAAGGAACTACAATCATATGAAGAATAACATAATCAATGAACATGAATGAATGTGGAACTATTTCATTAAAACTTTATTAGAAATGGACATTTCATGCAAGCTCTTTTGCCTAGATGTGAATGCTATTAATCTCATGCTATGAATTGTTTGTACAGCATCATGGAAAAGTGTATTTTCTCACTACCAATTCAGCTGTTAAACATGATTATATTATATGTAACAATAATAAGTAAATAATAATATTAGTAGATGGATTCCAAAAAATCATATTGATTCGAAACAACCTTAAATTGAATTTTACTCCCGAAACCCAATTCTATGTAAGCATGATGAAAATTGTAGTAAAAAAGTGTTCAAATGTTTTACAGCATATGTCTGTCTGGCTGTTCAAATACTCCACCTTTTGCTCTTCCACTTCATCAGCACATGGAAACCACGCCAACATACTTCACCTTGCAGGTCCTGACCTGGTATCCCATACATCCCTTATACAACCAGCGGGGGCCCAGCTAGGTCATTGGAAGGGGCCAGAGAAAGGGGCCACTAACCGGAGACAAAGCTACTGAACACTCCCCCCACAACATTGTGTTGTCCAACTGAGATGACTTATGACTGTTGTCTCCGCATTAATGGGCAGCAGCATGCAGTGGCAGGCCGTAAATCAGGCTGGAATGCACTAATCAGTCCAGTCTCACTCTACACACTTGAAAATAGCACATGCATTAGCTAAGCATAAACAGCCCTGGGTAAAAGTGACCATCGCTTTGACTGCTTACATTCCAGTCTCTGTACAAAAGAAGAGATGAAAGATCAGGAATGTACTTTACAATTAGAGTGAAATAATGGATTGAGCGAATGGAGATGCAAGAAAAAGCTCTTGAGAGTGTGGAAGCAAATTAGCAGATTAGCAAAAGGAGACACTGGCTAAGGGGAAGTCTAAGAGGTAGAAGATTGCATAGATGTGATTAGTTCCAGAGATAGTAACCGAGGGAACGCTGAGGAACAAAAAGGCCTTTTTTTCATAAATGGAAAAAATTGTATTGAAATTTGCTGCAATTACTTACAGCTTTCTATAACATAATAAAGAAAATATCTTTTACTTTAAAACATGTTTGCCAATTTATTATTTACATTTATTCATATTTGTTTTGTATGGTTTTGAAAAACTTTAATAATACCAGTTTTACAACTTTTTTTAATAACAATTGATTGACTCCAAAAATGTAAATATTAAAAGTAAATATTAGCATATTTTAGTACAGATCTAATACATGTGAACAAACACATTATAATAATTCTTTTAAAAATGTTTTAAAATATATATTTTTCAAGTCAAAAGTAATTTCAATACTTTATTTTTTAAAAGTTGACCTTGACATATAGTCAGTAGGAAGTGCAGTTTTTTTAATCAAACACACATGCACACAATTTTATTATTTTATTATAAAAAAATAATAAAAGATTATACCAAACTATCTAATGAAGGGTAATTTTCAAATATGAAATTATTTTTTCATCCTTGGGGTATTCTTATAATCTTGACTTATTATATTTCATTCACTTATCTAACTAAATAATTAAAATATATTTTCTTGATAAGATATGTATCCAAGTCATTGTATGAATTGCATTTTTCCTCAAAAAATAAAACGATGCATCTTTGACCCACCTATGAATTTTTTAACTATACTGTAACCCTGCTTATAATTTGCTTATAGATGATTTTTGTGTATGACTTACCGACACTCAAGAAACCACTGGCGTATTTGTTCCTGCAGGCTCTCTTTAATATCTGGCCCATCGACAGACCGTATCGACTCTTTAATGTTAACCAGTGCCCTCTGGTACTCAGCCTCATGCTCCTCCTGCACACAATGCCTCCTGCTTTCCACCTGCTGGGCATGCAGTTTGGAAGGGCTGGGTGTCGTTTGCTGGGCTGGTATCTGGAAAAAGGGCACCAGCAGACAAGAGATGGAAAAAACTGACGACAAAGGCTACAAAAAGTTCTGAATGAGGTTTAATCAAAAATAGCAAAAGATATGCACAAAACAACTAATTCATGAAAAGACTTGCTTTTCACAAACATTAAATTAGCAGAGCATCCTGGTATTTACCATTCCCAAAAATATCATCTCCTCTAGACACTCCTTGTTGACCCTCTTCCTGTCTCGATACCCCCGCCAAACCTAGAAGACAGAGTGAAAAACACATCCTAACAGCAGGAAAGACAGAAAACTGAGGACACATACCAGAAATGATACTATCATAGTCACTTTGACATCAAGTACATTCTTCGTCTCTTCTGTTATCTGGTAAGAAACAATCTACCATCCTCTTGCATTCACTGTGGACTTTTAGATGAGAGGAATGTACTAACAGCAACTGAAATTCTAACAAACTGATTTCTATCGTTAAGTTTGTTATTAAGGATGTGGGGAGGTTCATATTTAGATAACCTCAACTACTACGGCAAATCAATCTCAAGACTCAGCATACAGTTCATAAATGCAGGGAAGGATTTTTCTTGTATTTTTTGAATAAATCCTCCTTTTTATTTTAAATGACATCGATGCTAAAACAGCAATAGCTAACTGAAGAGAGAGGATTATGTTTCCAGGGTTTCACAGCACAGAAATCTGCTTTGCTGTGAGCTATAGAATAAGAGCGAAGGGAGGATTAGGCCTTGTGAAAACAGCCTCGCCGTGTGAGAGCCCAAAATCTCTGTTTATCACCTCCTGTAATCGCATTCACTTCACAGCACAAAATGCTTGTTGCATGAGTTATTTGAAAGTGAATTACCCATGAGCTACCCATGAGGACCCTTTCACTCAGCAATGTCAGTCTCACACCTGCACTGCAAAAAACTTCAGAGCTCCAAAATCATATCTGCTATCTCTTTCAGGCTACATCTATGTCTGGGTTCAACAACCGTAGCAAACACTCACTCAAAAAGACGTCAGGATACATGAGCTCGGATTTCATGATTAGGATGGCACTGAAAAACAACACCTAAAATCCAGGAATGCTTTCCTTTTCCCATCTCTCAGCACTACAATGCTAATCTCCCTCCTGCTGCCAAAGGGCCTACAAGCACATTATTCCCACAGATGAGTTGGACGTATATCTTATGCTTGGGTGGGATCGCATGTCATTCATAGTCCTTTGTGAGTGGGCTTCATGTCAAATGTGACAACTGATGACTGTGAAAGGAGATGGCCTGACCTCTACAGCATTTGAGTTCATTCACAGGTAGGGCAGCAGGCATTACCTCCCTTGTGTATTATGCTAGATCATCAACTTCAGTTTAGATAATGATATATTTATTGGTACAATGTTATGTATTTATAATCTTCAGGGCCATAAAAGTTTTTTTTACTTTCTCAATAGCCAGTTGGTATACTGAATGTGTACTCATTCATGAATACCTGTGAGAAATGTTCAATGAATAAATTATAATTGTCTCAACTGCCCTAAGTAATGCTACTTTGTTTAGTCAATGTGAAAATCTGAAATTAACAACTTAAAATGTCTTGCTCAGCAAACTTCCAGTTAGGAGCATAATAACCAAAAATAGATAGTAAGTAGTTTTCTAGAACTTTTCACAGAACTATGCTATAGTTTCTGAAAGAGCAATCACAATACAAAGCAAAGATATTTGTAATATAATTTTAAATGATTCTAATGTCAATAGACTTCATGCACAAAATCCCAAGAACGGTGACAAATGTAAAAATATGAGCCTTTAACATCAAAACAGAATTACTAACAGTAATGACAAAACAAAAGAATAAAAAACTATTCCTTTATAATATAAAACTTTCATGCAGTGACTTTTATGCCGCGAGCTTAATTATTAGTAATAATTAAGTTCACTGCATAAAAGTTTTACACATTTTTTTCAAACCCATCTATGCAATGCATCAGTAATTTTGCTAAACTAGAAAGTTTTGGTTGACAACCAAGTGATGTCTGATACCTTCTGAATGCAGGTGGCTGCCTGGTTAGGGTCCGGCATGGTAGAGTTACCCTGAACTCGTCTTTGTTCCTCCTGCCGAATTGTCTTCATGAAGTGAGCTCTCAGTCTTCCCTGCCGAGCTCGCTCACTGACCTGCAGCAGCCACACAGCCCGCTCCACAGACATGGACTGAACTGGCACCTGCTTAACCAAAAACCAGAACCACACACCTCCAGTATTTGGCACAGCTATTATTATTTGTCTTGCATTGCATGCATTTGTATGGAGAGCTTTTCTATTTCATTGACTATGACACACTCACAGTTTTATGTTCCAGTCGTCCTCCTTTAGCCAAAATATGGGCCAACATCTTTTCTCTCTCTTTTAGTGCCCTCATCTTCTCCCTCACAAAATAGCGTGGAATAGGGACCTCAAGATCTTCCTAAAATGAGATTAAAATTATTTCCAGCTATTACCGTCCTGAATAGAGAAGGTAAAATCTGTGCACTAGTGACCCCAATTAGCATCCACTAAATTTAGAGAAAAAGAAGAAGCTTAGCTCTCTAAAATCCACTTTGACATTGAGCAGTTAAATCTTCCCCAAACCCAAATCTCCTAAATTCCCTCCAGGCCCTCTATGTTCTAAATCTACAACCGCAAAATACCGTAACATTCCCAGCATTCTGTTCATGCAACAGTATATTTTGTTATCTCACTCACAGGTGTCATTTTGAAATCCTGCAATATGTCATCAAAGTAGTGAAACTCTGAGTACTCCAGCTCCACCATCTCGTTCTTCAGCTCTAGAATCCGTCCCATCACCCCCTCAAGAACCTGGTGCACAACACGCCTCTTTTGGGGGTGAACAATCTGATCATAAACCTCCTCCAGGGCACGGAATATCTTCAGGTAGCGCAGGTAGAAAGTTGCCAGCGTCTGAAAGACGTGAAGACGGTCCTTTTGAGGATGGAGCTGCATTGTGGGATATTCATCCTCCAAAAGGTCCTCCAAAGCTCCCTGAGCAGCATCCCACATTTGTCCATATGAACTGGATAGAGGAAAGGGGTTACATTTACAATAGCGGTCCTTTAAATTGTATTATGTACTTCTACTGTCAATTTATTTGTGTATGGATAATATGGATAAATTCTTCTTATTATTATTATTTTATAAATACTCTGTGGCCTTCCACAGCAATCTGTCTTTGAAATGGAATCAGCGGAGACATGTAAATCTGCAGTAGTACTTGTTAACAGGCCTAATTACACCTGTTGAGAGCACCTGCCCTCTGGGGAAGTTTTTCTGACCCTCGGTTTTTAGACCCCCAGGCCAAAATTAGCCTGACCAGTGCAACCTAAATGTGGGAAACCACAGAACGCACATTGATTTCACCGCCAAGTCAGCATATTAAGCCACATAATAGAAGAAATCCCCTGACAAACATTATTTCTCCCTTCCTCGTTTTCTAAAGTTGAATACATGTGAATTCCACAGATGTCCTCTGACCTCTTTGACTGCCTTGCGAGTGGGTGCTTCTTTTGTGATTGTTGAAAGAGTTCATGGCGAGGGTGAAACCACCTTCTTTTCTTATTCTGATAGGCCCATACAGTATTGTTCCCCTCTGGGCATTAGCACTGCCAAGAGCTACTCAAATTGTAGGGATGGCAAAATCAAAGGAGGGGACGAGATAGTTAGGGCAGAAGGGGGGGCTGGGAGGAGCTGTGGGAGGAGGTTAGAAGGGTAGCTGTAAAAGAACATTTACAACAAAATAGAGAGGCGCCTCTTAGAGGTATCTTAAATATTGCAGACAACAAAGGCAGTAATACTACAGTTTACTACAAATCTACAGAAACTAATGAAAATGCACAGAAAATAATGAATGATGAGGAACTATTCCCTTGCGTGGGAAATTTAAGAAGTACTTCCAACAAATGCAGCACTTCTAAATCTAGTGCTCCTCTTTAGAAAACTAATGGTCTAGGATGACTGAAAATAGCATACTTCCACCCACACCAAAGCTGATTTGAATAGCTCCTTTTGGAGGACAGAATTACTGCTGGTTCTTAGAAGTTTGTCTCTGTGTTGTCATAGGAACTGCAATACAATGTAGACTTTATCCTAGTAGACATTCTTACTATAACTATTTTCTTTTTTTGGCAACTTCCTTTTTTATACATAGAAATGTTGCATGGTTCCTTCATATAAAGACGAGTCTGACTGTTAGAGTTACCCTAATAGCTGTTACAACTATTCAACTTCTTACATAGACATTACGATTTTCGTTAATTATAAACACTATGGTGGTTCTTGGCATCACATCAGCATTCCCGTTTCGCGGTGAAGTGCACAAAGTACAAGGGCAGTTATTACTCACCTCTGCGACATCCTTAGTGATTCCACGCGCGAGTTTAGAAAGTGCTGTATTTGAATATCAGAGGGAAAGCGTAATTGCAAGGCGCCGCTCTTGAAAATGAACGGTTAAACGAAGCGAGGTAAAGCGTCCGAGCAGTAAGTCTTGATTAGAATTCATTAGTTAAGCATTTTTAACTAGAGTTAGACAAGTCTCGCGCCAGGCAGGCTGCGGTTTGCTCTGCGCTTCTGACAGCTGCCATGGCAACGAGATCAAAGCCTCCTCACTGCTTCTGAGAAAGGGGGCAGATAGAGGCAACTAGTTAAAAACGGAATACAATACTCTATCAACTATAACGCATAATGCGATTCTAAAACATAATGAGACCTCTAGCCGTTCATTTTCATCGTTTTCTTATCTTATCCGATAAGCCGCGAGCATGTCAAGCCTCTGTTACTAACAAGCTCTTGTTTGGCATCCCGCTGTGCAACACAACACAACGCGACGCCACGCTTGCGTAGCTCAGCTCATTCAATGTATGAATGCAGTTTGGCCGTTTGTTAACAGAGTCTTCTGACGCAGCATGTTTTGAAATAATTGCTGTCACGTTGGAAGTGGGCTATGCCTTTGCTTGTAAGTCTGGTCGGCCACATATTGTTTAAATTCTATAGCCGAAAGACCATGTGGGCAGGTAGGTATGTAAACGCAGACTGTGAAAGTGCAATGTGCAATTTATTTATCAATGGATGCATCATTTGTCCTTGTCTCATACTTTCCTGGTGGTCCTACCACGGGTAAATGTTTCTAAAAGAGTTCTGTGTTCCGTTATACAGGCTTCAGTCTATGATGAGATGTGAACAGCCACAAGGCTGCTGATAGCAATTTGTTAATAAATTTGTCAACAATGAAGAAAAAATAGTGATGTTTTGTTTTATAGACAGGCTGTATTAAACCCTGCAAGAACTGAATCCAAAACCAGTGTTATTTTGTGAAAACCTTTCCTTTCCTGTAGAAATGGGCTCTAGTGAAAACCTAATAAGATGGAAAAACCATTTTTACAATCTTTAATTTGGAACATGTCTCGGTTTACCAGTCTACGCCCCTAACTAAAACCAAATGTTTTTCAACTGCTGATTTTCTATGCACGCTTCTCACAAAAAGACCTGATGGTTTCCACTCTGTATGGTCTTCAAACTGAGACCACTGTATAATCTAATGTTGGTGCACTGGTGTGAAGTTGCCATTAATGTGGGAACTGTTATGCTGGAAAGTCCTTGCATGTGTGCATATGTTGAATGTGTATTTTCCCATTTATGTTTATTGTTTCAGAAGGTGTACCATCTCAGTTGATATGTTTACATTGATCAGTCTCCGGTCAAATTATTCACACAATCAAAAAATAATGCTGGCAACACTTAACATTTTCTGTGTAATGTTGTGGTTACAATTGAATCTCTTTCCATCAGTACCCTCACACTGAATCAATGCACTACTACTTCAAATGCATCGTTCAACCCATACTTCTATACAATTTATCCTATTAAGATTCCACTGATACTGTTGAGAATGTTTCATTTCAGTTTCCACTTTTCCATTTTGCACACAATAGGCACTGGCCATTAGCCAGAAAATATAAAGCTGAGCAGAGGCCAGCTGAAGATTCAGAACAGGTGAGCTTTCTTGCGGTTAAATTTAGCCGACTGCCTGGAAGTCTTTGTGGGGTTGCCAAGAGGATGCAAAAAGAATAAAACAGTCGTGGGACAGGAAAAACAACAAAACAAAATTCACCTGCTACTAACAACAGCATGTTGAAAGTTGCATTTTATGTGAGACATGAAGCATTAAGTCATAATTTGACAGTAGTACTATATTAATATTATATTTTAATACTTGCATATTAACTTATTATTAGTCATAACAAACCAGAATACTTAAGAGATCAGATGGTACAGAGAATGGCATTTTAGCAATATAAAATATTTATTGTAGGCTATTCATAAATTAAGCGTGCAAAAAAAATCTTGAGAATGTTTGTACTTGAAGCATATTTTAGCCTCTGAAATCTGAAAGGACTTACAAGTCCTCAATGAAACTTTCGCATACATATGCTTCTTTGATTTTTTTCTAAACAACTCTCGTACGAAAACAAAACACAAAAGCTTATTCTGAAATTCGAACAGTCTTTTTTGTTTATATCGCTATTTAAACAGGGAGTGGAAATCCGATGTGTCGCACGTCCGCCACTCACATTGTTGTTGGACAGAAACTTGAGTGATTCACTTTTCCGATCGGCCTCGGGAGGCGTTACTCGCAGCACTATATCAGCAAGTGCAGTCAGAGCGCAGAGAGACAATCACGCCATCCTCTTGTGCGGATAGCTACAAGACTTGACATTTTCTGCAGGCATCGGGATCTTGTTACCAAAGGCTACATTTGAAAAAAGTCCAGGAGCTCCAAAACAAACCGCAAGGATTGTAAGTTGTTGTTGTTGTTTTACCTCTTGTTTGTGTGTTCACGTGTTTGCGCGTGAAAGATTTGGTCTTTAAATGCAGCCTTTTCATACGCGTGCCGGACCATACCTAATGATATCCCAACAGTTAACAGTTATCATGAAAGGTGTTATAATTTATCAGGTTTAATATAGTCTTTAAAGACTTGCGTAGCTTGCTCTAATTTTACACTTGAAAAAGTTAAGGCACTTTATAAAACACTCTTTTACGGGATTTGTCCCTTTAATACCACTTGTCCACTTAAATTTTAAAAACCATAAAATGAACGATGTTGCGCTTTAGAGAATACATTATTTTAAATCCATATTCTAAGCAATCCTGTGTTTTGTATAAAGGGGGCAGGTAGTGGAACTCTTTCTTTTGAGACTCTTTCGGTCTGTTTTCTCAGTTCCTGTGAATCCATTCATGAACAAAAATGAGGTTGTTGGGGTATTAGAGAAGCCGCGTTTTGTCGGTTTTTGCATGTGAATTTTCCGGGAATTTGGGACCAAAAGGTGGTTTCAATCATGAGCAATGTTCACGTCTGCAATTGAAACTCGGGCGACTTTCTATTATCATTAACTTATCTACTATTTTGCAGTAGTTTCTAGTTATAAACAAAAAATATTTACATTAAAAAATTCTCATATTTCTCATTTTTGTTAATATAGTGACGTTATGTGGCATTATTAAATTACATTTTCTTGGTATGTAGTATTCATCCACCTTCAGTTTACTTTCATGGGATTTGTTTTGCTCATTGTGTTATTGTTACATTCATTTTACTCACAATAACACTTAGGGTGACGATTTCATGCTTTAACCATGACTGATGATTCCCTCCATGCTTACAAAACACTTGGAGTGAAACAATACTGAGTTTCTATGGAACTTAGAGACTTCATGTGAGACAGACAGGGAGAGAGGGGGAAGGAGGGCACTGGACGGATAGTCTCTGTCCACACAGCTAACTCTTTGTGCGGGCAAGTGTGCTTGCTGCCTGGGGCCGTGAGATCAGGTGAGGGGGCTGCTGTGTTTGAGCAGTGTAAAGGAAATAATGTTTACAACAAGGCTGGGGGACATGATGGTGGTGCTTGGGGTCGTATGTAATGGACCATCACATTTTATGACACCTGCTTTTTTCAATTGCACCTAAATCAGGTCAGAGGTTTATGCTGCCCTCTCTGTCTCCATAATCTAATGATGTCAGAGTGAAAAGCTCTAAGCTGTATCCAGCTCTGTCTTTGTCTTAGAGGATCTTGTTGTATGTAAGGATCACAGGATGCATTAAGAGCAGCTGTGTCACTTCTCATATTTCCTTTAATGATATTAAGGTCAGGCGCTAACTGTGTTCCAGGGTCAAAACAGCGGGTTGATTTGAAATGAAAATAAACAAGCCTAAACAAATTCTACCACTTGATGGTTCTTTACCAAAACACAACAGGCCAACTGGAAATGGATAGCTTGTTTATATTACACTTATTTTTTCATGTTTACTTCAGAAATCACAGATTAAAGTAAAAGCAAAACTGTGTGTATCATTTCTGCTTCGCAGCACACATTTTTAAAAACGTACTTTAATGCTCCAATGTTTTATGATTGTGCAAGTCCTGAGGGTTGAAAATCAAAAATGTGTGATTAGAGATGTGTGTTTGGGAATGTGTAAATGAAAAACTTTGACATAGCGCCAGTGTGGCTGTTTTCTGTTCTCCTTAGCCTTTGTCAGTTCAAAGCCTGGCATCCAGTCCTCAAGCTGAGCATATCATTTTGAGAAAAGAACCTTTCACCCCTCTGTGCCGCAGAGGGAGCAGCCACCGCCCATCTACCTCCCTTCTATCTATTACTTGTCTCACTTCTAATGGGCATCAGTCTCTCTAATGCCCCCAGAGGCATCACACTCTGTTCTCTATCATTGTACTCTACTGCATGGACCGTTGGTTGTGTTGAACTTATTGCATAGGGAAAATGCCTCCCATTTTCCATGGATATCTACTTAGTTTTTCACTGGGTCACTGCCTGACAGCTGAGGTCTGCCAACAGGTTTTGCTGCTGGCAATCTAGTCCTTATGTTCAGCAAAGCAGTACAGCACAACCTTCGAGCACTATTGCTTTTTTATTATTAATTTAGATTGTTAATATTGCACAAAATAAAGTAACACTAAAACTTTTAAAATTACAAATTTTGAACAACTTGTAAAAACCTTGTCTGCAAAACCAGTCATGTGGTGCAACCAACATTTAAAAAAAAATGTGCAAACATTCATGACTGTGTTATATCAATAAACGTCCTAAATATCAGAAAATGTGACCTGGAGGTTCAGGTTGTAAAATGTCATGTGGTGCAACTCTTACAAGACATAATATTTCTTCACAAATGATATGACATTATTATTAACAAAATGTTTTTTTTACCTTTTTTAAAATACTGGTTAGTATGTCTGTAATCACAAGCATTCAAAATAAGCTCTCACATTTTACTTGATGGTTACACCACATGACATTGATTAAATTGAAAGTCTTCATGAATAAAAACAGTGTAATACATTATATGTGAAAACAAAGATTTTTCATTCTTTATTCTGGAAACACTTGTTTGTTATTCATTTCTTTTGATTTTATGATAGTATGAATTTATTCATGTGTTTAGTGCAACCCAGTAACCCTGGGTTAATAAATCCATGCAATAAACTCTTCAAGAAAAACCCCTCTTATTCAGTACAAGGTCCTGCCCTCTGACCAGGGACCCTGGTGTGTTCGAGATGTGTTTCAGATTATGTGTGTTTTATAAATAAACTTTCTTTGTTATACATTTTTCTGTCCCTCTGAGTTTAATTAGACCCTATTCTTGTTATTTTTCATCTGCCTACGTGTCATAACAGTTCCCTCTTCTTCTTTTTTTTTCCATTTCAGGTCACTGCCCTTGTGTCCCAAAAGTGCCAATAACAAAGACGTGCCAAGATGAGTGTGAACGTGAATGACTTCAATGACATTCTGGCTGCACTGGGTGATCTAAACTTCTCAGCCATTGACGATAATGTCTCCCATGTGGAAGTGTGTCACAGCACCTTCAGCCAGAGGGCTCTGCTCTATGCCCTCTCTATTCTCTACATCTTCCTCTTCATCATCGGCCTCGCTGCCAATGCTCTGGTGGTGTGGGTTAATGTGCGATCTGAAAGGAAACGTTATGAAACTCACCTGTATATCCTCAACCTTGCCATCGCTGACCTTTGCGTAGTGGCCACTCTTCCGGTCTCTATAAGTTCTCTGCTTCAGCTCGGCCACTGGCCCTTTGGTGATGCCATGTGCAAAATTACACACCTGATCTTCAGTGTCAACCTCTTCAGCAGTATCTTTTTCCTTACATGTATGAGTGTGGACCGCTACCTGTCCGTGAAACTTTTTGGAGATGGTCCCAGTCAGAAGAAGAGAAGGACCAGGCAGCTAATCTGTGTTGGCGTTTGGCTGCTGGCATTCTTTGCTGCCCTCCCTGAAACATACTTCCTTCAAGCAGAGAAATCCAGCCATTCAGAAAGCATCATATGTAAACCAGTGTACCCAGTGGACAGTATTAAGGAATGGACTGTTGGAATCCAAATGAGCTTCTTCATGCTCGGCTTTGCCATCCCCTTCCCTGTCATTGCTGTGTTCTACATCCTCCTGGCTGGTACCATCCAACCTTCAGCTGACCAGGAACGTCGTATTAGCCGTCGCCTTATCTTCACCTACATTGTGGTCTTCCTAGTGTGTTGGCTTCCCTACCATGGAGCTCTACTGCTTGACACTCTATCCTTTCTCAACGTGCTTCCATTCAACTGCACACTGGAGAATGCTCTCTATGCAGCGCTGAATCTCACTCAGTGGTTCTCTCTCCTTCATTGCTGTTTGAACCCCATCATCTACAACTTCATCAACAAGAACTACCGTTACGACCTTATGAAAGCCTTCATCTTCAAGTACTCTACCAAAACTGGCCTCGCTAGGCTTATCGATGCCTCACATGTGTCTGAGACAGAATACTCCGCTGTGGAGAACCAGGGACCATTATGAACATTCTATGATGGTGTCGATCAACACCAAACTTGTAATATTAGAGACAAACAGGAAACAGTCTTGTAAATCTCTCTGGACGTCTTGCTCTTGAGGCTTTGCCAAATTAAATGCTTGTAAAATAGATAATTTTTTTTTGTATACATACAGTTTGCTTACCTTTATAAACAGATGAATGTTTATACCTTTGTTAAATTTTATGACAGTTGTAGATGTATTGAGAAAGCACTTGCATTGATTTGATTTGTTTTCGTTGTAACTCTAGCTTTTGTGTCTGTGAAATTGGTTGAAAAAGCTCCGTTCTGTCCTGGAGCCACAGAGAGACTCATATAACACTTTCTCCGCTTATCTGTGGCTTTCCTACATCTGCTGGAAATGCTTCAATATGCTTAAACTATAGGTCACGTTTTCATACACATTAATGTACAGTTATGTTACGTCTGGTCAAATGGAGGGGAATATTGAAAACCCAAACAACTGGAGAGAAACAAGTCCAAATCAAAATTAGATACAGCTATTGTAAATTGATGTCATGCTGTATGCTATACTTGTGGAAAATGATACACTTTTTTCGATGCAATGCTAGCAGCATTTGTAAATGTTTTGTAAATAAAATTATATTTATATACTCCCCGTGTACATGCTCAGTGTTTTGAAGTATTGTCTGACATATAAAATCGTGCCATTAAAAGATGTATCAATTTTCTCAGAATTGTCTAAAAATCTTTTGTATTACAAATTCACCCATGAACACACGTTATAAGCATTAACTTTAATTATAACTGTTGTATGCCTTGTATCCTTTACAGTACACCTAGAAGCTAGAAGCCAAAAATATTGGCACCCTTGGTACATATGATCAAACAAGGCTATATTATATATATATATATATATATATATATATATATATACAGTACTGTATATACACAAATACATAAATATATATATATATATATACTGTAAATACTACTTTTCAAGATCATCAATACTTTATGTTTTATGTACTTCCTTTGTTTAAATATATGTTTAAATATGACTGCATTCAGACCTACATATGATCAAAGTAAAAGAAATTTACAACTCATTTATTGTGGAAAACTGCCCATGTGGCTTACATTGCCATGATGAACAGACATTACTTACTGAGCCTGTGGGGATGGTTCATATGGGTATGGTTGTGTATGCGTTTGTGTGTACTTAAATCTCCAGGGAGGTCAAGCTCATTCTGAATCTTCAATAAGTTGGGCTCAGAGAGAAGAAACGTTTGTTTAATCCACACCAACTGTTCCAGGAGCCTCGTTTTCTGTGCTTCTCCTTTGAAGTTCTGAAGAAGTTCCAGGTGTTAGTTTCAAATATACCCTGCTGTTGTTCCCTGTGACTGGGTTTCTAGACAGTGCAAATTAGAGAAGGCATTATTACCATTCTCTTGGAAAGTCCACAGAAAATAACAAGGCTTATTCTCTCCCGTAAAAAAAAAAAATAAACATATGAAGCACCTATTTATGATTTTCACAAACGCGTTTTGGAAGGAGAGTTTTATGACTTGGGAATCCCCTGAATCAAAAGACATATAGAAACATAACCTGACTTGTTTACCATGTGTGTTCAAACCTATGATTTAAGAAGTATTACTTACTGCATTTAATTAAAAGACAGAAGGTTCTTTTTGCTAAATACATTTTTCTGGTCATGACACATCTTGAGAGTGAATATGGTAGTTTGACAAAAAGTGCTAATGTGCAACACCCTACAATCAACCTTTCATAGCCTTTCATCTTCATATGGGCTGGATATTTGCTGAGGAAATGCAGTATATCTGCTGTCGTGGGTGGCAATTCTACTCTCTGAAAAATAAATTTTCCCTTTTTGCCATCTCTAGTTGCATTAGAAGTCTTAAACATTGCACTAAAGATTGTTGTAAAACAGAATAAATGAGACTTTTCTCTTTGTATTATGTTTATATCATATTACTTTGACTTTATTCTTAAACCATGATGTTATTCTATTACAACTTTATTCTTGAAATGCTTTTGTCACTTGTTTTAAAGTTACACTAACTCTGTTCCACTGAGTGATACAGGAGAACACCTCTCCAAAGGTCAGTCTGATTCTGAACGTGTATTTTTGTGTCAGTATTGTGATTTATCATCTGGAATATTCCCTGGGCCCTTCTTAATCGGAGAAAGGTGGCAATGCTAACACTGTGCCAAAGAGAATGGCACAAGTGAGAGAGAGAGAGTGATACAGAGAGCCCTGAGAGTCAGACAATAGAGTCGCTTTCGGTGGATCAGTTTACAGGTAGAGAGAAAGTGAAGACTGAAAGGTCATTAGCACTCTAAGGTCATTAATAAACCCTGCTGGGAACCACCCTGTGAGAGAAGCTAATGGGCCATTCTCACTGTGTTTAGCCTGTAACACTGCACTAACTCACGCTTCAATTCCATTGTTTTGTAATGAGGCCGCAAGTTCAATTTCACATGGTTTGTGTGCGTGTTGAGATCTGTCAGATTGAGCCGAGATTCTGAACCAATCGCAGTTTGGAGATGAAAAGTACAGCTGAATCTGGAAGGATGCGGGCAAAAGCGGAAAAGGAGATCCACATGATTATTTTCTTACGACAGTCTTTGCTGAAAAGAGAAGGGTTGTTTTGGCAGAAGAACAATGATGGGAAGAGATTTATTATAGTGAATTATTTTTCTCGGGCATCAAGTACACTTACAGCAACACACAAAAAAGGAAGATGACACAATTTCCTTTCCTTGGTTATTTGTTCAAAAAATCTGCATGCAACCACAATATAAGTGAAGTTTCAGTTTTGAAGTGTTTGGATATATTACTGTAAATGAGGAACACGGAAAAGTAAACTTGGGCGAACAAAGAAATAGAATAAAGAGAAATGGAATGAGACAGAAAAAAAAAGAAAGAGACACTAGTCCCCCTTAGGGTTTTTAGGCTGTGGATGTGGAAAAAAATGAGAGTCATTTCTCTTCCCCAACAGTTTTAACCTTTGATACAATAATAACCCTCTGCTACATTGATGGATTTCACTAGTAGAAAAATGTTGACGTCTTGAAAATTAAAATTACAGCAAGAAATGTGGAAATCTCCTGACTTCTAGATGTTGACGTTAGAATTCCTTCACACTTTGAGCGATGTGCACCAACACGCTTGGTTATGATTCTGAAGTACTGTCTGAAGCGCTTGGATGATCTTATTTTCGAAAACAGAATAAAAATTGGACCAAGCAGCTGAACAGCAGCATACAACATGCTAAGACATTAATTTATGTAGCAGTTCTGCACGTAACTATTTCCTGTGAATTACTCAGTATTCATAATGCCTGTGAGTTTAAGTGGCAGGCTTTAAGCTCTGGTACTGTTCCTCTGAGTATGCGTCTAGATGTATAAAGGGAGTGCTGGGGCTGCTCATGTCGCTGACAGACGAGTGGGAGGAGTCTGAGTTTGAGTGAAGGGCTGGGGCGCTGCTGTTGTTGTGTGGAGAAAAAGAGTTCACAGGAGACCCGTAGCCTGGAGCTTGGGCATTTGGCAGAGAAAAAAAAAACACGGCTGAATTTTAGCATGAGGGAAAGGCCTTGCGCTGGCCTCCAAGACACGGTGCATTAGTTTTCTGAAAGCTCAAGACATAGTGAGAGTTTTTTCTGTTTCACGGCATGATTTAAATGCAGCCACGGATTTCTTTCATATTGAAATGATCTTATAATATGCAGTACAATGGACAGTAAATCCACCATCACACACTTAGACAGCCAGGATCGGATGTATGGACATCTATATAAATATTTCCGGTCAAAAGTCTGGAAATATAAATAGTTATTTTTTATGTTTTGCTAAATTATTACCATTTATCATTGTTGCTCAGTTTGTAACAATGTTTCTTCTTCTTATTATTAGTGTTGACAACAGTGAAGACAAAAAGTCTTGGACTTTCCAATTGTTATGTGTGGAACATATGTTATATTTGTTATTGTGATGAACTACACGTGTGGTTATTAAGCTTGGACACCTGTGTGAACTTTAAAAGAACTGACTTTATTCTTTCATGAAAAATGACCTGGAAACCAGCTGGTTTAAGGCAATTTTTAAAAAAGGGGCTCAGAAAAGTTAATTCAGTGAAAAGCTCTCATTGTTTGCAGATGCCAATTGGTTTGATGTTTTGTATGTATACGGTAATGAAATTCAGACTTAAAAGACCTGAAATGTCCATTGAGGGCCACTGTGTACTGTATACAGTATGTAACAACAGTTCAGTGTCAGTAAGATTATTAAATCCCTTCAATAAGCTTATATACAGCAAACAACAGCAAAATAGTTAACACAATATGATAATGAACAATACATTTATATAATTTGTTAAACACTAAAAAAAGAAAAAGATGTAAAGCATTTTAAATGAACATGAGTTAATGTATTATAAAGAACATTAATTAGCAATAGATATATTGTTGTTCATTTTTTCACACTTGTCTTGTAATTCATACTTAAAGTAAATGCAATTTAACATGCTGCATGTTTCTTTCTTTTTTGAAGAGGTCGCATGTACCCCACACATTTTTCTCTGTCTTCTTTAAACAATCATATGCTACATCAAAGAGTTGATTGTGTGGTAAATGCTGAAAAGCTCACGTATTAACTTGTAATGGCCCTCTGCCTAAATTTTACACACATCCTTGTCCATAAATAACACTCTAGCCAACTGTCAAACCCTCAGACTTCTGCTTTCACAAGCATTACAGTAATTTAAGGAGACAGGTTTAAAGTTCATATGATACTACTTATACCATTGTACACTTCCTGGTGTGTTACTCACCAACTGAACACTCAGTGTCCTAAAGGACAAACTGTTTCAAGACAGAAAGAGATAGAGGTGAAAGTTTCATACTTGATGCATTGAACATTTAGTTTCTTACATATCTCATTACAATGCTCTCTCTTGTTCACTGTCAAATAGCATTAAGGAAACATTACACCACCAAATCTCCTATAAGGCCAGTTAAACTGGCTTATTAAGGTTCAACAGTTACTCAGTGGCATGTGGGTTTTCTTAAAATCTTCTCTTACTTTTCTGGCCCTCATTGTAAGAGGGGGGATGGTGGCTTTTGTCTGGATTCCACTTCGTTATCAGGAACTATTTGTCTCCCATCAGGTCTAGCTGCAGCTCAGGCTGGCTTATCAGCATTTAGCTATGGCTAGACTCATGTTTAAAGCGGTGGGCAATTGTGAGGCCATTGTAGCTGTCCAGCCTACGCCAAGTGTTCAGGACTGTGTGCAAAGCCATTAAGAAGCACTCTCTAATGCTTCGCTAACTCAGTGAGAGGCAGCGTGATATGGAGAAAAAGAGAGAAACAGTGTGAAAAGTGTGGGCACATTCAATTCAAAACAGCGTGGGATGTGATAGAAGAACAGGGTTTTGACCTTGACCTGTGTTGGTGCTGTGATTGCTTAGCAAAAATTGACAAAATTCGAATTGCTAATGCTAATTAGTAAACCTTTACAACAATTAGCATTCAAACAGTTCTAAAAGGTATGTTTTGTTTATGTAAAATATTTACGAAACAATAACATTCCATTTCCACAGCTAATACTGTAGTTAATAAGATAAAAATCTTAACTTGTTGGCTTACCGCAACACTCTATCTATGTGAACAAAAGTACGTAGGGTCAAATGTGATGATGCTGCCTCATTTTTTTTTTAATTCATTCCAAAGTAAGAAAGAAATTACAGTAATTTACAAGGAATCACAATTCTTTTTAAAATGGTTACTATTATAAATTGAGACATGCAGTCAATAAATGTGACACAACTACTGCTGAATGACCTTGTACTAGAGACAGAACTTGCAGACTGATACTCTGAGGACACTACACCTCGGATCAGGTGTGAGAAATCTGTTGCCCCAAGCACTCTGTGGACATTCAACACCATATCCCAGCACCTGGACACCTTATTCTTTCTCTTTCCTCCACTCTCAATCTTGGTTCCCCATTTTCTTCCTGCTCTTTTTAAATTTAGGATCAGCCTACAGCTATGAAAATCCACAATATCCTATCCATGATATCCCGAAGCCCTCTTTCACTGTAGCAGGCAAACATTGAAATCTGACTACTATCTGAAAAAACAATTCGGTCAGCATTTACTTCCAGTCATATTATTCCAAGCCTGTATGGCTTTTTTTTCTGTGGAACACAAAAGAAGATATTTTGAAGGATGTTGTTAACCACATGGTTTCAGGTCCCATTGACTTCCATACAATGGCCTAAAATTACCATCATTCTTCAAAATAAACACTTTAAGTAGAAAGAAATGCATACAGGTTTGTAATTATATGTGAAAAATACAAAATTGTGGCATTACATGGGTCGGTTTCATAATTTGCTAAATCAGGTTTTATCAAGATTACTTGTGATAAACAAGCTTGCAGGCCTTAAATGTGCTCTCCTAGGCATGATGAACTCTCATGTATTGTGTGACTTTTGTAAGAGAGTATGGAATCTAAAAGTCTTTTAGTCACAAAAAAACTACTTTTAATCACACCAATGACAAAAGATAAGTGAAAAGTTTGCTTGCATAAAATGCATTCCCACAAGAATTTGTTTGAATAACATTTGGTTAAACTGCATTCTGGGGTAATTCAAACAGCTCTTGCCGATTGGCACAGTCTTGAAAGGCTAATGTTGCTTGAATATATGTAAGTCAGCTAAGCTCATTCAAAGCAAATGAAAAACAACCAGAGGTAGAAATATGTTTTTAAAAGAACTAAAAGCCAGAGTGAATGTTTTGCTTTACAGTTGTTTTTACAGTTTTGGCTGACACGTTCAGAATAATGACATTACACATGATTGATGTGTTCCTTAAAATTCTATCAGGAAAACATATCCCTCACTTTCCACTAGAAAAATCTCTGAGCTCATATGCAAGGTTTCTTTTAAAAGATGAATGAATGCAAGACCTTCAGTGGCTGTACAGACCTCACCTGAGTGTTGAGAGAGGGCTTGACTAACCTGGGAGGTCTGTGGTCAGGCGCTGGCTGGGTTTATTAAGGCAGGTGTTGGATTAGTGGAGCAGGGAGCCCACACATTCTTTCATGAGAGACGCTGAGGGTCAGCTTTAAGATATGCTCCACGGCACACAAACTGCCCCATCCTCCATTCTACACAGTGAGACCCAGACTAAACGTCTCCGAGATGGTGGGGTAAAAGCACACACACACACACACACACACACACACAGACTGAAGCAGCAGGGCAGAAAAAAGAAACAGCATTTGCAGAAAGAGAGAATTCTGTTTCATTTGTTTGGAGAAGTGCAAATAAATGTCAAAGCACATTCCATAAGTTTTAATTTGTAAGTCACTTTTTCCAGTCTCACAAAAAAACGGCTGCACATAATCAGGTGATATGAAGGAAGACTGTTGAATCATTTATTGATTCATTTATTGTTCCTGTTGTCTGCCTGCAACAAGTACTGCACCAGCATTATTTAAATTTTTCATGAAATACTTTTATTGGATTTCATATTGTATTTAAATTTAAATGACTGAAAAATAATTTTAAAGGGGTCATTGAATGCAAACTTCACTTTTAAATGTTGAACATAAATGTGTGTCACCAGTAATGATAATAATTCACTCAGTGTTTTTAATTAATTAATTAATTAATTAATTAATTAATTAATTGTATCTTCATAAATCTTAATTAAGCCATTCTAAGATTCTTGGCTGTGTGATGTTGCACAGATCCAGGTTGCTGCCATGACTGTTGACTGACAACTGATGTTTTACCTTAGACCTGCCTTGAGTGAGCTGAAAACATTCTGCTGGAGCAGGTGTAGACAAAGAACGTCTCATAATTGATTGAGGTGTTCTGTTGTTGGATGTAAAAAAAATAACGTGCAAGTCGTCATTTATTCCAAACATCTCAGTCACTGAACGGGATCATCGGCTACCCACCTTCCACAGGTTTATATGATTCTTTAGGGTCTTAATGAAAAGTCTATAACATACTTTGTTTACAATTTCATAATGGCAGGGAAAAAAACACTTTCTCCTGTCAAAATCATTTGTTTCATCATTGTACTCTGCTTTTGCCATTCTAGTCCATGTTGCTTTAATGCTAATGAGCTCTGCTGACCCCACCCCTTTCTTCTATAGGTTAAAGAGCAGACTTTCTTTTGAACTTCAGCTGCCAAAACTGGCTAACTAGCACATTACTAGGAAAGACAATTTGCACAGATTAATAAAAACTATTATACTCACTTCTTCTAGATAAAGCTGGATCACAAATTATTTGCATGAACATAGACACATTTAGACGGGTTGGTGATTAGCACGTTCCCTAAATAACAAAATTAGTCCTCTAAATGCTTAATGACGACTGCAATGTATACAAAATGCCTCATTTACTTTATATTATTGCCAGACTGCAACAGTTTTAGTTAAACGTCTTTGTGTTCTACTGAAGAAACAAAGTCAACTACATCTTGGATGCCCTGGGTGTAAGCAGATAAACATTAAATTTTACTTTGTGGGTGAACTATCACTTTAATCGGAGTCACAGAATAGTGAACTAATGACAGCTCACTCAGGGTGGAGCTAGGGTAAGGCGGCCTTGTCCATCACAGGGAAGAGCCTGTGCAGAACTAAATTATTCTGACAGGGCTCTCAGAACAGCCTGATTTGAGAAAGAGGATTTCAAAAGAAATTTTCAAAAACACTGGGTGGCCAATCATTGGATGGGTGTGTACACACACTTCTAACATACATTTATGTTTAAATAACTTGTAAAGTGAATTTTGGATCCAATTACCCCAATTACAGTGGATTCACTTTTTAAGAATGATAATGTTCAACAGGCTTAACAGATTTAGCCTGCTGTATGTAAAATAGAGCATCAACATGAGCATGAGACTTGACTTAATTCACCCCCTCACAAACAACTAACTTAAAGTTAGTTAATATACTAGATAAGGTAGAGTTGGGAGTGGTGATGGCATTAAAGTGAGATTGCTGAGCAGCCACTTATGTTGTGTTTTACAGGACTGGATGAACAAGTTCCTCCTGAACTTTCATTCAAAACTTTTTATAGATGGTTTTTTTTTTTGTTTTGTTTTGTTGTTTTTTTTTTACTGCAGAAGCATTAAGATACTTCCAGCTCCTTTTGTGGTGCACTATTAATGTTATAAATGGTTGCATATGGAGTAAGAAGTTGGCTGACAGCATCACCATGCCGGCGCTTCTCTTTTAAACTCGGTTTCATCAGGCAGCTTGCCTGTGGGGAGGCAGAAACCCATCTATCAGGGTAGAAGTGCAGAGGGAGGGGAAATGAGGCTCTCTCTTTCTCTGGTTGTGATGGATAAGGAAGAGTTTTAAAAGGAATCCACAATTCTGACATCACCTTCATCACCATTATTACCAAACTTAATTAAGGAGTTTTCCACTTAAACATCTGTTTCATACATGAGGCCTTTTTATAGTTGAAAAGTTCAGTCTGAGTTCAAAAGAAAGCAGCATCTAATGCTCATCACGGCTGCATTTACCTGATCTAAAATACAGTAAAAACAATAATACAATGTTCATTGTAACAGTAATATTACAATGGTATATAGATGCACGGTATGTATGTATGTATAAATTGTGACAGGCGAGAACGAACGCACGACAAGGAGAGCTCAAAATAATGCCCCGGCGGGGGGATTTATTAACAGGTAAGGTGCTCAACAAAGGTGTAGAGGGCTCTCCCTGGGGAGGTTCCAGTCCAGCTGCTGTGAGGTAGACTTGGGGAATAAACACAGGCCGAACGGTCACAGACTGGTTTCTAGAGTGAAAAGAAGAGATCAGGTTAGATCTCAGCCCTGTAGAGATTGTGTCTCAGTCCCCGGGTGCCTCACACGGCTTATCTGTGCTAACGATCTCCAGCTGGGGCCGATCAGCCAGTGATGAGGGCACTGAGGTGTTCCTCTTTGGTTCCCAGGGAAATGCTGATCTGATGTTCATATTTTAGTTTTCATACTAACAATATTGCTGTTTTAGATTAAATAAATGCAGCCTCTCTAAGTATAAGAGTTTTATTAAAACAAACAAACACACATGTTGGTTTTTGTGATTTATGGGGACTCTCCACAGGTGTAATGGTGTTTATACTGTACAGACTGTATTTGGTATTGCCCTACACTGACCCTACACCTGCAGGCATTTTTAGATTTTCAAAAAACTTCATTCTGCATGTTTTATGAGCCTTTATAATTTATAATGTCCTCATAAATAACTTTCATATTGTAATACCTATGTCATACCCATGTTATTATACAAATTTGTATCCTCATAAACATGCACACACATACACACACTTTTACATATAAATAAAGTATTTTTTGTTGCATTTTTCAGAATGTAACATATTTGAAGAGTGTCTGTAGATAAGAATTTATCAGTAAGGAATGTCAACATCTGCGATCCTATAATAGAGCTGCATTGAAAAGGTCTGAACTGAGACCCAGACACTCCACAAATGCTATTATCTGAAAATTCTTCTCTATATAGTTACTTCTTTATACAATTATCATATTTCACCCTGCAGTCAGATGTATGGTATGCTTGACACTGTTACTAAGGGAAACTGGTTAAATAGACAGAATGACCCACACCCTACAGGGCGTTTTATAGGTGGCCTGTAATATAAGAGCAAATGGAGCCTTTGAGGAGAAGGCAATGAGCCTTGTTTATTCAGTGGAGTCTTTTCAGAAGGCCACAGATGGCCGTAAAGCCGGAGGACGAGATGCAGAAGAACTCTCATCACCGGCTGCAGTGTTATTTTTTGTGTGAATGTAAGGAGAGACAAAAAAGACAGACAGAGAGAGAGAGGGAGAGAGAGAATGGTTGTCCTCTGAACATATACAGTTCTGGACAGAGTACGACACCAGCTGTTGGACAAACTGATAATGATAAGAGAAGATCAATGAAAGATCAGATGAGAGATGCAGACAGACAGAAACATAGAGACAAAGAAAGCTGGAAAAAGAGAGAGAGTTGGGGACAAGAAAATGTGTGACAGAAAGAGAGTGATGTATGAGGGTCTGAAACATGTCACTCCACACTCCTCTAGTTCGAGGAAGCTCAATACGTCAGGATTTAACCCCAGGCCTCCCCCTTTTGTGGGCTGCTGTCAAACAGAGACAAATATGCAAACATGATATGAGCCCACTGATACTGTCACCGCCTAACAAATAGGTCTTTCACCAACTCGGCTGCATGTTGACAGAGCACCTCTGAGATGTTCACATTTCCTACAGAATAATACATGGGTCTGGGGATACGACAAATTCTTTTGTGTCTCAAAAGCCTTCTTTACTCTGCCAAATTAAGTCTGCTCTGTGCCATCCCTGCAGTGCCGAGAATACATAATTAAGACATTTCAATGAAAATGTATTTATTTATTTATTTGATGTTTTTCTCCTGTACACAGCAATGTATTGGATTTTTTTTCTTCTAAAGAGCCACACTCTTACATAATATTGTATTATTTAGATACTATTTTTTGTGAAATATTTTTTGAAAGAAGTGTCTTACACACAACAAGGCTGCAACTTATATGGTCAAAAATGCAGTATTACCGTAAAAAAAGTACATAATTTATAATAATTTAAAATAACTGTTTCTATTATAATATATTTAAAAATGCAATTTTATTCCTGTGATGGCAATGTTGAACTAGACTATTCATTATTCACTATTCATAGACTAATCATTCCGTTAAGCTGATTTTGGACAAAAGGTTTCGATGAATAGAAAATGTCAAAGAATAGAATTTACATTAAATACGTTTGTTTAAAATAATGTGCAATTATTGTCTTTTAATACATGCATGCTAAAAAAGTCAAAGAAATAAAATAAAAAAGTAGTGACCTAAACTGACCCAATTTTTTTCTGGACGGAAGCAGGATTTCTCCCTTAATTTTCCATCTCCACGCCAACCATCCACTTAATCATTTTCAAATGATTGAGCAATACTTCACTGAATCTCCTCAGTGGTGAAGCCCTTCCAAAACATCTAACGCTTGATTAGCTTTTTTACTTATTTCTCCCTCGTACCCCACAGCACAAATTCATTACTTATGTTCACAGTCTAAATATATCACTCCATCTCTGCTGTTAGATAGGGCTAGATTAGATTTGATTATAATAGCTTACCATGCCCCTCTGTTGGCAGCAGTCTGCAGTCCATTGAGAGCGAGATCAAAGGCACATGGTAGCAAGAGCCAAAAAAGTGCCAGATAGAGAGGAGAGGGAGGCCTCACGCTTAATCTCATACAATGAGGGAAAGTGACTTGTATTCGGTTTTGCTCTGAACCTTTCATACATGTTCCCTTGTGGCTTGCCACAGGGATATTGCTGGGCATTGTGGTCTGAATGCTGAAAAACAGAGAGCTCCTTCACCACACTGCTGCAAGTCATGGCAATCTGACTTTCTCTCAATGCTGGAAAATGAACTATGAGGCACCCGGCCTCCGCTTCCACTCGAATGCTGTAAGGCAGACACGAACAAGATCAAACATCTGATCCCCGGTCATTCCCACTGCTGGAACCACAATGAATTTACAGCTGTCTCTTTACCACACAATCCTTTGAAGGACAGGCACTCTCAAGAGACTCTCGAACATGTAGGCGAAGTGGATGTTTCATGACATATTACTTAAACCATGTAAACGGCGTGACTCATGGAACAGGCTCAAAAGTGATGAACTGAGACATGACAAGTTAACATAAGGGAAAGTCATTAAAGGGTAAAAGCTTCTGGGTCAAATGGCTGTGATTCTGATGCTTGACACGTTGATATGAATGAAATATTTTCCGGCACAGGAACAACTTCCTTGCATTGTGTTGCAGTTATACAATTAAGTGAAACACGCAACTCTCCTGGATCCTGACCCAGGGCAACCTAAAACAATTTAACATGCAGTTGGCCAAAAGACACGTGCGCTAGGCGAACAGGGATGTATAAAACATTTAAAGAAATTTAAGACTGTGTTTTGATTGCTGTGGAACTGCACACACCAAGTTTTGACACAATCCACACACCACAATATGTATTGACTTTGGCAAGCTGTGTAGAGTTTTACAGAGCAAATTGTTCTTTAGAATTAAAATGCTCAGACAGTTTTTTGGTCTAAATGATTTCATTACAAAAAATACCACAGTATCACAGCGCAGACTATAGACATGGATATAATTGCTGTTTCTCTCTGGGAAGGAAATAATTGAGTGGACAAAAGGTTCTGACATGGGGGTAACACCTACAATTTAGATACACAAACCCAAAATAAAAATGTTTCATAGGTGGTCAGGCAAGCAATAATCGTCGTCTAGACATTTTATTCGGGACTTTTTCATGCATTTCTTTAGTTTTATTTCTTTCTTTTGGATAACCATTTTATACCTATTACAAAACATTAGTTCAGATTTATTTATTTATTTCCTGAACTTTTAAATATATGCTTGTTTTGCTTAATGCCGACACACAATACATGATTATAACTTCTGTGGGGAAAACCTTTGCTGATGCAATCTGTTTTTCCATTCTCATATCTTTCGAAAAACTTGTGTTTTGTTTCCTGGTCTGGTAACAAAAAGATGGTGGATCAAATTACAGCTGTAGCAGAGATTGATGGAACCCTAATAACTACATTTCTCAATGACAAATTCAATGATTTTATGTCTCATGTTCATTAGTTTGGTCCAAAGTTTAAATCGACTGGGAAAGTGGTCCCGTCAGGAATGAATCTGAGAGAGAAAGAAGTATAGACACATCTTGTGTTTCAATTAAATTATTCTTTTTTTCTGTACTTCATCACATCTATATGTATATTTGTTCTGTTATATGTCATTAAACTGTACGCTTCTGTACTTACCATATGGTAAATTTCAAATTTTTCGATTTTTCCCTTTCTGGTTTCAGAACCTTTAAATCAAAGAAACAAGACTGTACAAATGATGAAGATTAAACAAGGTTATTTTTCCCAGTGCGATATTCAATAAGTTTCCCTCATTCATCTGTTATCATGGGCTGTAATTAATAACTCTTTGCTAATGGGGTCTTAGTCAGACCCATTTATAACTGTCTGCTTTACCCACCAGCCCTTGCAGCACTATGTATCTATAAAAAGCCCTTGACTCCAGGCCATTCAAACCCCATTCATCTTCACACCCACACAGGCTTACATTTTCTATGGCATAACCTGTCCATCCCTCATCAGAAAGGAACCTGATAAATCATAGTATTTACTGAAATAACAGCCCTCCCTGCTACTCTGGGTCAAATTGCATTTGCCAGAGATGATGCTGGACCACACTGCCATTCACGTAACCAAAAACACTTTTCCTATATCGCTTCAGAACAAACCCACGCTGTGTTGGTTTCAGTCACAGTGACCTGTCAGTTTCAGCCAAACACATCTGGCTTTATGTGTGTATTTGTGTCAGGTATAATGTGGGTTTACAGCCTGCGGATGTCTCTCAACAGTCACGATGTTTGAAGTTTTACTCAAGGTTCCTTCCTTGGCGTTCCTTCCTCTGGTGAAGTTCCAAAATTGAGTAAATATTAGTACCAAGGAGATGAAAACGACCAGAGGCCACTGGGAACACACAAAAAGAAGCAGATAAAGGCTTAACTGTCAGTCAACTGTATTTAATCCTGACCTCCATTCTTTATGCTGACATCTACTATACAGACTTCAGGCACCAAAGATCTGGCAGAGTCCATTTCAGACAAATCCAGTGGGTGCTTTATTACTTTTGACAGACAGAGACATGGACAACTGTCAATCATGGATGCTTTATCTACTTCCCGAAACAAAAGGATGGCAAAAGCAAAATTTAAACAGGCCATGTCATTTTCCTTCTCTCTTTTTTCAACAGTATTCACAGTATTCTGTTAAAAAATAGGCATAAAATTAATTATAACAATTTTAGTGAATAAATGAATGAATGAGAAAACAAAATGAAAACGTATCAAATGAAATAAAATGTAAAATAGTAACAAAAATTATAATAGTATTTAAACTGTAAAAATGACTATGGTAAAGCAAAGGCTTTAGGGAAAATACAGCAGGGATATTGTTTTATTAAACAACCAAACAAATAAACAAATCAATAAATCTATAAATAAAGAGATTAAAACCAAAGGCGACATAAAAACCTGAGACTTGTCAAACATATTATCAATCATGATCCAGCAAATTCTCTGGATTGTAAATCACTGAGAAGACAAGAGTCACAAGAGCTTTAAGAATCTTACGGTCACTGTTGGCTAATCAGTTCATCCAAGCTGGGTTTTTACCTTGACAGCTAATTCATCTGTAAAGCGAGGGAGGGTTAATATTCTCATAAAACATAATGCTATTGAAAAATCAGCGAAGTGGATACGGTTTGGAAGATGTTACTCTGCTTTTATGCTTTCCTCTGGTGTGCATTATTTATTTGAGGTCAAGGAGGAATTTTATGGTACATGGAACAAAATAACACAGAAATCCATACTGAAGATATGTTGATACGCACACCTGTTTTTAAGCACTAAATCTCCTGTGGACTTAAGATGGAATGCTGGTTTCAGAACATTTGTGGATCACTTCTTCTGCTACCCTCTCGATCAGTAGTTTCACAAGAGAGACTAAATCCTTTTTTAAGTTTACTGTCAAATAGATAAATTATGTTAGGGGCCACATCAGGCAGAACCTGATTTTGCTGAGTTCAACATGTCCCTTGGTCAGCATCTTTGTTGACCCTGGAACAACATTGTGATCAGATTTGATGAACCAGTTTATACTATTTGTCAAGTTTAGGCTTACAATCGATGTTTGGTGCTTGTACATCAGTGTCAGTCATTTATCATTAAATATAATTTTGGGCATTACTCATGGGTAAGGTTAGGTTTAATAATTAGGTTTTAATTTTGCCAAGTTCGATGTGTCCCTAGGTCAGCATATTTTGTTGAACAACATTTTAATGCAAACATATAACCTTGACCATAGTCAGTTTATTTATGTGCATGCATTTACATTAATTGACCTTTGTTTCACAAAGCCATAAAGAGATTCCTGTCTGCTGTATGCACGAACATCAAGTACTGTACACATTTGTAAGTATGATTATTAGCTACAAGAGAGCTGTAACATACCTATTTTTTGCTGTAACATATTGGACTCATTGTCTTGAGGACAATAAAACACTGAGACATTTTTCAGAATACCTTTAGTAGATAGACATATGGTTTTAAAACAACACAAGGGTTAATAAATGATGACAGAACTGACACTGACATTTTTGCATGGACTAACCCTTTAAATGAAAGAAATGAGTCTATGTAGGTCACTGTTTCAAAATCTGAGTGATAGCGCCAAAAGTTTCTTTGTGAAACTCACATGACTCTCTTCTTTCAGGGCTTTGGCTAGAAAACAATTTGGTTAAAGGGTAAACAAATAAATAAAGTCAAAGGAAGATTTGTTCCAATTTATGTCTGGCTCCGTTTGTGGTTGACAGACTTCTGAAAATATTCTTAATTCTATTATTGTATAAACCTTGTGTAATCAAAAAGAAACAAATATTCAGCTTTTATGTTTAGGATACATCATGATTACAACCAGAGATAATTAGAGCATCTTCTGTGGAATAAAGCCAGTGCTGTAGTGCAGATGGCCTTAATTCCCCTCTGTTTGGAAATGTACTTTGTGGCGCCAAGAATTGGAATGAGCGGTGAGTCTTAAATTTAAGAAAGGGACGTGGAGGTATAAATACTCTCCTGTCCTTCTCCCCCACTGACGACCATTGCCACTTCTTTCAGCAGATAAGAATCAGCAAACATATGGGCTTAGACTCAATCAGCAAGATCATAAAGCACTTCCTTACTATTATATCTAGAGTCTGGCTTCATCCACCCCCGACATAGTTCAAAGACGTTTGGATGGAGAAAAGACACTTTGCAAATAAGCACGTCTTGAGGAGCAGTTGCTTGTGGTGCATACCAGCAATACACCCTTGAACTATGGCTTTGGTCCACCGTCTGTGCGCTGACCTACAGAAAATGGTTTAATTGTAGCACTGTTGACCCTGCACTGACCCACTTCCTTGTCAGATACAAAACATCCCAATTAGAAGAGCTACAACCTTGGAATTATCTGGGGAGGCTTTTGGTGAATAATTGCACCTCAAGCACTGAGGAGTGCTTATGATGTTTTGATGAAAAGATGAATAAGACAGCATTAATTATATTTTAGTTGAAAGCTTGATTCATTTATGTCATGAATATCCCCAAAGAGTTCCCAACATAGTAATGAATTCGTAAGAATAATTTCAAGTTATGCGGCGCTTTTTAAAACCCATTATTAACCCATAAGTCACTTTTCCAGTTCACTTACGAGACACCATTAATAAATACAAGGAGACAAGCTGAGGAAATGCTAAACTTATTTTTAGTTATTCTGTGTACTGGGAAAGGGAAATACAACCCAATGCTCTCTATCTTGTGACATAACAAATGAAAGGGATTTGTGATAGGTACTCAGTGAGTATATTTTACCACCTGAAAGAGGTTATCTTTGGTATGGACTGCTCTTAAAACAACATCTCAACGACACTCCATCTGAGATGGGAGCACTTGGATAAGAAGCGGCTTAAAGACAAAAGAAAAGCAAATAAATGTGAAGCATAGATATCCCATACCTGTTTTGATCTTCATTGTGACTATCTGGACCTGATCCAGATTCAATTAGAGACTTAGCTTGTCCCAAAGCTTCTGATTGGGGTCTCTGAATCCATCTGAGGCAGCTGACCAGGGTAAAGCAACATAGAGGTCAAGCTACACTTATGGTAATTTTATGGCTATTTGGGGAAAATCAAACTCTACAGCTGTCCCTCAGAGCAGAGCTTGTGTTCTTTTGGACAGCCATGGGAAAAGCAGACTGGTGGATAATCTGAGCCACGCTTTGACAAATCATGAGATATTTGATAGAAAAAAAAACATTCTTTGCTCCAGTTGTGAGAGTTTTCAAGCTGTATCAAAATCAAAACAGACACTTATCATTTAAAACATTTTACTGATATATACAGTCCAACAGCACTGGAACTTCGCTGTTTGTGTCTCTCCATTTGTCTTTGTCGGTTCTAGACCGGTTCTAGTGAGTCAATGAATAATTCACACAACGATTTCATTCAGAAACACGTTCAAGAATGAAACAAGAATGTGTGAGTTTACAAATTGTAATTACGATTAGACATGAGTGCTTTTTATTTATTTAAAGTATTTTCATTGGTTGAACAAAAATAGACCCCATAACTGGCAATATTGTGTCCAAAATAAAATGCTGTAATTTTTAATTTATTGGGTTTTTTTTTTTTTGTCTTAAAAATGTTGTATGAAGGCAAAACAACAGTCATAACAACAGCTCTTGTGATTCTTCATGAATCTTGTAAATGAAATGAGTTTTAATGTGTCTGGTAGTGTGCGAAAGGAAACATGCTGTGCAAAAGCATGGCTGAGCTCCAAATGTTCTTGTGATGATGAAGGCCGCAGATCTCACGAGACTGCGTGACACATCTATAACTCTGGTTTCCAGTGACATCATAAACCAATAATGTCTGTCACACCGCAGTCACTCTATGTATCAGTTTAAGCCTAAAACCTGTTAAAAGTAAAGTCTCACCACCACAGTAAATGTCAAAGAGAACTTATTAAGGCTGCAAATGAAACTGAGAAAAAGAAAGGAAGCCCACCAGGACCCCTTAATCCATCTAGCAAACGCTTCTAAGAACAATAGCAAAGCCCATAGTCAAGCAGATACTGTTAGAGTGTACCGTCACAGCACTGTACACTATTACGTCAATGTATACCTCCATCCTGAATCATAAATATAGTAAAAGACCCTGAGAATTTGCATTAGGCCTGACACATTTGTAAACAAAACTTTTATGTAAAATCTAACTCTGTGAATAATGCCTTTAACCCACAATACTGCATGCTAGGCTAATCTTTTGTTTACACTGGTGTGTCTTTCTCTCGTTTGCTTCAGTAATCTCCATTTAATCTGACCACCTCTTCCTGTTTAGAGTGACAGTGTTCCACTCTTCCTCTCTGTGGTGAATGATGTTGATGGATACCCTTCCTTACAATCCTCTTCTTTCGACCCATTTTCTTTTCCACATCTACAAATTCATTTAATCCTATTTCCTTTCTTATCTTATAATCATATTACAAAGTCAAGCCTCAGTCCTGGTCTGTGGGAACAAAACTATTCTCAGACTAAAATATCACAACCTGGCAGTGCTCCTTCGTGCCAGACTAAAATACAACAGCCTATATGTGCATTAAGAACAATTTCAATGAAGCAATACAGCCAAATATATACTCATTGTGTCTTTGTGTTTTTACTGCAACTGTAAACCTTCTGAAGACTATTTTGTAATTTAAAAGTCATGACTGAAGAAACGACTGGCACTTCATTGAAACCACCCCACCCATGACCTGAAAAAAGTCACTATTTTAGGTTCATGTTGGGCGAATATGTGGAAATCTGCCACATCTGTGTGGACGCCAGCCTCCAAACAAAGCCATGAGCGCATAGTCACTCCTAATGCTGGAGATAGAATGGGCAGAGGGCTTCTAAAATAGAGGTGAGTGATCAAATGTAGGGAAAATATGGCAATGAACAATACCACCCAGCTTCATTTTCTCACGCACTCCCAGTGGGCGCAATACAGCTAAACAGAGACACGGCTCAACTGGGAATTCCTGCCTCATTGTCCTTGGCAATCTCTTCTGTTCAGAAACGGTTCAGTTGAGCAAATAAACATGGAAAAGTCTTAGAGATCAAAGTTCCTGATATGATGACTTGACCATTAGGTACTGTGTAATTGGATGAGTTTCAAAATGTTGATTCAAGGGAGCTCCATCTATGAAAATCCCCTTGCAAGAAACCTTTTTCTTAACTCTGCTACAGATTTCCGCAACAATTTCCAAGTATGAAACCCTATTTACACTGTAAAAGAAAAATATTAAGTTTAATGATATTGAAACTGTTTGCAAAATGCAAAATCAAACATTTCACTTTTATATTGTCATTGTTAATGGTATATAATTTTCTACCAATTATGATGTAATATTGTTAGTCTATTAACCTAAACAGAGAAAAAAATTTTATTCATCTAAATATATTTATATAGCGCTTTTTACAAAAACAGCTTTAGAGAAAATATTGGCCAACAAAAGTCCATTGTGAAAGTGAAAACAGTGGCAAGGATGAACACTTGTACATTGTATGGTATAATAAATATAGGCTATATAAGCTATGCAGATTTGTCTTAGACTATGGATGTAAATAGAAAAAGTGAATTATGTCCAGATATCTTAGGGTTTATATAAATAAGCTTTATTTATGAAAGTGTTCAATGAATGTAACTGCAAATGTACTACATTTCTTTCAAACTCAGTTTTATTCACTGAAAGACAAGTATGGCCCCAAACACCTGTAGATTTTTATATGGCCCACATGGTGTCTTTTGCTTTTAACTTTATCTGGATGAAACCTAACATTTCTAATAGTCCCATAAGGTTCCCATTAGACTGTATTCCAGTGGGATGATTTAAGTATATAGGTGATGAGAGAAGCCTGCATGGGTTCCGTCTGGTTGCGGAAACCACAAGAACAATGATTAATCCAGACAGAGATTTATAGAGGGTAAAACCACGGTCCTCGTCTGGACATCTTCCCTCACACATTCCTCCATTCTGTGACTCCCGATACATGTGTCTTTTCTCAGAAACACAAAAAGTATTGCTTTAATTATTTTTTTTTTACCTCTGAAAAATTTGTGGTCTTTCAGAATGGAGGCAGACAGAGATAGTCGCATGGCACCACAGTAGTGTGATTTAAAGCATTTGTAATGCTTTCTCAGAACAATTATGATTACTTTGATGTACAATTTAATAAAAAGTAGTAAAACATGCAAGACAGTTTTTTTGGTTTATACGTTAAATTGTTATTGACATTTTGGCTTAATGTTCACTTATTAACAGCTGCCAGGAGGTGACAAAAAATCTTAGCAGCAAGAGGAAGCTGACCTTTGGTGACCTGGTCTCAGTAAGATAAAGCTTAACCCTCTCCTTGCCAAAAAGAGTAGATCAGAAGATTTGAGAACCTGCATGAATAACAGTCTTAAAAAAGAGAAAAATAATTGCCGATTCCAATTTTTTTCATTTTCTTAATGGAATAGTTCACCCAAAAATGAAGTTTCTTTCATTAATTACTCACCCTCAAGTTCCAAACCCGCCGGACCTTCTTTCATCTCTGGAACACAAATTAATGACAGAATTTCTTTTTTTAGGTCATAAAACCCTTTAATGCTGCAAAGGGGCATATTTTAAATGACCTAAAATATTACATAATAAATGAAACATAACATTAGAATAGGTTGTTGTTTTGGAATCTTTCGTAGCTTGCCAGTTACGAGAAGGAACACATTATATTTTATTAATGTACTGGTTATTTCAATTTCTTCAAGCGTGGGAAATGATATCGCTATAAAAGCCTTTAACATTGTTGTTGAAAGTGCCATTGTACCAAACACACTGCAGTATTTATGACCATCTGACATCGTCTGAGTGGCGGAAGTTACTGTAAACACACTGTCTAGAACAGGAATCTGGTCTGCACGCCATGTCGTAACTGGCACCTTTGACAAGGAGCGGAATTCTGCAAAACTAGCCTTAAAGCGTGATCACATCAGCATTGGTTTGCTGTAAGTCATTCAAATCATTGTGTCTCTTGTACACACAGCCACAATGGTCTCGTATTGTAGACTTATGGGATACAAAGATGGTTCTGTTGATAGTGGCCAAACTGGCTCCAGTCAGGAAATGTACATTCATCAGTTATCTTTGATTGCTGACCCAAAACAAATAATGGGTCTCCAGCGATCACATACACCGTAGGAAACAAGACATTTTCATAGATTTAAGAACAGTTTTGAATGAATTATGGTATTAACTTTTAGCTTGGCCTATTAAAATACACGCAACAGAGGAAGACAGTACAAATTGATAGATAGATGTTTATGTTTGGAATCTCTGACATCCTAAACCCATTCAGTCTATAGCATAGCTGGAATACTAACAACTACAGATAAACTAAAATGAGCACTTGAAACAGTTTGTGAGGCGTTGAAAATAAAATAGGTGTATTGTGCCACCTAGTGGATTATTTATAATAATACAGCGCACGTAAGCTCTTGTGGATCCAAACACTTAACATAATTTGGACTTTTTAAATTGATATATATATTTTAATAATGATTTTATAATTCATGAAATTCTGTGACTGGTCACAGGGGTGATAGATTTAAATCAAATGGTGTTTTAAATCATATTTTATTTTACAATATTGCAGAAAATTATTAAATAACAGAATATTTTTGAAGAATTAGACAGTTGCAGCTTGACTTGACTGTCGGACAACTACATTTTTAATTACAGATTTAAATTATTTTCACACAACAGGGGAATGGTTAATGCTTATCTCTCTTTTTATATTAAACATATGCATTAATGTGATATTTATATAACTAATATAATTTTTTAACATAAATAACTAAATAAACAAACACCTGGGAAATAAAAGTGCTCGAAGTAGAACAAACATAGATTTTCATAAACTTTCTATTTATATGGTCAGTCTACTTTCAAGACATTAAATTTGGTTTAATTAGAGAGGAAAAGCTTCTAGATATATCACACTGTGCTTGCTAACTGAATTGGATTAACACAGATGTCACTTTGAAAATTTCTTAGAATTACTCCTGACAAGAAAATGAATGGTGATTTGATCTAGTGTCTGAAATTTAAACCTCACGTTGAACCAAGACACCGCATTCCAGGAACATGCGTCACAGCCATAACATGCAATTCAAAAACAACCCACAGTTTCATCTAGCCACATGAACACTAGAAGTATAAGTACATCTTGCAAAACACAATTTTATGAGTTGTGTCTATGAGTTGCATAAGCATCCCTGCAGGTATCAGTTTGCAGCTGGCTCACACGCTTGTTTATATTTACATGGATGATGTACACTGATGGCAGGGCCAACAAACTGTCCTCGGTGACTTTTCATAAAGGTTACATGAAGCTCTATATCAGAGGTGTCAAAGGTTAGTTCTTAAACTAATTAAACAAATCTGAAGCAGCTCAGAAAAAAGCCAATGATTACCTGAAAACCAGTTCTGGCATGTAAGGTGAAAGACCTGGAGCAGGGTCTAACCTAAATCCTACAGTACTGTTGTCCTCCATGAGTGTTGACACCCTCTAGATTATAGTTTAAAATCATTGGATGGTGTTAGACATTAAAATGTTAAAAGGCTTAAATGTAATAGATGGGTTAAGAGTGTTAATAATATATACAAACCGGATTCCAAAAAAGTTGGGACACTAAACAAATTGTGAATAAAAACTGAATGCAATGGTGTGGAGAT
>JAUYWG010000039.1:5687690-5706055 GCA_034779775.1 Enteromius afrohamiltoni | reverse complement strand
AATCCGAGAAAATTTATCATTTTAAAGGAAAAATATGTTGATTCCAAATTTCACGGTGTCAACAAATCCCAAAAAAGGGATTATAGTGTTTATTATTTGGAATTTTTAGTCATTTAGTTTTTTTTTCATGTCATGCTCTGACTCTTTTTTTATTTCAGTTTGTTGCCAAAGTTTACATGTTTCATTTATTTATTTTTTTTCAGTTAATAAAATCTATTTTTAACAATGCTAGTTTTAGTTAATAATAACAAAAATGTATTTCTTCTTATTTTTATGTTGGTTGTAAAACATCATACTACAACATTTATTTGGTGGACAAAGATTTTTCAGATACTAACAGCGAAGCAGCATATAATACACAATAAATACACCACAGCTGCTTAAAAACATCTCTCAGGTATTTTCTTTGATGATAAATTTTGCTCCAACCTTCGATGGGCACATACTGGTCTGAACATGTTGTTTTACATGTTGTATGAGATGGTGATGCAACAGACATGACTGACATAAATATGTTCTACTATATTCTACAGTGATCATGTTCTATTTTGAAGCCCATCTCCAGGAGGAGACAATTACACTTTTTAGCGTGATATTGCTCAAGACACTGTCGAGGGGTGGCATGGCTGTCGACCTTATGACTGTTTGTTTACAAACTCACTGTGCTAAAATTGTGAAACACCCAGTCATGGGGGGATGAGGGGCTTCCATGGGGCGGAAAGTCTGATGCTCTGATATCTCTTCCAGAACCACTGAGACAGATATTAATGGCATGCGGCCATCAGCACAAACAGGTGACAATGGAAGCTAGAACAGATTATGTGTTACACAACTAACCCTTTGCTCAACTGTTCTAAAAATCCTTCTGAATATCACATACCGTACAACAGCTGATTTAAACGCTCTTAGGAAAAAATAAAAGTGCAGCTATCAAAATGTCATAATATGGCAATTGACCTTCCATGTTGTTGTGCAGTCTGGGAAGTTCAGGATGTCTGGATGTCTACATGCCAACAGCTCTCACGTGGGGGTTGTTTGGCCTGACTATGTGATTCGCCTACACATTTCTCCCACAGATGGAGAGCTTGGAAAGGGAGGGGGTCGGTGTTGCTAAGTTTGGCATGTGACTTGTTCTTTAGCGGGTTGTGTTGGAGGGCTGCATGTTTCTTCGAATCAAGCCGCACAAACAAGTGGTGGGAGCAATCCTGTCCCAGCCACCTCACAGATCAAGTGTCACAGGCAGCCAGCCGGTATATAAACCCTGACTGTGTCCTGCCCCGACAGATCAAATTAACCTCAGTAAAGGCAGAAGCAACCAGAAAAGCTCAAGCTCAACCAAAGGCAAAGCTGTGAAGGTTATACGGACTCTACCTCAAACGACAGCAATGGACATCCAAACGGGTCAAATAGTCCGGGCTCCGAGTCCCATGGAGAGCCTGGAGAAGCAGCTGAGCTGCCCCATATGCTTGGACATGTTCACAAAGCCAGTTGTCATTCTACCATGCCAGCACAATCTGTGCCGCAGCTGCGCCAGTGACCTCTACGACTCCAAAAACCCATACCACTTCTCTGGAGGCATCTTCCGATGCCCTACTTGCCGATTTGAAGTGGTGCTGGACCGCCACGGTGTCTATGGTCTGCAGAGGAACCTTCTGGTAGAGAACATCATCGACATCTACAAACAGCAGTTAGAGAAAGGAGGTAATGCTCTTGAACCTCCTTTGAAATCCAAAGAAACAAAAGAGCCTATGTGCGAGGTACACGAAGATGAAAAAATTAACATCTTCTGCATAACCTGCCAGACACCTACTTGCTCCATGTGTAAAGTATTCGGTCAGCACAAGGACTGTGAAGTTTCCACTCTAAAAGTTGTTTATGAGGCCCAGAAGTCTGAACTTAAAAATTCAATCGACCTGCTAGGCGCCAGCAACAGCTGCTTGCAGGCAATGTTGACACAGATGGAGGAAAAATGTAAAACTGTAGAAGAAAACAGCCAAGCGCAGAAGCAGAAGTTGGGGGAAAAGTTTGACCTACTTTATGCCATCCTAGAAGACCGCAAGAGCCATCTCCTGGAGCAGATCACCCAAGAACAGGACGAGAAGGTGGCTCTGGTGCGATCACTAATTCAGCAGTACAATGAACAGCTGCAGGCCAGCATAAAGCTGATGGACAAAGTCTCCCAGACAATGGGCAACAACAATACAGCAGAGTTCCTCATTGCTGCCAAGCAGCTGCTCACAGAAGCCAAAGACGCATCCAAGAACTCCCATCTACAGAGGCCAGAGCCCGGCTTTGAGAGTATGGACCACTTCACGCTCTTCACAGAAGATGTAGAGGCCATGCTTGCAAAAATGGACTTTGGAGTCGGTGGAGATGATGATGAGGATGAAGAAGAGGAGGAAGAAGAAGAGGAAGAATAAACATGGATAGACTCTAGAAAAAGGACTTAGTGGGGACAACAATAAATACAAAACCTTTGTGGTTCATGATAAGGACAATAATCTAGCTGCTTTTGATAACTGTGAGACAAGGGAAGTGCAATCTTAAAGAAGTTTTAGTACAAATTGTACAAATTGCACCATTTGTAATGTCTTTTCCACTTGACTTTTGTACTTTTTTATTAATATGGATGTTAATATTGAATTATGCTTTTTATATTTTAGTAGAAAATAGATGTTAATGTTTTGTTTGCTAAATTAAGATTTATAAGCTGTAGAATACAGCTCTGCTAACTCTAGAGTGTCATGTGAGATATAAATGTTTGAATACTTGAAATATTAAACAATGCACTTGACTAATGAACTGTAATGTAATGTTCATTTTCATTGGATAATTCAGTGGAAATAAAGGACTTACGAAAAAGTGTAATTCATGACACCTTCAGATGACCTTAAAATTCTTGCCGTTTTACATCTTTCAACTAGGTTGCTATATCTGCATTCTGTCTAACCTATCCTTGTGAGGCATGGCTCTACACAGCTAAAGTGGGTGGCTATTTTAGCATGGTGAGAATGAGAGAAGCCACAGAACTCCAGGAATAGACTCACAGTGAGCTACAGGCCTCATGTTTCCAACCCTGACAATTACAGCTGCTTACAAGCATGTTTGAAGAAGTTGGGGAACAGAGGTTAACACTGACTCTGCTGTCAGATGCAGATGGTTGCTATGGCCCTAAAACAAACCCTAACAATGGATAAGGGAAATAACAATGCTGTACATGCCAAGCATACCAGTAATGCCATTATATGTTTATAGATATAAACATAATATAAATTTTGAGCAAAGACAGAAAAATATGTCATTATTTTAATCAATAACTGCTTATTTAAAAAAAAAACTGTAATGTTTTTTTTCACCATGACTGTTGGAACTGGAAAATTTTCATTAAATATAAAGCGCATTTATTTATCGTAATGAAACCACTGATGCTGAGAGAAAGGCTGGAGCGGTAAAAGGGCTAATGTTTAACCTTTACTGTAAAGGCACTTCTAGCCATGCCACACCCTGTCAACACATCTACCAGGCATTTGATGTTAAACATTTTAATGGACTACAAAGCAAGGACAATAGACTGCTGTGTGTTTTCACTGCTGACCTGTTCACATAAACTTGTTTTCATATTCTTAAATTTATTAATGTATTAAAATGTTACATTTTACATTTAATTTAGCATATGTTTTGAAACATACATTTTAATAATATTTAATTTTTAATTATATTTAATAAATTTTTATTAATATATTATATATATATATATATGCCTCCCTATAAACCCAATGCCCTGTGGACAAGATCTAACATGCAATACAATATAAAGACTGGGCATTGACTTACTCAGCATGGACTGCTAACCTGATTTTCCCAAGTGCAATATGTCTAGAACAACATTGTGATTAACCAATAAGATCTGAAGAGACAGTTTACAGTTTTTGTGAAGTTTAGGCTTACAATCAGTGTTTGGTGCTTGTACATCAGTGTCAGTCATCTATCATTTCCTCTAATTTTAGACATTACTCATGGGTAAGGTTATGTTTATGTGTAGCGATAACGTCAAGACTATATGTTTGCATTAAAATGTTCTTCCAAGGTCAACAAAATATGTTGACCTAGAGATTTAGCTAAACCAAATTTAGCTAAATCAAGACATGCCAGCATGGATTATAATACATCCATTAACAAATTCAGACCAGTAAAAAGAACAGATACTTAGTGAAAACTATAGTCAATTAAATTACAAGTATCTAGCCAAAAACATACTTGAGTAACAGTAAAAAAGAGACTAGTGTAAAAAAAGCCACTTCTGTGTGTTGTTTTTTATGGTTCAACGTGATTAATTACTTACTTAATTAATTAATTAATTGTTTATTTGAGCCATTTAGAATTGATGATGTCAATGAGCATCGACAATCCTAATAATTAATCTGTATATCATTATATTACCACTGGATCCACTTGCTAAAAAGGGCATCACTACATGATTTACAAATAACTGAACATAAAATGAAGATTTGTAACATTTCATTTAAAAAGCACAAGTTGTCAGTTTAAACTATACTATAAATAAAGCACAAATACCCCAAAATAAAGCAGTAGTTAAGTAAAATTACTTTTTATTTTACACCCAAATCAGACACAGATTTTTACATTGAGACATTTAGAAACAACTAATTAAATATCTGTTTAAGAGATAAAAATATGGTTTTAAACAAAAGAATATAACAGCTGTTAGCTCGGTTGACCTCTTGATTTAAAACTTTCCAAGTATGTTGGCCCAAGCTGCCGTGAATAGTATTGTGCATGTCTGTCATGTATATTTATCTGTTTAGCTTGAGGCTCAGCTTTCATGTTTCTAATATATTGGCCACACTGGCATGAGAAGTGTGTGCATGTGCTTGTCAAGACCTTCTTCTCAGCTTCAAAACTAATTATTTTAAATGTGCTCTTACAACATTTACATAAAACGTGTACATTACCAATCACCATTTTGAGTACATTAACAGAATATAGATATTAAAAGCGTAACAACGCAATCACGATTCGTTTCGACAGACTATACTGATCTCAGGATACAATACTCTCACAATAATTAAAAAAAGGGAAAAATACAGTTACAGTTACAGTTTTTTTATGGCAAAAACTACAATTTATAAGAAAATGATAATCAGTCAATGAAAAGCATTGATTTATTAAAATTCTAAATTTGGTATTGGAGTGGACTTGAACAGGTTTGGATTTTGTTTATTTTGTTTGGTCATTTAAGATATTACCAGAATAGAAAAATTAATTATTCTCTCAGCTAAAATGTATATCATCTACTGTTGGCACAAATACTTGTACTTTGTCCCTTCTGAATAATGTATTTAATTTTTTTCATTTATAGTAGTGATCATTAGTGAAGCTTAAATGTGTGAGCTTTGGGATTTACCTTATTTGATGCTAAATTTACATTTTAAAAATTTATTTTGGGTAAAATACTGTATGCATCATACAAATGATCACTACTGTATATCAATATAACATGACAGACTACTGTATATTTTTAGTCTCCAAATGGAGATTGACCTTCACACTTAATATTGTTTCAACAATCATTTTTTCATTTCTGGTGCTGATAACAGCTTTGTTGGTATAATTTTCTCTATTTAACTAGATTTACTCTTAATAAATGTCCACCTTACAGTGTAAAATTGAAGCACAAGACCAGTGTGTGCAAAGATCCATTTGGTACATTAGAAAAGTCACTGAAAGCTCAGCAATGTTTCCCTAAATAAGAGCAGGACTTCCCCTAGCCAGCACCCGAGGCCATGGCAGTACATGGGGGCTAATTTTAGTGTTATGAATCAGCCTTCTCACAATCTAGCCCCAATGCACTAAAGGGCACCCTCTAATTCAGCCTCCTAACCTACAAAGTGAAGAAAACATTATTATTATCTGTTTATCTTATTTGTCTGAACCACTGCTCCTGAGAAGGGCTTTTTTGACAACCACTTAGACAGAGACATTGCTGGAGGGTATGCAAAAATGTTGTTTATCTACTACATGCAAGGATAGAAACTGCTGTGTCATTTTGCTCACAGTGAAAAGGAACCTTACTGAGGTACTGCAGAGTGCACATCTAAGACCGCTCTGTGATGTGTAAAACTATCCCACATTCATTTTTAGCCACCACAGACATTGCCTGTAGATGGGTATACAGTAAATAGAAACATTCACTCTGTCATCTTGCCATATGCCTCAGAGGAACTACTGTAGGGTGCACCACTTACTAAAGTCAAATAAATGTAAGATGTATTATAAAAAATAAATAGGGAATATCACAGAAGAAAAAAAGTTAACTTTGATTTTTGAATTTCAAAAGGTTGAACATGGTGGCATATTATCTGACTTTTTTAAGGAAGTGTGTCATAAAAAATATTGGCATATCTACCATTCAGCTTTTATAGAATGGTTTATTACACATGTAATTAATACTCATGGGTTTATTATATATTTATACTTATGTCTGAGAAGACTTATGTCATACCTCAAATTCCTCTAATATGCCTGCCTGTTGGCTTAACAATATAACTTCCAATAATAGCAAAAAAAAATTTAAAATACAACTCCCCAGACAAATAGTCAAAATCCATAGTGCCATTAGACTGTCTGCTGTAAAAAAAACATAATGTAGATTAAAAAATTTAAAAAAGACAAACTAAATGAAATCATTAAATAAGTTAATAAAATTTAAGTAAAATGAAACAGGCTATATTCAACCAGATATTTATTGTACCCTAAAATTAATAAGAGAAAGTAATCAATATCAATAAACAATTCATAATCAATATGAAAAAGAAACAACAAATAAAATAAAATAAATAAAAAAAATACAACAACTAATCATATCTTATCAAATAACAGTTATTACATTCATTATTCTGTTTATTTCAAACAAGGAAAGGGTGGAGCTTCTCCGCCACCACAATTCATTTGAAAAACTAGACATGTGATTATGATTGCCATACCTCTGACTATCCTCACATTATCCCCCTCATCCCCAGAGACTTGGCAAGAGCAGCTACTTGTCCGAAAGCAAGGTAAACAAAATCTTTATTATCACTCATTAATTTCTTTTAGCGTAAAGTCTATTTTTAAATGTTTTAATAGGGTAAATCATTTTCTACTCATCAGCTACTCATAGCACCATGGCTGAAATTATTACATGATCACATCATGAATGCTTTATTTATGAGGAGCCATGGCAATCAATGCACTATAAAATGAGAATGAGACTACCACATTTACACACAGGAGTGGTGTTGTACCATCATTGATATTTAAAGAAATGTTTTCAGAATGTTTGTTTATTTATGATATTGCAGTTGTTGTGTTAGCACTCATTTTCATAACCAGTAGCTAATGCTTCTTTTAGAATGGAATTCAACAACTTAATTTCAGCTATTGACAGAAGTGTTTACACAATTTATCTGCCTATTAATTTTATAGATGTGTTGTAGAAAACAGTCACACCCAGTAAATAGACTTTTGATTTTCACTATGACTACAGTGCTTCAAATGGTCATGTTGTATGTTCTGCTAGCTCATATTAGAAACATGTTATTTCTAAAGTAGAAAGGTGGAATTATATGAGTCACATTGCCGTTAGACTTCTTAAATATGTTGTGTTTTCAGTTAATTTTGTCTTTAAAAAAATATTATCTAAGCGCTGAACATGGACAATAAGCTGGACCTGTCCAGACTAACAGAAGAGGAGGCCAAACATGTGTGGGAAGTCATTCAGAGAGACTTCGTCCTTAGGAAAAAGGAAGAGGAGAGGCTTGGGTAAGGAATTTAATTTACATGATTAAACTTTATATTACCGTAGAGACAAATCTGACATGATTTAACAATGGTCAATGGCTAATGTTAGCAATCTGTCTGTGGAGCCAGCCAGCAATGACTCCCAAAGACCCGTGGTTTAGTATACTGTGAGGTAGAACTCAAAATTGCATAATTTCTATGATATTTGTCTATATATCTTACTCTATCTATAGTAAACTCTAACCGAACAAGGTTATGAGAAAGGCCACAAAGTGTGAAAGGCTGCTGTTGTAAAGACATCATGATGATCATGGTACAGTCACAAGGCCTGATCACACCATTCCACAGGCTGGGAAAACATGATGCCCCAGAGCTCTATTCTTTTTGTACAAGGAAGTCTCTGTTTGGCTGTTGAATTGTTATTTGGAAGATGATGTTCTTTCTATTTGTTGGCAAGGACAGTTATATTTGGTTTGTTTTCAAGTTAATCCTTGATCAGACTGTCACACCTACACCCATTAAATGTTCCAGTGCAGTTTTTTTGCATTATGGTGAATATACTGGAAAATTCAGTTGAATTTGTATGACTATTTGAGGGCATTGCATTCATAGTGTTTACTGGCATTAAAGGACCCTCTGAGTCTTGTGTGGCAGGGTTGATAATCCCATTATCATTTTTTAAATTTTCTTTCAAATTATTTAATAAAATACTAAATAATTCAGTAATATTTTGTTTAAATAAATCAAACATGGAATTTTAAACATTATCAGACTTTTTAAATACAAGTGAATGTAGGCATAGTAACATTAGATAAAAATTCCTAATTTTGATTTTCCAAAATATTATATTTAGCATGGTTTGAAAAGTGTTAGTATTATTAAAGATGAACTTAAGTAAAATCAAATAAAGGAAAACACCATTATTATGATGTTTTTTTTTTTGTACATGGACATTGTGATTGCATCGGATTAATCAATGTTTTAGCACACATGCCAATTTATAATGTCCAATGCCAATAAAGTCTTTAAAAAAAAAAAAAATAGAAATACAATAAGTTATTTAAGTTATTTAATAATAAGTAATAATAACAATTAAATTATACTAATAACTATACAAATACAGTTTTTTCCCAATGACATCAGATGATTTTGTGCAAGTGCAAGGTTGATAATGCGTTTAAGCTATGGTTACACTTAGGTATTGAGGCTTTGGTCTAAGCATTAGTTTTTAGTGTGTAAGCAATAGGCAAAAACTGTAATAAAAGAGAAAAAAGAAAATATGCCATATAATGTAAATGTTAAAACAGAAGCAATATCATATATAATATAATATAAATAACATATCATAGATTAATTAAAAAATCACTATCGACCTAAATAATATATCCTACATAGGAGTTAAAAAATCTTTAAATTGGCTTATGAAATGTGATAAAGATATATTGTGCATCTTTATAGGGGAATAGGATCGGAAGCTGGGGCTTTATTTAAGCTAATGATTAATATTAATTTATATTATATATTGGTTATTATATTATATATTATTATATTATATAATATATTTTAGTTAGGCTAAAACAAACCTGCCTTTAGAAAGCAACTAATTCTACATTTAAACCTACAAAGCCTATTTCAGTGACAATCATGTATGTAAATTGTTTGTCGGTTTGTTTGTACTAAACCAAAGGGAGCTTAAATCCAAGATTGAGAAGGAAGAATCAAAGAGGGAACTCCTGGGGTCTCAGTCAAACCTGGGTGACTCTCACTGTATCCACTGCCTGCAGCCCTTTAAGTTCCTGGTGAACAGCAAACGGCAGTGCATGGATTGTAAACTTTTTACCTGCAAGACCTGCAGCCGCTACAACAAAAAGGAGCGTGGCTGGGTATGCGACCCCTGTCGTATGTCCAGGTTAGAAAACAAATCATCAGATTAATTTTTGGAAAAAATGTACAGCTTATACACTTTGGCAAACTATAATGTAAGGTGTATAATGAAACACTATTATGAAATCATTACATAACACCTGTTTGTTTTTGCAGGGTCCTGAAAATTGGAACCTTGGGATGGTACCATGACAATGTACGTACTCGCTTCAAGCGTTTTGGCAGCGCAAAAGTGATGAGGTCACTTTACAAGAGATTAAATGAAGAGGGTGAGTGCTATTAAAAGCCTGCTGATAACCTTCATTGTGTTCATATAAGCTGTCACATCATCATCCTGTTTCAGTATCAACAGTCATTTTAAGTGGTTATGCAAGCAAGTGAGTGTTAAGAAGAGATAACGTATGATCATCTGGTTTATAACGTAAAATAAACCTTGGTGTGATGATTGGGCCTTGCAATAGAGGGGTCTTATATCACCCTGATAATGACTGGCTAACTGTACACTATCCCATTTTTTAGATTTTTCTCATACCGTTATTTTATTATTTCACCTTTATAGTCACTATTAAATTAATAAATGCAAATATTTATTGTCTGCAAACATAATTTCAGCATAGTGCATAAGATATATATTTTAATTTGTCTATCAACAATTTCAACACATTTCTAAAAACATCGCTCTCATCAGCTTAACCAGAAAGATCATCAGTGATCAGTTCAACATAGTAAAGCCTGAAAAACAGCAAGAGACAGCAATGGCTGGGCCAGTGTGTTATCATTAGATGTCTGTGTGTATTTAGTTACCAAGAGGATTTGTTTATCAGTCAGTTGAATTCAAAGAACCCAGTCTAGAGGCTGTGTCCCAAGTGCTTAGGCCATAACTGGGTCACATGCTGTGTCTGTGGCAATGCAGAACTTGCTGATGTTCTTTATGGACTTGAACGGCAGGACGAGTAAACAGAAAATTGAGAAACCTTGGATGAATGCACAAACGGAGGGGTAGATTAATTACCCCAAGGCTGAAGCTGACTAAAGTGACAACTGTTTACAGCTGTAAAACTGTTAATGTTCAATGTTTATCCCTTTGTACTGTACAGTAGGTTCAATATATTTGTTCATCAACAAATAACTTAATTTACTTAATTTTAATAAACTTTAATTTGTTAAAAAATGGCTGATACTTAAGTTAAGTACTTAGGAATGTCAAGTTTTCTCCTTGTGTTCTTTTTTTGGTTTCTCTATCTCATCAATTTGTCCAGTACATAGAATCGGACAAAGTGTGCAGGGTGGACCATCCCGCAGTATCGCAGATGTCGGCCATGGAGACCCCTGCTAGCAGGGCCTTTGAGGCCACCACACTGCGTATTGAGTGTGCTTTGACTCCTAGCCTCGGCGGGAGACCAGAGGACTCATATGACATGTTGATGGCATCCACTATCCAATGGCTTAAGTCTGCTTGGTCGCAGGGCACCCTTTCTTGGGGGGACCGAAGCATACAAGCAACTGCTCTGACTCTCTCCACAGGGCAGCTCTGTAGACATACACATACAGTTTAGCTTCTGCTGACCAGGCTCCCTGAAGGGAGAGGGTAGAAGGCCTGTAGTACGACTGGCTGAGGTGTGACCGTAGGTACCTTAGGACTGTAACCCGCTCGCGGGTACAGGAAGGCTTTGGCCATGCCAGGCAAAAAGTCGAGATGTGAAGGGGCCACTGAGAGGGCCTAAAGGTCACCTACTCTCCTCGGAGAACACAACACTAGCAATAGTGTCAACAGATGATCTGAAATCTCCTCTATGGGCCCACAGAGGGCCTCTAGCTCAACAGCCAGGTCCAAGGTTGGTACCCAGGAACTTACTGGTGGCCTCAACCGTATGACCAGGGTTTTTTTACCAATTGTATGTCCACTGAGAGAGGAGTGGTAGGCTTATATAGCCACCACGTAAGCCTTCAGGTTGGAGTGAGTGACCCCAGTAGAGAATCTGGCCTGCAAAAATTCCAGCACTGTACTGACTGGACAGTTAACTGGATCTTGCTGGTGTTCTCTACACCATGAAGTGAATAATTTCCATTTTATGCCATATAGCTTCCTCGTAGATGGAGCTCTGGACTGGAGAAGGGTCTCAACAACCTCGGTTGAGAGACCTGTGGCTAAGAGTTGTGCTCCTTCAGAGGCCACACTCTCAGTTTCCTCAGCTCCGGCCAGGGGTGTACTATGGTGCCCCCCGCTTTTATCACCTTGGTGTGGAGCATTCATTCCCTGGGCCTTAGCTCCTGTCTCAACAGGATGTCTGCTCCTACATTTAGATGCCCGGGAATGTAGATGGCTCTCAGTGAGAGGGATCTGTCCAAGGCTTACACAAGGATCTGATGCTTCACCTTGTAGGGGTGCGAACACAGACCTCCTTGGTGGTTGATGTAAGAGACAACTGACGTGTTTTGAAGAAGTGTTTGAGTGCTCGAAACACGGCCAGCATCACTTTTCTTGGCGTTTAGTCTCAACCCCAAGTGTTTCATGTGAGCGAGGATGACATCTCAATGTCTGCTTGCTTCGTCCGGTGATCGCGCTAGGATTAGCTAGTCGTCGATATAATTCAGTATGCGGATGCCCTGGAGTCGCAGAGGAACCAGCGCTGCATCCACACACTTTGTAAATGTACGGGGTGAGAGTTCAAGGCAGAAGGGTATTACCATCCTTCTTTGAAACTATGAAGTAGCAGCTGTAGAACCCGCACTCTTTTTCGTGAGGAGGGACCACCTCGATGGCCTCCTTCCTCAGAAAAGTTTTGTGGCGGAGATTGTCCGAACTGGATTCTGTATCCTTTACAGTACAAAGGACCCTCTCAAGGCTGGTCTCTGATGATATTGGAGGGACAATGTATTGACATAGCCCACCCTAGCCCACCAGTTGTGCCTGGACCCTTGTGAGAGCCTGATGGCGAACCTCTCAGCTCCACTACCTTTCCGGGTGGAAGACACTGAGGCCGATGATCGCGGGAGACGCTCACGCCCTGTAACACCGGCAAGGTTAGTGAGGTGGTCTCCAGAAGGCACTGAGGATAAATGGCCTGCCCTCTGAAGTCCTGAGCCACTGGCATCAGAACTTTCTCTTTCTGCCCTGTGGAGGCCTTATTTTCCTGCAGTACAACCCTCAGGACTTTTCTGGAATTAGAAGGCCCGCTACAGACCCTGAGGTGAAAGCGGGGTGTCCATCCGGCAGACTCTGTCTTTCTCCTTCATATCTGACAGAGTCAGCCAAAGATGCCTCTCCGTGGCCACCTTTGCTTCCATAGACCTGCCAATGGCATAGGCGGTCTCTTTGGTGGCACGCAATGAGAGGTCAGCAGTTCTCCTAAGTTCTTTTATATCTTCTGAACTAACTTGCTCGCCCTCATCCAGTTCCTTCAACAGGTCGGCTTGGTACGCCTGTAACACCGCCATAGTGTGCAGACACACACCAGCTTGACCCGCTGCTGAGTACTTCCTGCACACCAACGCTGATGTTCTTAGCGGCTTGGAGGGCAGAGGGCCACAGTCTCCTCCTCTGCGTTGCACCACTTGACAAGGGGAAGTAGCAGAACACGGCTCCTTTCTCTTATGGCTGGTGCTCAAACCCGTGGTAGAGACTCGCCCATCTCGTATTCCTCTCCATAGTCACAGAGGTTGCGATCCCCACTAACACCGCTGCCACTCTGCCTTGGCGAGAGCAGGACTAGCGCTGCAAGGATTGCTTATGAAAGCTCCCTCTTCATCGAAGAGCGCTTTCCAGGAGCAAAACACATGCAGTGGCATTTTCTCAGTGTCTGCAGCTCTCCTTATCACTCTCTTGGAGAGCTGCTTCAGCGTGCTTTGCTCCCAGGCAGACAACACAGAGGGACACAAATGAACCTTTCACATGGAGAAACATACATCCTGTACTGAGAGACGCCTTCGCCCCTTTTAGTCTTATCCTTGGTGGTTGATGTAAGAGAAAACTGATGTGTTTTGAAGAAGTGTTTGAGTGCTCGAAACACGGCCAGCATCACTTTTCTTGGTGTTTAGTCTCAACCCCAAGTGTTTCATGTGAGCGAGGATGACATCTCGATGTCTGCTTGCTTCGTCCGGTGATCGCGCTAGGATTAGCTAGTCGTCGATATAATTCAGTATGCGGATGCCCTGGAGTCGCAGAGTAGCCAGCGCCTTTGATTTAGACATTTCTTTTTCTTTCAGACAGAGACACTTTTAACTCTACGACAGATTTCACACACACACAACACAGAGCGTTTCGCTAAATGACAGAAAGATAGTTTGCCGGCAGCATTCCACATGCTTTTATGCTTTCTGGCAGTTATGTCACCCGCCTATGACGTCCCAACTCACCACTGGCTGATTCCACACACGATTCAGAGCCGTCACGTTGAGGGCGTTCCCATAGCGTCTCGTTGACTTGAGTTCCTGAAAAGGAACTGTATTTGACATCCAAACACATTTGTGTCATAAGTTCACAAAAGTTAATTTTTACATATCAATACCATGGGTTTCTGTTTTTATTTGGTGTACTATTTATACAAAATGTCATGCTCCATTTGCAGACCAGAAGTTACATTATTATTATATGTTTTATAGGGCACCGTGATGATGACACACAGAGCATGCCTGATGTGCGCAGTGAGTACAAATACATTTATAGTGTTGTAAAGAAAACTACAGATGGAAAACAGCTGATGCTGTCACAAAGCAAAACACATGGCACTTGGCTAAACTTTGTTAACAAAGAAATACCTTTCTATAGTATACCACTGTAATATGCACTACATTTTATTCTTAGATGTGTATAATGGTCATGAGGAAGAACATCTGGATGTAACTGAAGCTCAACGGTATAAGCAGGTAGACTGAATTTTGTCAAGCATTTGAACTGATGTTTCATTATGCATTTCGTGGGCTTTGTTTAAGGATTTTCCTTAGTGGCTCATTATTTTAGTGCAGAATATCGTACAGTTCTTGCTTAGTGTGTAAGGGAACCAAAACCCCATGAAAGTCAGGAAAAACTAAAAAAGCAAGCATATATATATATATTAGTCATCATTATAATAATCAATGTCTAGAGGCAGATTGCGAATATTTTAAAGTGTGCAATTACAAAAACAAAGCTGTCTTAAACATACTTTGTAAGTCTTTGTCACTCTTATTTCATATGAGCCAATATCGACCTGCCTTCTTTTCAGATGCGAAAGACTAAGCGTCTTCTCTCTGTCCACCCCATGGATCTTGAAATGGATGACTATAGCACTCACTCTCGCAGACAGTCTGTCCAGGTACTGACTCGTATTGCTATAAAATCCACTTTTTAAATGGGCACTCAGCCATTATACACACTTTTCTGTCCTCTCCAGTACATCCATGAAGACAGAAGTCATCGAAATGATATAGAATACAATTCTGACATGTACCATCACCATAATCATCGCATGAACCGCAGAAAAAGTCTCGATAGGTTCTCGCGCCCAGGTGAAGCACATTTCATTGGCTTTCATTTCTTTCTTTACTTCTCTTTCTCATTCTTTCATAAGTGCACACTTTTACACAATCTTCTGCTGAATGTTATAAAAAATGATCTGGAGTTTCATGTAAAACTGGGATTTGTTTGTCCAAAAGGTTTTGATTATGCACAAAAAGTTTTAGATTACACAGAAATAAAACGTGCCTGTTTCTAAGATTAAAGTCAAGTTTAAGTAGATTAAAAGGTTTAGTTGATACTGTAACTACTACAGATCTTGCAGTCTTACAATATTGTATTTTAGTGCATATTCAATTAGTATGTTAGTTGTTTCTAGATTAGTTGTTTTCTACCCAGGGACCTCTGATGGATTTTTCATTTTAAACAGCAATAAACAGATTAACCAATTTTTCTTCTTTTTTGTTTGTTTTAGATGATGGCACTTACTCTGAACACAGAATGGTACGTGCTCGCTCTCTCTCTAAAATCAACTCATCTATGGCTCCACGTCAGATCTACCTGGACACTTCAGAAGAGGAGGATATGTTCCGCTACCCTGTCTATCAGCTGCCCCCGCGCCGCCGCAGTCGAGCATCATCTCAGGAAAACATTAATCAGAGCGCCCCACCGGTATGATCATAGATTAAGGGACTTTCTTTGCATTTAAAATATAATTATACATCTAAGTGTTCAGCAGGTCATGATTTCAGCAACAAAACCTCTTGAAAAATATTGATATGACTCGGTTGGAGTAAAATTCAAATAAATGCTGTTTTGTTTAAACTTTTCATTCATTAACCCTGATGAGATAATAATGAGAAATGTTACTTGAACACTATATCAGCATATTACAGTGATTTCTGGGGGATCATGTGACACTGAAGACTGCTTTTTATAACATATTAAAACAGAAAAAAACATAATTTAAAATTCTAATGTTCGCGATAATAGATTTGTTTGAGTTACTTTAAGTTTTGTCTATTATTGTAGTATATATATGGTTGACGTTTTACATTCAGTTGGTTTCTTTCTGTCCAAGTTCACTTTAAGTACCTTATGTTAATTTCATCATTTCAGCAATCTGCAACTTTGTTTCCTTTCTTTTTCTTTCACCTGTTGCTGTGAGTTAGATCAATGAACTCAGCAAGAGAATGTCTGCCATTGAGAGTCTTTTAAATCGACTGGAAGAGAAAATTACTTTGCCTCCAGATCAGGTATGAATATACTCTCAAATCAGAAGCACTTTTATTAATTCCAGAACGTTTTGTTAGGGCAAAACTGCCTTCATATTAAAAAGTTTGGGGTTAAAGGTCCATATCATGATTTCAATTTATTAATATTTATTACATTTATTATTTTACTTATTTTGTGTCTGTAGCCTGTCCAGCCCACAGCAGGGCAGATGGAGGAGGAGAAGCTGAGGAGAAAACTAGATGAGCTGATGAGCGACAAGGCACTTTCCTCTGATGAGGACGAGCCAAAGAGGCCTCCTCAGTCCAAAGGGTCCGCTGTGAGGGGGGACCAGGCACCGGTGGCCCCTGTATACCAAGAACCCTTGAGCTCGTCCAGTGATGAGATGCCCACTGAAGCACAAAAGGTGAGTACTCAGATAACACACACATCCATAGAGACCAAAAAATGCAGTCGTTGTCCAAGGTAAGGTTTTACTGATTAAATGTATTTTAATGTTTTGTCAGTAGAACAATTAATGCAGATTCAGGAATACAAGTGGGTTTTAAAAGTCATGCAACTTACCACAAGCTTCCCATCCTATTTAGTATCTTTAGTAGCATAGCCAAAAACAACAACAACAAAAAACTAGATAGTAAAGTTTGTAGGCAAACTTTAAGTTGGCTTGAAAAAGCCTAGCTAGAAAGTTTAAAACAGTTTATGAAATTATTAGCAAGATAGTAGCATGATTAGCAAGTGTGTAGTACGTTGTTGGGATAATTAGCAAGTTTCTACCATGTTTCTAGCATGATTAACAAGTTACTAGTATGATTAGAACATTACTAGCATGTTGCTAGCATGATAAGCATGTTACTAGGATGTTGCTAGCATGACAATAGCAAGTTATGAGCATGTTGCTAGCATGTTTCTAGAATGATTAGCAAGTTACTAGCATGTTGCTAGCCTGATTAGCATCTTGCTAGCATGTTGCTAGCATGATTACAAGTTACTAGCATGTCGCTAGAATGTTTCTAGCATGATTAGCAAGTTACTAACATGTCGCTAGAATGTTTCTAGCATGATTAGCATGTTACTAGCATGTCACTACCAAGTTAGTAGCATGTCGCTAGCATGTTGCTAGCATGATTAGCAAGTTACCAGCATGTCGCTAGCATGATTTGCATGTTACTAGCATGTTGCTATCATGATTAACAAGTTACTAGCTTGTTGCTAACATGATTAGCATGTTACTAGAATGCCGCTAGCATGTTTCTAGCATGATTAGTAAGTTACTAGCATGTTGCTAGCATGATAAGCATGTTACTAGGATGTTGCTAGCATGACAATAGCAAGTTATGAGCATGTTGCTAGCATGTTTCTAGAATGATTAGCAAGTTACTAGCATGTTGCTAGCCTGATTAGCATCTTGCTAGCATGTTGCTAGCATGATTACAAGTTACTAGCATGTCGCTAGAATGTTTCTAGCATGATTAGCAAGTTACTAACATGTCGCTAGAATGTTTCTAGCATGATTAGCATGTTACTAGCATGTCACTACCAAGTTAGTAGCATGTCGCTAGCATGTTGCTAGCATGATTAGCAAGTTACCAGCATGTCGCTAGCATGATTTGCATGTTACTAGCATGTTGCTATCATGATTAACAAGTTACTAGCTTGTTGCTAACATGATTAGCATGTTACTAGAATGCCGCTAGCATGTTTCTAGCATGATTAGTAAGTTACTAGCATGTTGCTAGCATGATTAGCAAGTTACTAGCATGTTTCTAGCAAGATTAGCAAGTTACTAGCATGTTGCTAGCATGATTACCAAGTAACTAGCATGTTGCTAGCATGATTAGCATGTTACCAGCATGTTGCTAGCATGTTTCTAGCATGATTAGCAAGTTACTAGCATGTTGCTAGCATTATTAGCAAGTTACTAGCATGTTGCTAACATAATTACCAAGTTACTAGCATGTTGCTAGCATGTTTCTAGCATGATTAGCAAGTTACTAGCATGTTGCTAGCATGATTA
>JAUYWG010000039.1:5647391-5670635 GCA_034779775.1 Enteromius afrohamiltoni | reverse complement strand
AGAGAGAGAGAGAGAGAGATAGATAGAAAAAGGTGCGCACGCGTAGAACAGATCGTGCAGTGTCGTAAATCATCGCAAATCAGATTATCATATGCGCAGGCGTGTTTTTTCTACGTCATTACGCGCATGCGCAGAACGGATCGTGTACTGACAGTGTCTTCAAGTTCCGTCGCTACGCATACTGTACGTTATCAGAATGAGTGGTCTGATTGGTTGTAGATTCATCCAGTAGTATACAGAGGCATCTGATTGGCCCAGGTTAAGCCCGCCTCTCAGAAGGCGGGTAGTAAGGTAGCTTTGCCAGACTAAGCTCCTATGAGCTTTATAGTCGCGGAAGCCAGTCTAGAAAAGAGCTGCTTGGACACTCTGCAAGATTTCTCTATCTCAAGCTTTATGTTTGGGAAACCTTTAGAGCAAAATGCTGACAGAAGTTTCATTTTTGGTTAAACTCTCTCATTTAGGGACGTGTGTTTGTCTGTGTCATGCGACCTGCATGCAGTTTAGTAATCTGATACACAGAACCTCTTTGGTTACACATATGTTGACAAGTCTCTGGCTTCCAAAGCCTCTTACTCAGACATCTAACGCAGCTATCAATTCTTTATTTAGTCATTTCATAAGTGCTCAGAGTACATCAGAGTGTATTAAGGTTGATGGCTAATGTGATAAGGTTCTGTAAACATGCAAAGAAGCTTTCTTTGCGCTCCTCTGTATGTAATGAGCATTTCCCCTCCTTGATGTGTTTTGAGTACATCTTCCCTGATTGTTAGCATCCCTGTTAGGTCTCATTTCATGGTGGTGAACCATTTTGGATACATAAAGTGGTCATTTAAAGGTCTTTAAGTGTTTGTTGTGTTTTTCGTGGTTATGTCTGAGAGATATCGAGTGTGTGAGGTGAATGTACAGTAGTATGGTGAGGTGTTCTGTTCTGTCTGCAGGGGTCACTGCATGAAGAGAGTTCATACTCTGCCACTAGGCGTTTCAGTGGCTCCAGCGCTAGAGGCGTAAGGCCCGATCTTTACCTATCTCTCTGACCGCGGCATGACTTGATACCCAGTGCTACTCTAAGCTTGTTGAGCGACTTGCATGGTTCTGTTTTCAGACCACAGGCTTGACTAGGTGTTGTTTGTGTCTTTGTTTATGTCTTGAAGTTTCTCTGAGGAAATTTTGGGCACCTCCACTCCACTGTTTCTCCCCTAATGAGTGGGACTGGTGGTGTATGTACTGTATGTAAAGCATGGTTAATTGTCTTGGATTGAATTTCTTTCTGTCTTTTGTGTGGTCAAAGTTTGGTCGTTTACTAGTCAGAAAGACTGACTCTCCTTCGCACGGAAACCCACTGATGCTGTGTATGTCAGTGTGTGTTTTGGTTTGGTTTTACACTACTATTCAAAATTTTTTTTTTAAAGAAACTAATGCTGTTTTCAGCAAGGATGGATTTAATTGATCAAAAGTGACAGTAGAGACATTTATTTGTTTCAAAAACAAACAAAAACTATTAAAGCGCCCTTTTAATGTTATGAAAGCCTCATATTTTAGTTTTGGGAGTTCCAGACAACAGGTTGACATGCATGCAAAGTAAAAAAACACTTTCGTTTTATTATTATATGCATTTTTTTTTACCTTATATGTGCAAAACCCCATAGATTTCATTTAAAGCAGTGTTGTGAACCTTTAACGCTCCAAAAGCGGCACCTAGTGGCGAATATTGCATTTGCATTTTCATAATCAAGTTTTCCATGTCTCCCCTTGCAACAAGTGGGAGGGCAGTATGCTAATCGTACATGCTGACGTCAACATAAAACGTTTTTGTTCCAAAAAAACAACTTGTTTCAATGATTTAGAGTTGATCTTTCTTTCCTTAGACACTAACTTTATACACGGTGCACTTTCATATTTAAAACTTTGCAGGATTTTTTTTTTACTTGGAGCTGTTACACACTGCCTGAAAATTGTAAAAGAAGATCCATAGAGGAACTTAAACAACTCTTAGGACCAAATCAGCATGTTACAACAATTTCGGAAGCACTGTGCTGCTGAAAATTCAACTGGGCCATCTCATAAATGACATTTTAAAGTATATTAATTGGTCATTTTTACAATATTTCTGTTTGTACTGTATTTTTGATCAAACCTTGGTGAGCATAATAAACTTTATTCAAGATTCTCACTAAAACTTTTGAATGGTAGTGATTTCTGAAACTTTGTCCTTCTTGTCAGATCCTATAGATGTTCTCTTATGCTCTCTTCCTACTAACATCTACTCCTCATCCCATTTTTCTCTATACCTGCATTCTGGTCAGCCTTCAGACTACAATGGCTTTCTGGGCTCCAGTTCCAGAGCCTCCTCTAGGGCAAGTTCAGCCCGTGCCAGTCCAGTGGTGAGCTTCCCTTTTCTATCACTGATCAAGCTTTAGTTCTGCAGTTTCAAGGTCAGGTCCGCCGTCTATGTTATATATAGAGATCCATAGAAAAACTGACCTGTTCTTTTGCTCCTCTGCATATCCTGTTCCTCTCACTAAAATTTTCTATATCATGTGGAATAAGCGTGAATCTTGTTTGTGCCGTGCTCCCTCTAGTGGATAAAGCATGGAATATATCTCTAAATGTCCCAGTATAGTTTTACATCAGAGCTGTCCAAACTCTGTCCTGGAGGGCTTGTGTCCTGCAGAGTTTAGCTCCAGCCCTAATCAAACACACCTGAAGCATTTAATCAAGCACTTACTAGGTATGTTAGAAACATCCATGCAGGTGTGTTGAGGCAACTTGGAGCTAAACTCTGTCGGACACCGGCCTTGCAGGACCGAGTTTTAGCCCTGTTTTAGATCCTGAGCATTTTTTCTTTTAGTTTATACATATAAAAAAATCAATGTATTTTCAATGTAGCATCTACTGAACACACTTCATCTTTTTACACAGGTGGAGGAAAGGTCAGATTTCCTGGAAAAGGTGAGTAGGATCATTTTTAGGATGTTGAATAGATTCACAAAAATCATGGTAGATGAAACCACAACAAAATGATTCAGCAGGCCAAACTAAACTTAAACTACATCCTCAGGGGTCCAGGACAGCCTCCACCCTCTCTGCTGCAACTCTAGCATCCCTGGCTGGAGGTTTATCACGAAGAGGAAGCTGTGATACCTCAATTTCAGCGGACACCGAGGCCTCCATACGGGAAATGAAGGTAAGTTTGAAGTTTTATTCATAATACTGTATTTTAATGACCATGTTTTGTTTATACTGTAATTTCCAAATTTTTGTTTGTAGGACTCCCTGGTGGAGGTGGAGGAGAAATACCGTAAGGCAATGGTGTCTAATGCTCAGCTGGACAATGAGAAGACAAACTTGATGTATCAGGTGGACACTCTGAGAGACACTCTGATGGAGCTGGAGGAGCTTCTGTGTGAGACACGCAGAGATTGTGAGGAGAAAGCCAGAGTAAGTCCTGTCAAGTGATGAAACTTTTTAAGGAAAAATCCTATAGAATAATTCACCTTTTTACAAATGCACAATTGTTTAATTTTTGTTCGGTACAAAATAGGAAACTGATATAGTCATAACCAAGTGTATAGCATATTTAAGTATTTTAAATTATTTATTAAAAAAGAAAAATAAATTCCATATGAGGTGCACAAGGATAATTTTGACTCATTTCATGAAGAATTAGAATAATGAAACAAAACTTATGTTGTTAGCTTTTTTAGAACCTATGACCAGGAAATGCATTATTAATGCTGCAGAAGAGAGGCTCACATAGACGTTTTGACATACAAGAATAATAAATAGAGAAAAGAGTCTTATCAGGCCCCTTTGTGCATTCAAGTGTTAAGACTAATCATAACTGTTATATCATGAAAAATATTGTATTTCAGAAACTGTTACGGTGGTTTAAAAGTAAACTGGTTTGGCACACAAAGATATCAACAATCTGTAAACACACTGAAGTAATGTAAGCTCCCACAATGATAAGTATGACAGCCGTCCTTTTACTATGAGAAAAGGAATAGAATGACCACTGTTCAAATAACTGATTTTGACTACTAATAATCAGGAAATTCTGTTTTTTTTGTTGTTTTTTTTTGTATGTTAGGAATTCGAGCGAGAGCGTCATTCCCACAATGTCTTGAAGTTCCAGTTTGAGGAGATGAAGGAAACCCTAAAGCAGAGTGAAGATCTGCTGACGGTGAGCATCAGCAGTGCATGATGGAATATTCAAAGTCCTTCTGATTCTTTGTCTTCCTGACATAGATGAATTCTGTGTTATTCTGTTGTCTTCTCTCACATTTCCCTCTTAATATTCTTTGACCTGTCCCTGTTTTCTTCTGCTTACTCTCATGGCCATGGCTCAGGAAGCCCAACAGTCTCATGGAAAGCAGACGGACTATATTAGAGAGATCGCTGACCTGCAAGAAACATTGGAATGGAAAGATAAAAAGATTGGGGTATAATAAACTTCCGTGGCCATTTTCCATTAATCATATCACATTAAAACTATTCTTTCTTATGTATTTAACACTTATTCCCCCCTTAATTCTTATTAACCTATTAACTTGTTAAACAACTGAATGCTTGATACTGTCACATGATCCTTGTAGTCTTTCCAAACCTTACGTGTTTCCTTTACTCCCCTGTTCTTCCCTTCCTTGATTGTTCACTTTTGTGGATGGCGGCATTAAGGCCTTAGAGAGGCAAAAGGAATATTCAGACACTATCCATGATGAACGGGAGGCACTCAGGGACGAGGTTTGCCGGCTTAGGGATGCTCTAAAGGTAGAGATATAGAAGGAATACTGGCAATCACAGCCAAGATATAGCAGTCATCATATTAGCATTTTTATTTTGACTTTAAAGGACCAAACATAAATGAGTAATAAATGAGAGATTGACATCAGACTGTATTCTTTCACAGAAAAACGGCATTATGCTGGGATCTGAGGTGACGGCCAATAGGGAGTTAGCAGACAGGACGATTGATGGGCATGCTGATCTGGAGACAGCATCCCGACTGAATCAAGACTCTCACATGCCCACTGTGAGTGGAGATAGCATGTTAGGTATGATAAACAGTTCCCAGAATACATATTTGTTTACTCATAATTTAATCATTTTACACAAATCAGCTATTATAGCTGTAAAAAACTGAAAATGCTACAGTAAAAACCTAATGTTTAATGGTAAATTCCTGTAAAATTTACAGGGTTAAAATATAAACTGACATTCCCAGAAATTCCCTGCATTGCATTTCAAATTTAGTTTGAATTTAGTTTTTTTTCTTTGCGATAACTATATATCTTCTTTTTTTAATCAGTTATGTTTATTAGGGTTGTATGTTACATGTAATGTTGTTAAAGTGCCCCTATTATGCCATTTTAAAGGTGGCTAATATTGTTTTATGAGTGTCTTAAAACAGGTTTAAGTTTTCGCTAAAAATAGATTTTATTTTACCCCATTTCTAAATAATTCGTAAAAGACTCGTGTGACGCAGTTCGAAGACTCAGTTTCTCTAAACTCGTTTCCCGTGAGCCCTCACTGTGATTGGTCAGATGGCACAGTGCTATATGATTATTCTACCGCTACAGTGCTCCACAGACTCAGAGCTTGAAGCAAAACTAACATGAACAGTGCTTTTGTAAGCAAATCGGGAATACCTCTAATCCATGTGGAGATTGTACTATTTGGGGGCGGGGCAAGTTGATCGCGACATAGAGCGTGGGCAGACATTATGCAAAATGTGTCACTTCGTGACGTGTGGCACTAACAGAGAAAAATTCAAAATGCTGACTCATTTAGTCGAATGTGAGCCGACTCTTTTTTTGATAGACAATAACTTTATTTATCGTGCACTGTCAGTGTCACAACTTTGTAGATAGTTTATGTTCACATACAGCTACATGACACACTGCATAAACAATCAAGTTTGCAAAAGCATAATAGGGGCACTTTAAATTATTATTTAGTGCATATTTCAGTTTGTGTGAATGACACTGAGCACCTTCTATATATGTTTATATTTCATCATTTGATTTTCTCATCACCACCTGGATTTGGTGCTTATCAGTGTATTTCAAAGGTACAAAACAGATTTCAGTGTTTTAATAGGATGGTATATTAACATTATATCAATTAATTAAATGATGGTATTTAACTGTAAAGTTACCCTTAAAACCATAAACCTAAAATGTTGTTATCATATTTTTTATGGTTGAATTCCGGCAATCACAGATGCCAGTTTTTACCATAAAGATTTTTTCAGTGCAGTTACCAGCTTATGTTGTAGTCAAATTATATTACTATTATTTATACATATATAAAATTTTGCTTTTATGGTATTTTGTTTCAGCATGTTATATTTAAGTCTCTAGAACTCTCTAGAGGTCTTTATTACATTACAAAAATAAATTAAATTAAAAGATAAAATAACTAAATAAAAAAAACCCTAAATGGAAAATAATAAAACTAAATGATAATGTGTTTTCTTCAAAACTAAGTAAAATAAATTAATTTTAGAATCGTTTTCAATATATTGTAAACACTGAACATGAAAATTAAAAAAAAAAAAACTTAATGGTTTTAAACATCTTTAAATTATAACACTTATAATACTTTAACAGCGCAAAAATTAAAACAATTCAACTAACATTAAATAAAATGTGTCAGAGATTACTCAAAACTATGGTGAGACTACATAGTTGGTAGAGGGAAATCTTTTTGGTGTTTTTTCTTTGTTAATCGATGAGGAAATGTTTACTGAATACATCCCCCAATCTGAAGAGATCTACTGTTAAAACCAAACAATACCGGTCAGAAGATAAAAAGATACATTGATTCAAATGCAGAAGCTCCACCTAACTTGCCACTGCAATTATTTAAACCTTAAAATCAGATAATATCTGAAATTACAGTATATGAACCACACACCGGTCAATGCTGCAATTAAAACCTCTAAAGATCTATGTTTGAACCCACAGAGTCTAATAAAGCGGATATTTTTAATACCACAGGAGACAATGATGCACAATCCAGGAACCAGCAAGAGACAGAAGCTGAGCCAGAGTTACAGTTTGTGGAGGACACATATAGCTTGCCAATAGAGCACAAGGGCACAGCATTCTTTCTCGATAGCTGTGAGGAAGCTGTTGAATTGGATGCTGATCTTTTAGTGCTGGATGATGTAAATATGCATAGATGTGAACCGATAAAAGAAATAATAGTCACTGTGAGTGCACTGAGCATAGAAAATAAAACAAAGACGTTCTTCAAGACCAAGCTTAAGATGAAGACAATCTTTAGCTGCTTTGTGTCATCATTTTTCTCAGAATCATTTTGATTTGCTAATTTTTATGATTTAGGTTTTTTTTCTCAATAATTTGATATTAATTTTGCAAATGTACTTTAAATCAATACAAATGAGACTGATCAAGACTTGTTAAGCTGTTAAAATTCTTTTAGTATTTTAAAGTTAAAAAGCTTGATTTAAAGAGAATAAACATTAATACATTTCTCATGGAAGATATAGGATATATACAGTGTTATATGCAAAAAATGCATTAACAAAGCATTGTGCTTTGGAAGAATGTATACTTTTTCATGTTTAGCAATGCTGTAATTGTTATGATGTAATCACCACAAATAAGAAATAGTAAAAAATGTTTTGTTCAAATACACATACAAATGTAATAAAACTCATGATGATGATGATTAATAATAACCCCATATGTTGTATGTACAATGATATATGATAATAATTCAAATAATATTTACAATTTTGCATTTTTAATTAGTTACATGACATGCTGATCAATTAAATCAATGAAATAATAGACATTATAAAAATAGCTTAAGAAATGAATACACTGTTTATTTTCTTATCATTTCCTTATCCAGTCATGCATCCAGTCACCATATATTTATTGTCATGTTAATTTCTTGTTAACTGCATTTTGTATGATTCATTATAATAAATGAACATTTTAAATTGAGTCAAGTCAAGTCAAGTCACTTTTATTTATATAGTGCTTTTAACAATACAGATTGTAGCAAAGCACTGAACATTATCAAATAGAACAACAGAGTAATAGTAATGTATAATGACGAGATTAAATTTTATTTATCAAATGCAGAGACGGTCTCTGTAGTAAGACGGCAATAATCACTGAAAATTGACCACGCCAATACTTTATGCTGCAAAATATTTGTATTATTATTTTTTTAATGCCTACATCATCTTGTTTTGTGTTACTGTACCTTTTTTATGTGGCTCATGTGTTGTAAATACTTTTTATTTGCAACTTCCAGAGATCAGATTGAGGAAGCTAGTGGAAGAGCGAGAGAGTTTGCTCGACCAGGTGAGTTTTGTCATTTCATGCTTTCCAAGCTATTCATTGTTATGCGTATGATTAATATTGTGGAAGAACATCTTGCGAAATTCCTGTCATAAGGACTTTGTTAGCGTGACTAATCTGTCTGTGAATGTGCAGGTGCGGAAGTATAAAGCCATTGCAGAGCATAAACAAAAGAATGGGACAGAAGAAACAGGAAGCACAGATGAAGATGACCTACATAATGGTCTGGACCCTCATATTTTAGATCTGCAGAGTAAGATACACCTTTGAATTTCATTCACCATCTTGATTAAGGCTGGTTTGTAATATAGAGTTTTTATAGAGGAAGCTAGTTTCCATAAAAAATAAAAAAGGTTATTTCGACTTTTTATCTCAGAATTCTGACTTTTTTTCTCAGAATTGTGAGATATAAACTTTCAAGCAAATGCATGAAAAGAAGTCAGAATTGTGACTCTATATATCAGAATTGTGACTTTATAACTATATAGTCACAGTTCTGAATTTTTCCCGCAGAATTATAAACTTATTATAAACTTAATATAAACTTGCAATTGCGAGTTATAAAGTCCAATTTTGAGTGGAAAAAAAGACTGATATGTTCTCAAAACTGCGAGTTAATGGGTGTTGAGTACACCCATTGAACCAGGCCCGAGTACGATTTCCCCCCTCACCACTCCCCTTTTGGCCTGCACTCACATAGGGTTTCAGCATTCGTGCCAGAGCAGGGTTACGTCATTATGGTGCGACGATTTCAGGATAAACATGAAGAGCTGCGCTCTCGCTGAATGCAATGAAGTCCATCTACTTTGTCGATAGTAATTTTGAGTCGTTTGGTCCGCGGGGGTGCACAGCCCTCTCACAGCCTATTGTTAAACAGGTATATCACTTTTGTTGGTCTTGGAGCGTTGCAAAATCATGACATTGATGCGTCCTGTTACGTGCTCCAGCACGGTTAATGCTCACACTGCATGCGAACCGAGCCAGAGTCCAACTGAACTGTGCTCTAGCACACTTCTTCCAAGCGGGTTCTCTTCCAAGAAACTGCAAAACGCCCGGGCAGGGTTCAGAGCACTCACACTAGTCAAACAAACCGAGCCTTGGAGGTCAAACGCACTTGGGCATGGTTCAAAATGGCTAGTGTGAGTACACCCTATATTTATAAACGGGCTTCCACAGTTATCCTTTCAGTCAAATCACTTCGACGTTACATATGGGATCTCCAAATAGTCTTCCAATCTTTGGAAAAGGCCAATGAATATTGGCGTGCAATAATTACAGCCAGGTGCACCTTATCACAACGTGAGTATAAGAGGGCACGGCTGGATTTCACATGCAGCTTTTTGCTTTCAGAGCCTTGTCTGATGTATCGAGTCTGTTGGAGGAGAACACTTTCATATTCAGAGTTCCTTTCCGAGTTCATGCTCTGTCGTCGTTGCAGCATATTCAACTGGGCAGCTGTCAATGGATCCGCGAGACTGGCAGCCTTTTTAAAGGCTCAAAAGGCGCGTAAGACCTCGTCCGCTCCCACGTGCAGGGCTTACCACGCCACCTGGCAAGGTTCTCCCATTTGGCCTGTCCCTGTCTCCCCGAGTTTTCACCAAACTTGCGGAGGGGTATCTGTCTGCCTTATGGCAGATGGGCATTCCCCTCCTCAACTACCTCGATGACTGGCTGATAATAACCCACTCGCAAGAGTTGCTGTGTCATTACAGGGACATAGTGCTACAGCACTTCAGCCATTTGGGCCTTCAGGTCAACCGGGAGAAGAGCAAACTCTGTCCAGTGCAGAGGATCTCTTATCTCGGTATGGAGCTGGACTCGATCAAAATGACTGCCCGCCTCACGGAGGAGCGCGCGCAGGCCATGCTGACACGTCTGAGGTCATTCAGGCACAAGACAGTGGCCCCTCTCAAATCATTTCAGAGGCTCCTGGGAAATATGGCAGCCGCAGCCAGTTACGCCACTGGGGCTCCTCCATATGAGACCACTTCAGTGTTGGTTACACGACCGAGTCCTGAGATGGGCATGGCACCGCGGTACTCTCCAGATTGGCATTTCCCGGAGTGTCGCCGCCTATCCAACCCGTGGTCAGACCTTGCATTTCTACGGGCTGGAGTGCCCCTAGGACAAGTGTTCAGTCATGTGGTCGTGCACACAGATGCCTCCTTCACGGGCTGGGGTGCTGTATGCTACGAGCAAGCAGCCTCTGGTCCCTGGACAGGCGCCCGACTGCTGTGGCATATCAATTGCCTTGAGTTGTTAGCCGTGTTTCTAGCCCTGCATCGTTTTCGACCGATGTTGCGCCACAAACACGTGCTCGTCCGGATGGACAACACTGCAGCCGTAGCATACATCAGCCACCTGGGGGGTCTACACTCCTGCCGCATGTCACAACTCGCCTGCCATCTGCTCATGTGGAGCCAGACGTGGCTGAAATCGCTGCACGCAGTTCATATTCCAGGGACACTGAACAGCGCGGCCGATCAGCTTTCACGGCAATCCACCCACCCTGGAGAATGGTGGCTCCACCCCCAGGCAGTTCAGCTGATATGGAGCCACTTCGGTGAGGCAGAGTCTGCCCATTGTCGCTTGTTCTATTCCCTGTCCGAGGCGCCCCTCAGCACGGATGCACTGGCACACAGCTGGCCTCCGGGGCTCAAGAACGCCTGTACCCCAGTGAGCCTCCTTGCACAGACCCTGTGCAAGGTCAGGAAGGACGAGGAGCGAGTTCTGGTGGTAGCGCCATACTGGCCCACCCGGACTTGGTTTTCAGACCTGAAGCTCCTCGCGGCAGCCCCTCCCTGGAAAATCCCCTTGAGGAGAGACCTTCTCTCTCAGGGGATGGGCACGATCTGGCACCCGCGACCCGATCTCTGGAACCTGCACGTCTGACTCCTGGACGGGACGCGGCAGACCTTTCCGGCTTGCCAGCGGCCGTGATCAACATAATCTCTCAGTCTAGAGCCCGCTCTACGAGGCAGGCGTACGCTTTGAGATGGGGTCTGTTCGTCGACTGGTGCTCCTCATGCCACGAGGACCCACAGAGATGTTCGATTACAGTCATGCTTGCCTTCCTGCAGGAAAAGTTGGAGCGCAGTCTGTCCCCTTCGACTATTAAAGTGTATGTTGCTGCCAATGCCGCATACCATGATGCAGTGGATGGGCAATCCCTAGGTAAGCACCAACTCATCGTAAGGTTTCTCAGAGGTGCGCGTCAGGTTAATCCCCCGAGACCGCCCTCGGTACCCTCTTGGGACCTTGCCGTCACATTAACTGGCCTGCAGCTTGCTCCATTTGAGCCCTTAGCTTCAGTCGAGCTAAAATATCTGTCCTTAAAGACAGTGCTCCTGATTGCTTTGGATTCTATCTGGGACCTCCAAGCCTTTTCTGTCGACGAAGAGCGCCTAGAGTTCGGCCCGGCTGACTCTCACGTAACACTGAGACCTCGGCCCGGTTATGTGCTCAAGGTTCCTACCACACCCTTCCGAGAAGCCCCTTCAGAGCTTCAGATGCTCTCAGCAGCTCTTTGTCTGCTTTGGAGGTCAGCAGAAAGGGAATGCTATCTCCAATCCAGCCCTCTTAAACTCACACTGTGACAAGGTGCAACTGGCTGTAATTATTGCACTATATTCAATATTCATTGGCCTTTTCCAAAAGATTCGAAGACAATTGGTCTCTCATGCGAGATCCCATATGTAATGTGAAGGAGGGAACGTTGGTTACGTTTGTAACCTAGACGTTTTCATGTTTGTTTTTTTTGCAAATCTAATTAAACTTTTTTTTTTTTATACAGGAGATGCTAACAGGCAGATCAGTGATCTGAAATTCAAGCTGGTCAAGTCTGAGCAAGAAGTCACAGCACTTGAACAAAACGTAATCACTGATACATTTAATACAAGCCTTTATATCCACAGGCACAAAGTGTGCACGGTCCTGCAATTTCATTATAAGTAGTTAATAATATTCTCCTTTTAAAGTTTAATCCCTCTTTATGCATTGTTAATTTTGTTCATATTGTGGTACAACCAATTCCACAAGAAATGATCTGGCTTTATTTCATGCAAAACTTATAATATCTGTCATGTGGCAGATCATTCGTTTGGAAGGTCAAGTGAGCCGCTATAAGACATCTGCTGAGACTGCAGAGAAAGTGGAAGATGAATTAAAAGTGGAGAAACGCAAGTTGCAGAGAGAGGTAAGCTACTTTTTTTTTTTTTAAAGGAACTCCAACATTTTTGCACTTATTGAGTACATTTTATAGCTGTGGAATAAATCTAATTTATTTAAGTTATATATATATATATATATATATATATATACATCGGAAAACTACATTTGGTGCCATGAAAAATGAGTAGACTCCAAAAATGTCACCCTCGGGACATTCAAGATATAGATGAATTTCTTTCTTCATCAGAATAGATTAGGAGATGTTCGCCAATGGATCCTCTGCAGTAAATGGGTGCCATCAGAATGAGAGTTTAAATATCTAATAAAAACATCACAATAATGCACAAGTAATCCACAGGGCTTCAGATGATCAATCAAGTCGATGGATTTTTTATTTTTTTTACAAAAACTCATTGCTTTACTTCAGAAGGCATTCATTAATCCAATGGAGTCATATGGATTACTTTTATGATGGATGATGGATGCTTTTTGGAGCTTCAAAAACCTGGACCCCATTCACGCCATTACAAAGCTGGAAAGAGCCCGGATAGTATATAAAGCAAATCTTGTGTTTGTCTGAAAGAAGAAGGGTATATAAAACCAAGGATGGTTTGAGGATGATTAAATTAGGGTAATAGAAATTTTTGGGTGAACAGTTTTGTGAACTCTTATTCTAACTTCACCCCTTCATCACAAAGAATCCATTGGTGAGCAAGTGATATAATACTACTTTTAAAATTTGTCAAATAATAATGTGCAAACAGTCAAGTCACCTTTATTTATATAGCGCTTTACAACTTGTACAGCTTTACAGCATTAAACCGTGTGTTGATAATGGAAGAGGACAATAATAATAAACACTCCCAGTTAAAGTCAGTTTCCCAGTTAAAGTCAGTTCAAATTAAGTGGTATTTAGATTTTATTAAGGTAGTGTTATTTTTAATTTTTTATAAAATTTACAAAGTGACTTTCTAAAGTGTGTTGTAATAAGTGCTGTGTTTATTCTTTAGCTGAGGTCTGCACTTGACCGTATCGATGAGCTGGAAGCAAGCAACAGCCACCTTACGAAGAGACTAGAGAAGATGAAGGCCAATCGGAGTGCCCTTCTGGCACAGCAGTGATGCCCACCTGTGCCCCTTCATCACCCACTGGCACCAATGATCTGCCACCCATATTACAATAGAACTATCAAGATCATATCAAATTAGCCCAATCATAATCATGCTAATTCAGACTTTAAAAAGTAAATATGGCTGACAGGCATGAACGTCACTTCATTTGTTTGCTAGTGGGATTCCAAGCGGAGGACATATCAAAACTAATTCCTACCGAGGCTCAATAAAGTGACCTTTGGTTTGAATTAGCAGAATTCAGGCCCTCAGTGAGCTCTCAAAATGTTTTTGACCGGCTACAGATCTCTGTGTCAACTCAGCACAGGCTGAGTACAGCTATGGCAGCATGTTCCTTTATGGTAGCATGTTGGTTTAGTAAACCAGTGGTGAGGGACATTGACTTATCTTAGACCATGCACTTTATCCCTGCATCAGTATTCAAGTTTTATTACACGGAAACTGTAACATATCTGTACACAGAACCGTTTTGCAAAATGAAGTGAATTTGTGTAGTCCGGAGATTATATGATTGAATGTATGCTCTCATACAGAGACAGTTGTGTGTTTTCTTGGAATTTTTGTGCATATGGGGAGTGGTGTTTAAACTATCACCAACTTATTGCTACAGTAAATGTCCATTTTGTTTCACGCCAAATTTGTGTGTGCGAGCGTGTGCATTTTCGCATTGGTCCATACCTAAATAAGGTGGACTAGTACTTCATAATGTAATTTTAATTTTTATGCTAATGTTGTGTCAACATCCTGATAAACTAGATTAGGACTGCAAAAATAATGCAATAACAGTTATTTTAACTTTATGGTGTACATTTGGGTATACCATGCTTTGAAGGATTTAAATCATTGTCCTGTTCTCAGTGGCTGCAACAGGTTGCTTTATGAAAGCATTTAACAATTTTTTTCTCACATGTCCAGTGGGCCAAATGATGAAAAGTCTTTTGTTTTGTTTAATATGCAGGTTTACTTACTTCTTGTGTATAAAAACCCACAAAAGTCCTGGTCGTTGTAATATGGTTAGTAGAATTAGACAGACTAAGCACAGCTGATCATCAATATTGTTTCCTGTCCAGTTTAAACTCAGATCATTGTGCTAAATGGACATTTGAGATGTCACCAGCCTTTAAAGATACAACCTGTAATATGAGTCTTGCTTTTGAAAACATGCTGAGTCAGCACAATATAAATGGGAGTGCAGCTCTTTCTTTTTTTAAAGCTGATCATTGTAGCACTTTCACTAATGGTCTGCCATTTAACTCCATTTAAGTCTAACAATAATCTCAATGCATTTGGGGTTTATAGAAATAAACATGGCTTTTTTAATATAAAATAAAAAAGGAATTGTTTTGCAATAATGCGTTTAAGTGTAAACTGATCATTGCATTTACACAAAAACATTCAGATGTACATCATTATGAAAACAGCTATAATAATGACTCATGATGCTGTATCTGCTGGGTAATCGGTCCTGGCAAGAAGATGATTATTTTTTGCTGATTGTGAATTTCACTTGTATCCCTCCCCTGGGTTCTGCTACCATTGGAGACAATGCGCCACCTTGTTTACACAGTCAGTGAACATGAACATGCTGTCTCTAATGAAATTATATGCTGAACTTTTGAAATAACAGACAAAGACACACCAATTACATTGTTTACCTGTATTACAGTTCTTCTGTATAACATGGCATAGCAAGAAATAAAGTCATGCAATAACACAGACTTTATTCTTTGATTGCGTAATTAAAATGTTTCATTTATACCTTAAAAGTAAGCAAATAAGATTTGAAAAATGTACCATGCTCTCTTTTAACAACGTCAATTTGAACAGCAGAGGGCAGCACTGATTTTCATCTTTTAAATTGGTTCCGCATTCTCATGATAATATCTATGTTAAAGGCACTGTAAATCATTCACAGTAATATGCAAAGGTGAAGTCATATTGTTAGCATCCTCTGAGTCATTTTTGCACATTCAGTGTAATTTCTTCGTTAAACTAATAACTTTGTGTTATCTATTCTAAATAAATCTGCTAATGTAATGCAAGAAACAAAAAGTGGAAGAGAGGAAGTATGAAAAGGCAAAGAAAAGCCCAGATGGAAGTCTTTTAGATATGCTGGCCCTCACACACACGGATATCTGAACATTGGCCCTTGGAGATTTTACTTCTCTTCTATACAGCCATAGCTCTAACAAACAGAAAATTGCACTGCAAGCTCGTCCTTTGATAATGAAATTGAAAGTATATTAATAAAATATATTAATAGCAACAGCAAATAAATATGACAGGAATTCAAGTCATGTGAGTACTGCTGAATGTGGAATGACTCACCATTCATACAGCTATGATAACTCAGTCAATCACTTTTATTTATATAGCGCTTTTAACAATACAGATTGTAGCAAAGCACTAAACATTATCAAATAGGAGAACAGAGTGATGGTAATGTATAATGATGAGATTAAACTATTTATTTATCGAATGCAGAGACTGTCTCTGTAGTAAAGAAAACGATAATCACTAGAAATTAGGTGCCCTCAACTAAGCAAGCCAGAGGCGACAGCGGCAAGGAACTAAAACCCCAACTATTGCAGGATGACGTTTTACACATGCACACATATGTCAGATATATGAACTACAGTTATATGGCATAAAAAGGTATCATGTATTTACATAAAGGACACTTACAGTATATACACCCTATGTACACATTAGCCTTCTGTGTTAAAGACAAAAGGGTTTTCAAGCCTCAAAACAACAACCGAGTATTCTTTAAACATTTTTACAGATGACATCCACTAAAAAGTCATTCAAGTTCACAAACCAAAATACTGTATAAGCATATTTAAAATCAAGAATCATTCAATGGCATAAAGCACTGATTAACATGTTATTTAAAATTTGACTGTATCCTTCATTCCACTATAGTTTTACTTATTTGTCAGAAAGAAATTTCGAATTATTTAATTTAATTAATTTAATTTAATAATATTTCATATTTTTATATAAATAATAATATTCTTATACATTTTAATAGTTAGGCACAGGTCAGAATATGCATGTAATTTCATTTTTACATAAATAAATATGCATATATATCAATGATATATGATATATGATATATATGATGATGGAACATAATTTCACCCATATTTGGACGTTTTATTTCAAAACCACAAAAGGTGCAGACTGCTTCTGAAGTCAGGACAGGCAGGGGTAAAAACAACTTGGATAAGAGGGAAGTATATAGGCCAGGCCACCGGAAGACCTCAAAGTGGTAGAAGATGCAAGCTGAATTCTTCAGGGAACAAGCAGGTGTACAGACTTGGAGGGTCAGAGGTAGGCTGGAAGTGACATCCAGCAGGAAAATCCAATAGAACCAAAACCTCAGGATCCCAGGAAATCCAAAATCATAGATCAGGTAGACAAAGCCAAGTGAGAGGTAGACAATAAAAGAGGGCAGGACAGGTAAAGAATACTGGAGCCAACAGGGAAAATCAAGTCAGGAAACATAAACTGACACACAGAACAACACACACAAGGGCAACATGAGAGGCAGCTAAAAACATGAATTTTTTTGTATTGTTATTATGTTTTTTTTTGTTTTTTTTCGATTTTCTTTTTTTTTTTCTTGTCCAAAAGAATATCATGCTGTAAATCAGTTGTGCCTTAGGCTGTTCCCCTTCCATTTACCAACGGCATGCTGCTTTACAAGTCTATGTACAATTTCAATAATGCAAGCAGATGATCCTTACCTGTAAAAAATTAATACAAAGTTGATAAAAAACTATTTAGCAAGATTTCATCTTGTCATACATTTCAATGGCAGAAAGCAAGCACATTCTGGTTAAGAATTTTTCAAGCATACACCCAAAACACAATCAGGAAAAACAGGAACTTTACCAGAGCTAATCAGATGACCCAAGGCAAACTAGGGTGACAACAAACTTGTTTGAATCAACAGCAAATAGCCTTTGTACATCTCTATTATTACATTTTACGTTATCGCCAGCTGCAATTCATTCTTGTTATCTTTATATCTGATAAGTCATAAAGAGAAAATACACACACACCTCAGTAAAAGCAACATATGCTTTATTGAAACCATTGTATTTCCACATTTAGGAACTCTCCCATGTTTGCAAGCACACAGTTAGGTATATTTACATTGATATATCGTTAAACATTCTTTGGGACTGTGATAATTGTGTGCTAGAAATGATGTTTTCCTAACTAACTTCAGGAGGAGCATGTACGAATTATTAACAAGCCCTTTCCAATCTCCTTGTTACCCAATTATTCTATCAGATCGTCAAGACTTCCCCTTAAATATCGCCAACTTCCTCTTCCCCACATCTCATTCTTTGCATCCCTCCACTGGCCCTTAAACCACACAACTGGAAACCAGGTGTCAGGTCTCCGGCCAGAGGAGAACTGGCCCCCGCTAAGCCCATTTCCTCCCAAGGTTTTTTCTCCCACAAGGAGTTTTGTTGCTTGCCACCGTCGCCTTTGGCTTGCATAGTCGGGACATCTGGTTTCCAGTCTCTCAGTTTCCGCTCAACTATCTTTCGCTTCTCTAACCCCTTCGCAATTCAATTCTAGGCTATCCCACTCTCCTCAGGGGAGCGTGCGGGGCTCGAGTCGGAACTACGAGAATTGGGAATTGGGAACTCATGAAACAGATGTCATAACTAGAAAAAATACTATAACACAACAGTCCTATGTGTTTAAAATTTTTCACACAAACTGACTGACAAACTTTTTCAGACTTTAACCAGATTATCCAGTTAAGCAGTTATGTAATTTATAATCTGATACTTTGTCTGAACAAATATCCTGATAACGAGCAAACGGAATCACACCCACGCTTCTCTGCTCAGAGATGGTGGAAAACAGTTATTATAAGGTTAATATTACATACAATATGGCTTGGTGAGTTGATTGTAGTATTAGTAGTATTAATTGTAGTATTGAGTGAGTGGTAATATTAAATATGGATATAAGATAATATTTATATTAGATTGATGGGATAAGAAAATGAAAAATATATAGATTTGTAACAATAGTTACAATCGGTTTTGTTTTTGTCATAATTATTACTTTCTATCTTGTAAAAGCATTATTTCTTTTTTGTTTTTTTACTTTTAGTCTGTGCTGTTTTCAAATGTTTCGCTCCTGCTTACATTACATTTTACCTACATTATATTAAATTAAAATATTGTAGCAATAATCGTACGTATATTATGACATATAGTGTATATATATATATATATATATATATATATATATGTATACAGTACAGTCTTAGGCCACTAGTATTTTTACTAACAAAAAATGGTAGAATGGCAGTTTTAAGTCGGTTATATCTTTTGTGGTAGCGTGTCAGTTGGAAACATCAGTTTACATTTCCAAACATAATTTTAGTCATTTGTAATTGTAATAATGCAGTAAGATTATTGTCTGCACAAGGAGTCTGACAACAGCCAGTGCTCCACACATAGATCTGATCTGATCAATCCAGTCTGGTGGCAATGTCTCCAAGATGCTTAAAAAATCATACTTGGAAAGCTACCTGAAACACTATGGGCAAGTGTACCTTGGAACAGAAGCTGTTTTACCAAAAGCTGTGATACCAAATATTTATTTGATTTGACACATTTCATTGATAAATTAAATCTATTTATGTCATTATTTTTGAAAGCATCCTCATTTTACAGCATTTTTACACATGTGTCTTAAACTTTGAACAGTACTGTAGCCTTTCAGGTAGGTTTTTTTAAGAATCTTGGAGACGTTGCCACAGCTCTTCTTGATTTAGTCTGTCTCAGTTTGTTCAGTTACTTCATATCATTCCAGACAGACTGGATGATGATCAGATCAGATCTGGCTGTTGTCAGACTCCTTGCGCAGACAATAATCTCATTGCATTATTACAATTAATGACCAAAATAATGTTTGGAAACATAAACTGATATTCCCAACTGACACACTACCACAAAAGATAGAAATAACCAACTTATTGTTGGTCAAAATACTAGTGGCCTAAGACATTTGCAAATTACTATATATACATGTATATTTGTGCATGTGTTTATATCTCTAAACCTAAAATATTCAACCTATGCAATCTCGGGTATAAGTCTTTGAGAGCTCATATAAAAGCGTTTATTGCACATTGTCTGTTGCAGCTATTCTAATAAGAACAGGCCGTGAGGTCTGCATGTAACTCTCAGTTACTTTCATTTTGAAGACCATGTGTTTCTTTTGAGACTTTCTTTAAGACCTGTGCTTCTTTTGAACCGTTATGCCCCATCAGATCCGAATGCAAAATTGCTAAAAAATCCAAGCTTCATGGCTATCTGTGAGCAGACTATGGAAAAGCATGTTTGTGGCCTGATTTTAAAACTGGCGGAAAACAGTTTTCCTGACACACTCACAGTACTATTCAACTTCCAGTAGAATTTGCATAATGCTTATACTCAAAATACACCAAGCGGCACGTTGGCTCTGTGCGTGGACACAACCAACCAGATTCTGTAATTGGTCCAGTGAGAATTCAACCGTGCACAGAGCCTTCAAAAGCTATCATGGGGACTGTGGGCTCCAGCTGTACTGACCCATTTGGATGACAGCAGGCAGAAAGAAAGCACATTCTGGTAGAGCATTGTTAATGGGCTGTACATGGTGAGTTGCACAGGACAGCTGTGTGCCACTCTCCCCAGAGCTCCTGTAATGCTGCCTGCCTAAACATCCCTTTCTAGTTTCCTAATAAGTAGAAGCGAGTAGTTGGAAACGGAGAACATCTTTGTACTGAGTTTTCTTCTGTGGCACATTAATTTATTTATTTAAAAAACATCAGTTGTTGTTTGGTTGTTCCCTTTCAGTCAGTCACTATGACGTTACGTCATTGACTGACGTCATGGGGTCCCGCCTGATCGCTGTCTCACTTGTCTGGGGTCACGCTTAGATGCTCACTGTCAGCGCATGTCCATGGCTTTGCTTAGATCACTGCTTTCTTTTATTAGAAGGCTAGCTTCGTCTGCTAACCCTTTCGGTTCGGCGAGCAATAAAAGCTCCTCGGTCACATAGGTTAGCGGCTTGGCAGATCTTAGAGTGACGATCAGGAACAATCCGCCGGGTAAACCCTGTGGAGTTACAGAATGATGGCGCCAGTTCATCCTGCGGCGAACCCAGCATCTCGTTTGGGGCTCCGGAAAAGGATAAGATATCTCTCGCTGTATCAGAGGAGGGGCTTTCATCTGCCTCCACTGAAGAGGAAGCTGTGCAGCCCCCACTGCGTGGTTGCCCAGAAAGGATCTGAAGCAGAGCTGGAGGCCATGCTTCTCTGGCCACCTGGAGGAACAACTGTCCAAAGCCTGTAAGCTGTCATCAGCTCTCACTGGCAAGGCTTACAGTGCTGCAGGCCAGGCAACCCTGCGTACCATTGCCATCCTGCAGGTCCACTAGGCCAAGGCGCTAAAAGAACTGCACAAGGGTAGATCTGACCGGAGGTTGATGCAGGAACTGCCCACGGCGACCGACTTTGCCCTTCAGGCGACAAAGGTCACGGTGCGAGCCGACAAAGTGATGCCAACAAAGTCTGCTTTCTCAACACACCCTTCTCCCAGGCCGGCCTTTTCGGCGACACTGTCGAGAACTATGCTCAGCAGTTCTCGGCAGTCCAGAAGCAATCGGAGGCCATCAAACACATCTTGACCCATGGCTCAGCGGTACCCACGCATTCACAAAAACAGCAATTTTCTCGCTTCACTCGCTTCACCGCTTCCTCACTTTCAGGTTCATAGGGCCACATTGCTACTGCGGGATTGGGGAGAGCTGGTGTGTGTTGCCGCTGACCGCTTCACTAATGCCACTTGCACGCAGGCTAGTCCATCCCGCTGGTTGATCAGGACAGTCCGACTCGTCTATGCGATTCAATTTGCCAGGCGCCCACCCAGGTTCACAGGCATTATTTTCACATCAGCTTGTTCAGAGAAGTGCGCCTCTGTCCTACGGCAGAGATTGAGCCATTCCCTCCAGCCGAGATGAATTTGAGCTTCGACAGCCCCTATTTCATCTTACCCAAGAAGAACGGTGGGTTACTGCCAATCCTGGATTTTCGGGTCCTGAATTGGTCCTTCCATCGGCTTCCATTTAGGATGTTGACCTCGAAACGCATCCTCTCTTGCATTCGTCACCAGGATTGGTTTACAGCCCCTATTTCATCTTACCCAAGAAGAACGGTGGGTTACTGCCAATCCTGGATCTTCGGGTCCTGAATTGGTCCTTCCATCGCCTTCCATTTAGAGAGAAGAGCGCAGAGAGAAGAGCGCCTCTGTCCTACGGCAGAGATTGAGCCAGTCCCTCCAGCCGAGATGAATTTGAACTTCGACAGCCCCTATTTCATCTTACCCAAGAAGAACGGTGGGTTACTGCCAATCCTGGAACTTTGGGTCCTGAATTGGTCCTTCCATCGGCTTCTATTTAGGATGTTGACCTCGAAACGCATCCTCTCTTGCGTTCGTCACCAGGATTGGTTTGCAGTCATCGACCTGAAGGACGCTTACTTTCACGTCTCGACCTTACCTCGACACAGACCGTTTCTTCGGTTTGCTTTTGAGGGTCAGGCATATTAGCCTTTTTGGCTGGCCCTGTCTCCCCGTGCCTTTACCAAGGTAATGGAGGGTGCCTCCTCTGTGGGCGAAGGGTATCTGCATTCTCAACGACTGGCTAATACTAGCTCACTCAATGGATCTGTTATGTGAGCACATGGCCACGGTGCTTCAGCATCTCAGCCGATTATGACTTCGGGCCAACCGGGAAAAGAGCAAGCTCTCCTCTGTGCAGACTATCTCTTTTCTCGGCATGGAACTAAACTTGGTCAACATGACATCTCACACACGAACGGTCACGGTCGATGCTGAACTGCCTTGCAGCCTTCCGGTCTGTTACATATGAGACAGTCTGCAGTCGATTCGGGAAGGAACTTGAACCAAATACAGGAGGCTAAAGAACACACAAACAAAAATCTTGACAGAAATTGAGCAGAGCTGTTTTAAGTTCACTGTAAACTATGGCTTACATGGCTTATTGCTTTATTTGATGTTCCTGAGATTTATATTCGATAGACATCACTGGAAAGAAAAAATATATACGTTTTAACAACCCTTTTGTGACCACTTTTTCCCAAGATTTATAACAATTATTTAAAACATTTATATTTAATTCTGGAATTGAATATTTAATATATCTGGTGTCCAGATGATATAAACCATTTCATCCATGCATTCTTTTTTTTAGCTAATGCTGTCTATACAATCCCTTGTCCAATACAAGATGCGTTTTTGTCATTGTCTTCCTCCTCTTTAAAAAGTTTAGAAAAAGCAACAAGTTATTTGTTTATGAACCTGAGAAAAAAAATAAATAAATAAAAAGCAGTCAAGCTTTGATATCAATTTCAGGTAGTATTTAAATGGGGGAAGTAGTGGGAAAGGGACTTCTCTTTTTATCAAACCAAATAAGATGAAACGTCCCAGGGTTATGACTATAACCCCTGTTCCTTGAAGGAACGAGACACTGCGTCGGAACGCTTTGGGAACGCCTTC
>JAUYWG010000039.1:5626193-5641492 GCA_034779775.1 Enteromius afrohamiltoni | reverse complement strand
GCAGATTCAGAGCGTGGTCTCGCTGAAGGCGTTCCCAAAGCGTTCCGACGCAGTGTTGAGTTCCTGAAAAGGAACAGTGTTTGCCACCACTGCGTATAAGACACTTTAAACTCTGCTATTAGGTCTATCTTGTAAGTCTATCTTACAAAGCACTGATGTAAATTTGGTAAACCAGTTTGCAGGAATGCAAAACAGTTGCCAGGGAGAATTTTTGTGATTTTGTTGATGTCATTTCATTTGATTGGTAACAACCTTATAGTGCCATTATTTGATATAAGTATTTGATATGAAAGATGATGCATGCATACATTTTATAAGGTTAATTGGGGGGAAAAAAGCAAAATACAAAAATAAATAAATAAAATAAAATAAATAAATAAAATTGAAGGTTACTAATATTATGACTATGCCTATAAGTAGCCTGAAAGCTCACAGAACTCTGATTTATGTGTCTGCCAGTAGAAATTATGAACTAACCTTAAGCCACATATCCTTACAATTGGCCTTTAAAGTCATATACTGTAGTCAAAGGGAGATCAACATAGTTTCAAGTTGTAAGTTGTAACACACTTTTGTCTCTACTTCCTGCGTCTACATAATTGACTACATATTTGATTCAGGAACATTCTTACGAATTTACAAAGAACTGTCTTACGCTTCTTCTCAAGATTTTTTTTATTCTTAAACATTAAGTCTGTGTCGTTCCTTCGGTTACTGTAAATGCATAAAGGACGCTATATGTCCTCGGTAAAAGACATCGCGCACTGTAGCACTGAATAGTCTATTTTGTGAAAACAATGGTGTGGTGGGAAAACACACTGAGGGAGGGTAAATCTGACTAACGACTGTTAGTCGTCTCTTCGTTGTCTGCACTCATTAGATCTCGTCCTAGAGTTTTGAGAGCTGATGTAGAGCATGACATGAGACAATAACATCTTGCGTAGCGAAACTGACAAAGATTAAAGGAATGACAGAGCGAAAGGAAGAAAGGAAACGTCAGTGGATTCATGTTTTAATGTAGTGAATGTTCACGCGCGGACGTTTATTACTGTTTATTTTGTTTATTACACGCGCATGCTGAACGGAGCGGGCACGGGAGGTTGAATGCAGCCGCGCACCGCGAACTGTCTTCGGCTGCAGTAAGTACACACATTCAGAAATTTATTTGAACTTTTTAAGGTGATTCTATGTCCTGCACTCGTTTTAAACGAGAGAATGGATAGCAGTTTGCGTCCAAATGTGTGTACATTTTAGTTCCATAGCCTACTTTCACATTGTAAATTACCTGTCATTGTAAGTATTTGGTTAATCGATTATCGTAGCGTTTCAGTCATATTGGGTTGGCTATCTGTATGAATACATTTCTTACTTACAGATCAGTTGAGAATAAAAATAAGTAACTGCATTTGAAAATAGGTAGACTATCCTACCACCATAAACATGTTCGAAGGAACTGTCACGTGCCAAATGTAGATTTAAACTATTAGGCAGATCAAAGAGAAAAAAATTATATTGTACATACAGTAGGGTATATGTCTGGGCAGCACACTACCAGCATAAGCCATTACATAGTGATATTAATCAACCAGGAATAAAATGCATTCTGTAAATCTGGTTGCTGAAAAGTATACTGTGCATATTAATTTGATATACTAACAGTATATATCATTTTCAGTCATTGTCTCACATAAGAGTTGAGGATGACTTACCAGATGCTGACAGATTGTACTTGTGCAATCAGTCGGGTCAACTGAATGACTGCAGAAAAAGACAGAAGAAATATCTGTTCATGCATCTACACTGAATATAATATTCTCACTCAGCAAAATTTTTCCTTTTTTACACCACATTATTTGTTCCTCATGTGACAGCACTTTTGTTTCTCTGCATACTACCCGTCAAAATGTGCCCTTATTCTGTCTCCATTTGTTAATTTTTCTTTTGGCAAAGATCTGTCACACACAAACCGTTCGTTTGGTTTGAAAAAGCTTTTCTTCTTGTTGTTTTTTGTTTTAAATCTTGGCAGGTTTACTTAAATGTGTTTAAAAGCTTGGCCGATTTAAAATTCTCCTCCTCAGTGGATTGCCTTTGCTGGCGTAAGTGTTTGTTTCTCTCAGTGGTATTGGGCGCAGGCCAAGTATAAAGGACTAGAGAGCAGTTGAAATTATTTGTATCCTATAATTTGTAATGGTAGTACTGTGATGGTCAAGGATCTCAGTTTTAAAACCGAAAGCTTGCAGATTAAATCCTATGGTGTGATAGGAGAGGTGCATGAGATTATTTCTCCTTCACCTTGTGCCAATGACCAAGGCACTCAACACCAGGTAGCTACTCGGGTACTTTTTAAAAACAATATTTGTATACTTGATGCAAAAGAGTTGGAATGAAACAATACAGAATTTGCATATTTGGGATGATGCCATTGCATTGGCTCTCTTCCTAGTGATTTTTGCCAGCACAAAACTAAAATTGTGCACCTGACTCCCACACTTTAAGCCTTACTAAGCATGAAAGTGTTTGTATCTGTTTGTAGCATGTGTGTGTAGGAAGCTTGTCAAATGCTCTTGGGTGTCTAAACCTATGATTAGAGAAGTCTCTTTGCATTAAAAGGAAGCGGAAGATGATATACATGAATGGGCACATTGTCTTGTGAAGTAGCTAGAAAATTTTACTGAATTACTTAATTTTCTGCTTGACTAAGACTTGTTCAGAAATTTAAACAGTTAAAGAGTTACTTGGATGTTGCATTAACAAGTACAGCATTCTTGTTCAGAAGCTGAACCATGGACTAAACATGCAACCTACATCCTTAAGAGTTGATTATTCATAAATGACAATTAATAGTTTTTTCACCTCATGTTTTTGTAAACCTGTATGACTTCCTTTATTGTGTAGATGTAAAATGTATTGGTCGCTATTTTGTATGCTTTTACAGTGAACAGGGGATTTGCCATGAATTTGCCAAAGCATAAAATAGTCACGCATTGCCATGATATTGTGTCTGGTTAATGGTCCTTTTGGTGAAGCTGGTGTACTCTGCTTATTTCAAAACTAATTTATTTTTACTTATGCAACATATAGTGTATCTCATTGACACACATTTCTAAGCTAACCAAACTTCCCTCAATGCCATACAATATTTTTACCCCAAGCCCTGGTTAATTTCTGACCTCAGTGACAATAAAGATAAAGTAAGAAAGATAGCATGAGTAAAACCCCTGATTTCCTCTGTATCATTTAAAACCACTGTTATTTCCTCTTTCAGTAGTAAAAAGAGACTTTGACCCCAGGCGTGTATATCTAGCATATGTGTAACCTTTTGCCGTTTTTCTCATTTGGTTTTAAATGAAACTTGTCTTTCTGGTCTGGGGGATTAGTGCTGTGTCTTTCTTTATGTTGGAAAGGTTTTGTGTGTGTGTGCGTGTGTGTGTGTGTGTAAGACACAGTATAGCAATGATTATACAAAGAAACATGACAAATATTAACTTTTGAATAATGAGGCTGTCAGTGTTAGTACTATACAAAGGTTATTTATGATGTCACTTCAGAGCTATATTTCATGATACAATGATGTTTAAACAGTTATTATCTGACATCCAGGATGTTTAGAATTAATAATTTGTTTTCCATATTAGATTCCTACATGTTTGGAACAGCATGAGGGTAAATAAGGATTGATTGAGCTATTATTTTACACGTGCAATCATTTGAAAATAAAACTATCATTACCATTTGACTATCAGATGTTCTGCAGAGATGTTGAGCTTTGAAATATCTGGCTAAATATGTTTCAAAACTCATTGAAATTATTCACTTATTTTCTTTCCCTGTGAAAAATTACATTTAACTTACATTGCGGTAATTGAGTAGGTTATATAGGTTATATATTTTCTAGAGTAAATTAAGCCTCTGAAAATAAAATGATAAAAGTTTTCAAAGTATTATGATTTACAGTTGTCTGCAGTCTTAACTCTTCTCTGCGGTTTGCTGTTTTGTGTATAATGATGGTCAGGTCCCCTGCTGTGTAAAAAGCAGCTAGCAGTGTCTGGCAGTCAGTTCTAAGAAATAGCAGCAATTAAAAACTTGAACTGACCCAGAACTTCAGGCATCCATTTCTTTCTGCGAACCAGTGTATGTGTATACGTGTACATAAATGTGGTAGTTGGAGATTGCAACTGCACTGTGTAGACTGTAATTCGACCTCTGTTATTTATGATATTGTCAGTTAGTGAGAGCTATTGTTCTTGGTGAGAATAGGACATGCTGTTTATGTGAAAACTCCTCAAGATCAGCGAAAGGTGATGTTTAACCATGTTACAGAGTAGGGCTGCACGATTTGAGCGATTGTGATTATTAAGGTCAAAAGTGCGATTTGCTGTTGCGATATGATATATAAGTGGTTTGACTCAACTTGCTTGTTATAAAGGAAAATGCACACACAGATTACTAATAACGCTGAAAAATTTATTTCTCAACTGAGATACAGTATACAGTGCAATCTAGCAACAACAAATAAAAACTAAATTGTACAAAATTAAACAACAGTAACATCTTATCATTATTGAATTAAATTACATTAAATTAACATTTAAATAAAATTAAAAAGTTAAAATTACAGTAAAGCACATGGCACACAGTGTTCGGAGAAGAACATTGGAAAAACAGAAAGATGTTTGTCTCTTGCTCTCCTGCTCTGAATACGTCAAGCACTACTACAGAGTATTAGGCTCTCAAAAATATTCACAGATGAAGTGCTTAGAATAGCACTAAGCAGTCTTCTTGTCAGCCCTTCATAACAAGCGGAGACTCACACCAACTCTGTGTGGCTTGCTTGGGACCGGAGCATGCAGCGGCAGTGTTAGAAGGGCCAGACAAAACCTGCCCTCACTGCGAGCTTCTGCCGCTGAGGTTGCTTGGGTCCCGGAAAGCCCTCTTTGAGGAGGGGGTTTTCATTGGGGAGCCTCACGGCTCAGGTCCCGCTGCTGGCGAGGCGGAGCGGAAACTGAGATCGTGGGGTTCCCAGATCGTCTGTCCGCTCCAAGAGGGAAGCTCGTGGTGAAGACCGCTCAACGAGAGGAAGACGCGGGTTTTGTGCTAACGGAATTGTGATAACCGGTGTTCCGGTGCTCAGCCCGTGGTCTGTGGACTGGTCGCCATCTCACATGGCACAGCAATTGCCCGGAGATGCTGGACCGTGTTTTAAGTAGTAAAACACTTCTTCCCAGATCTAACAAATCACCATGTGTTAGTATGCATCGACAACACAGCTCTGGCCGGGCCAAGTAGGGTTCTCGGACCTGATAGAACTCTTAGACGGATACAAGATTCCCGTCAAGAAAATCTCTCACAAGCAGGGGGCACAATACTTTGCCCCCACCTAGGGTTGTGAAAGCTATGAGTGTGGCCCCTGAGAGGGCGCAACTCCTGGCCTTGGGTCTCCCAGCTGATGTGGTAGAGACTGTTCTCCAATCAATGAGGAAAGGGTACTACCTGAAGTGGAAGTTCTTCACTTCATGGTGCAGAATTTTGCCAGCATGACCCTGTCAACTGCCCAGTGGGGACAGTTCTTGAGTATCTGCAGGCCTGATTCTCTGCAGGGGTATCCCAGCTGCATGTGGCAGCTACCCAGTCACCGTTCAATGGAAAGACAGTTGGTAGACACCCTCTGACAGTACAATGAAACCTAAAGGTTTCATCCTTCTGTTTCATCCTTCTGCCTTTTGGGATCCTGATCATGAAAAGTTTAATTGTATGTGTCCTGTGCGTTCACAAGGCAGCCTTGTGGAGAAAGCCTGACCAGTTTTTAGTGTGTGTCGGTCCACTTAAAAGAGGTCAGCCTGCTACCAAGCAGACTATCAGTCGTTGGACTGTTGAGACAATTACGATTTGCTACGAAACCTCTGATCTCCCCTCGTCGATGGGAGTCAGAGCTCACTCCACAAGGGGTATTTGGCAGGTGTCCCAGTCTCGGACATCTGCAGTGCTGCAGGATGGTCCACCCCCTCCACTTTCGTCCAGTGCTACGGTCTAGACACCCGTATGACCCCAGGGTCATCAGTCCTCTCGTCCTAGTTGTGTATGTTGAGACATAGACACAGGGCAGGGACTTGGAGTCTGGCGGCGTGGGTATCTTGTTCCATTATCGTTTCCGGACACAATAAAAGTTCCTGAAAAGTAATGGTTCTTTGATGGAAAGAGACTCTGCGTTTTGGTGCCATACTTCCGTCGCCCTCTGCCAGCGCAGTTCTTCATGACAGATGAATGCTAGCACTAGCTGTGCTGCATGTGCCTTATATACTGGTCTGACGTCGTGCCCTACCATTGGACAGATTCTACAGCAGATTCAGAGCGTGTCACGCAGAAGGCGTTCCCATAGCATTTCCAGACCCAGTGTCTCGTTCCCTCAAGGAACCATGGTTATATATGTAACCTGGAGATGATTTCTGTGGGAATGAAAAGGGTGTGATTTGACAGAAAATCTATGTTAAGTATAGAGAGGGAAAAATCTACTCTTTAGTTGCAGACATTAAGACTCACAAGGAAACAAAGGAAGTGTTTTTTTTTTTTTTTTAATTATCCTTTATTTTAAATCGGCTCTGTATCATTCTAAACATTTAGACATCAGCACTAAGGCAGGTCTCTTTGAGGCAGAATCAAGCAACAAAAAGAAAATAAAGCAGGTTTAAATTAGATGAAACTGCTGAACTGAATTCTAACAGTAATTAGAATTGCTGATGAATGTTATTCATACTTCAAAAAGAATAAAACATCACCGAGGACACCTAATGTCTAGTGATTATCGTAATTTTGATTACAGAGAGTCTGCATTTAATAAATAAATAGTTTAGTCTCGTCATTATACATTACCATCACTCTATTCTGCTATTTGATATAATATAATGTTCAGTGATTTGCTACAATCTGTATTGTTAAAAGTACTATATAAATAAAAATGATTGACTGATTGGTCAGTTAATGTGGATATTTCTTTCTTTTTATCATGGTCTTTAATTTGTTTTTACTGTAGATGTTATTTGCCTTTCTGGATCTATCACATTCTGTCCACTCTTTCTTTAGGTTCTTTGTATGATAGTATTAAATATTCGTTATCAGCATGTGTTGTCCATATTTTTATTATGGGGACAAAATACACACACACACACATTTTTTTTTGTGTCAATTCTATTTTGTTATACTGCATTTATTTTTTTAAGCACCAATAATTATGTTGCATTTAGGGTATCAGTCTCTTAAAGGTGTAATTATTTTCTGATGGGAATTTGAATAAAACTACTACACAACTGGAGACAACAGAGCTAAAAGAGAAGTGGTAAAAAAAGAATGTAGGAAAACGTCAACATTCAAAATGCACTGGGCTCAGTAAGACAAAAGCCCTACAACTGTCAAAATTCTGCCAGATGATTTGCATTTTGCTGGTGAATAATTTTCTGGTTCAGGTAAGTTGGGGTAACACAGAAAAGTAATGCAAAATTGAATAAAACTATAATTTTTCTTTTACCACCCACACTGTAACAATAAAAAGCTGGTTGAAAATCAGTGTACTTAACATTTAATGTAAATGTACTACTTAAGCTATAGTTCTTAACAGCTTAATTCAGCTCTGTGTTGTCAGATTGGCTTCTCAAACTGAAAGCTGCTTCCACACCTTGATGAAAAATGGATATGTATGTTTTGAAGCTAATCAGCCAGTTTGAGCTGGTCATGAGCAGGACAACTAGCAACTACTGCTTAAGACCAACACATGTTCATCTTAAACCAGCTCATGACCAACTAAGACCAACTCAAATGAGCTGTTATGCTTCAACAGCATATGCTGTTCAAATAAAAAAAAAAATTAATTTGCCAGTTTTTACAGCATATTAAGCATCACCCATTTCTTTGTCCCTCCAGGGTGAGTGTTGTGGAAGACGGTGATGGGAGTGCAGGACTCTCTATTGCCGGGCTTACGGCATGTCACAAAGCAGTTGGCTCAACTTCTGCTGGTGGCCCTACTGCTCTGGATGCTTTTTTTCCTTGTTGTCTTTACCTACTTCACTGACTCTCAGATGAACAAGCCCCAAAGGATTACCAAGTTTAAATCTCAACACTCATCCTATGTTCAGCATAGTTCCCGGGCCATCATGGCGTCCCATAATTCCCGCTGGCGTCTGTATGCAGACAGAAAGGGTCCTTCCCAGCACAGGCAAGCATTTCAACCGCCTCGCTCTAGAAACGAGTATTTCAGGAATTTTGGCGGACGTCGTTCAAGGAGGAAGCTACCTGAAAGCGACTATAGTAATGAATATTTTTCCAGTGACTGGTCGGTGGTTCGTGGTCTGTGGAAGGGTCAAGTGTCCTCCAAAATGCTAAGCCATCGACTCCGTCAAGCTTTGATTGACCATGTTCACTCTAATAAGCACAATGTTCTCTACAAAGGCCAACGGAAGGCAAACAACAGTAGAGAGGAGATGCTGTGTCAGATAAAACGGCAAGCCCAACTCAGGACTCTGGATGGGTCTGAACAGCCCTTTACTCATCTAGGTTTTAAACAGCTGGTTTCTTCTAAATTGCAGCAGATGTACACAACATGTGCTGTGGTGACTTCAGCAGGGGCATTACTGAACTCATCATTGGGACACGAAATCGGTGAGCTGGAAAGGGATAATATGCATATTGTGGTCAAAAGTTTGTAATAAGATTTTTTCTTTTTTGAAAGAATTTTATGCTCACCAAAGCTGCTTTGATTTAATTAAAAACAGTAATACTGTGAAATGTGGTTATACTACAAGCTTGGTTTTTTAACTTAGTAACTGTGATGACAGATGAGTTTTTAAGCAGCTATTTCTCCAGTCTTCAGTCTCACATGTTTCTTCAGAAACCATTCCATTACGCTGATTTGTATCAGGTTTGGATTGAGTAAGAAAAAATAATACTACTATTTAGCAAGAATGCAATAAATTGATAGAAATCTTTATATTGATCATAAATTGACAATAACTGAACACTTAAGGATCTTGTCATTCAACCTCACCCACATCAATTAATTGATTCATTTTTTATTCACAGCATAATAAAGACAGCAAATTTGTTTTATTTTATTTATCTGTGATATTACAATCATTTATTAAATATATTATTTAAATGTAAAATATTTCTTTGGTTTTTAGAAGTTGAATTTAAAATATTAGCTCAAGAAACCTGTTCATAATGTGTAAGTTTGTGTTAAATTGTGTTTTTCTCAGACTTAGTATCCAAACAGACACTTTTCTGTCTTGTTTCGAGCGTTACTCTCTCTTTCTCACTCTCCTGCTTTTCCTTTCATTCCCTCATTCCATTTCGTCCACTCAATTCATCTGCTCTTTTTTATTTTCCTCATTAGACCTTGATTTGGTCTGCTTTTGAATAGAGACATTGATGCACAAGGCCTAATTGTTGAATGTGTTGGAACATGAATACCACAGCTGACAGCCAATGGCAGATAAGCATTGGAGCAGTTCTCCCTGTTCTCTAAAAGCCCTTGAAAAGCAGTGCCCTGCCTCATTGTCAGAACGAAAGAAAGCACTGCTGCTGGAAGCCACAACATGTCTTTGCATGCTTTTGTTTATTTATTAATTTATTATTATTTATTTATTAGTTTTGTTTTATTTCTAATTAAACTTATGTCTTACACTTATAGCAGCAGTTTTTGTAGTTTGTCAAAGCATTGCACATTCATTTATAAATCCTACATTTCTTTGTTGAAATTTTTATTGGAATATACTCACATTTGTATTACAGATTAAGCAAAAGTTTGAAAAGCAAGTCTAGCTAAACAAATATTAGTGATTTGCCTTTTGCTACCTTCTAGTGGTGACTGAATGTTTTGCATGTAAAAAGACATTGATTAAAGAAAATCATCAAAATGCTCTACAGATAGATTGTTGGATTATTCAGGCCAATGAATAACGAAATACTTAGTTTGCTAGGGATATATCAGAGGTAACATCCAGTATACTTGTACATTAGCCTCCTGCGCATTAGGAGTTTATTATGGTAGCATTAACTTTACAAACACTAGAGGGAGCAATATCTTATAATATTAGCCTGGTCATAACACTTTTCTGCAGACAGATTCATTTAATGAGGTTCTTTTTAAATAATAATACATTTCAAATCAATAGGTAAAACAAACAATAATCCTGTTTTCTCTATTTATGCACTGAAAAATATGGTGCAGGATACACTCAAGTAACAATATAACACTATAAAGACTGAAGTAGTATTTATGTTTGTTTTATTTATAAGCTCAAGACATTTTTACATAGTAGTCTAAAAACTTCTTAATTGGACAATGTTTGCAAAAAATATTAATATCATTGTTCAATACGTTAATACATTGTTTAGTATGTCCAGAGTCAATTATATATATATGATTTGACAATTTTAGAATTAAAATGTTTTTCGTTGAAAAAGCGTATTCTTCTGTATAATCAGTTATAACTATGACAACGAAGGGTCAACACGTGTTCTCCGTTTAAAACCTGACTGGTCTTTTGATTGACTGCTGTTTTTGCCATTCCAGATTCCCATGATGCAGTGCTGCGTTTCAATGCTGCACCATGCAAAGGTTATGAAAAGGACGTGGGCAGCAAGACAGCCATTCGAATCATGAACTCTCAGGTCAGAGTCATGTGCATTAACGCACCTTCACTTTCTGACTCATTCCCTGTGTGCAAGGACTAAATAGAGATTTTTTTCTTCTCTTTTATTAGATTCTAGCAAACCCCAAACACAACTTCAGCAGCAGTTCACTTTATAAGAACATCACCTTGGTAGCCTGGGATCCTGCTCCTTATAGCATTGACCTCCATAAGGTATCACATCATAGACAATCTGTCAGAAGAGTCAGCACTGTTAAAGGGTTAGTTTAACGGTAAATGATGAGTCTGTCATTAATTACTCACCCTCATGTGGTTCCAAACCTGTACGACCTTTGTTCATCTTCAGAACACAAATTAAGATATTTTTTATGAAATCGGAGAGCTATCTTCCCCTCCATAGACAGCAACAAAGCTGAAATGTTCCCAGGGGCCTGTTCCATAAACCAAGATTAGAGTATAAGCCAGGCTTATTCCAGTTAGTCTGACTTATTGCCAGTTAATTTGTATTAAAATAAGTGAGACTATCTGCCATAAGCCTGGCTTATTTGGTAAACTTGTTTTATGGAACAGGCCCCAGGTCCAGAAACATAACGTTAGTAAATAAAACTTTAGTTTTTTTGGTATGGGTGGCTTAATCTAAGTGTCAGGACTTTATATTCAACCATATATTTTCTGTTTTCTCAATGCCCACAGTGGTACCAGCAACCCGATTATGACCTGTTTACTCCATACATAAATCACAGGAAGAATATCCCTGAGCAGCCTTTTTATATCCTTCATCCTTCATTCATCTGGAAACTCTGGGATATTGTTCAAAGCAACACAAGAGAGAAGATTCAACCCAACCCTCCTTCATCAGGATTTATAGGTGAGCCTCTTCATTGTTAACCCAAGCACATATAGACGCATAATCTGGCCACTTTGGCGCTCAGGAAAATTGTTGTGCCACATGTCGTGACAGTAATTTCTGAGAGATTTGCCATGCTGTGCAGCTGACGCACATATTGAACCCTAATTTAAGCAAGATCAAATGTTCTTCTGCCTAGTTTTTCCAGTGTATCTGCTGACTTCCAAATGATAATCATGTCTGTTTGTATTCACTGTTCCTGTTGAATAAATATTTTACTGAAGAGCGTAGGATATGTGTGTGCGCAAAAGCAGAAATGTGTTACTAGGTAATACCAATTTGATAGATGCTAGTTTCAGGGGCATGGCGAGATTATTTCAATCAGGGAGGCTAACGCTCCGTAACATTTCTAGAGGATACTTACTGTGCCGCAAGCCAGTGTCTGGCTAACTGAGTGCCTATGGCAGCAAAGAGCCAATGAATGTGCACATGCACACTCTTTCTTGTTATCTCCCTTGCTTTGTGAGTGCACTGCTGAATTTTAATGACTAAATGAATGTTTGGCTTAAAAACCCAATATCTAAAAGAGACCAACAAGCACATGAATAAACTTTTATACAGACTTTTTTTTTTTGTACGACTGACATATAATCTTACGGTCTGTGTGAGGTGGATGGTTCTCTGAACATTCCGAAACCTATCAAACATCGTATGTGCTATCAAAGGCACAATCCAGTATCTGCTACTAAGAAAGCAATACAAGAAGTGCTCTTTTTGTACCATTCTTTGTTTTGAGTGAGGATTGTACCTTTAACACACCATTTTGGCTTTGACATAAAGGAATTGTTGTGCTGTCAAGTCATGTCACTTTTATTTATATAGCGCTTTTAACAATACAGATTGTAACAAAGCCCTGAACATTATCAAGTAGAAGAACAGAGTGATGATAATGTATAATGACGAGAATTAAACTTTATTCATTAAATGCAGAGACGGTCTCTGTAGTCAAGACGACGGTAATCACTGGAAATCAGGTGTCCCCAAGCAAGGGACCAAGGGAAAGGAACCAAAACCACATCCATGAGAGAATGGAAAAAAAAAACCTTGTGAGAACCAGGCTTAGTTGGGTCCAGTTCTCCTCTGGCCAGACGTCCAGCACCTAATTTCCAGTTCAAACACATTTTAGATTGTGTAAGGATAGTGTGTGTGTGTGTGCATCTGGATCCAGCGATCTGTCCACATAGCTCATCTAGGTTATCAAGTACTGAGGAGCTAAGCCATTCAGGGCTTTATAAGTAATTAACAAGGATGTTGTTTGATAGGGAGCCAGTGCAGTGTTGACAGAACCGGGCTAATGTGCTCATACTTCCTGGTTCTAGTAAGGATTATCTAGCTGCTGCATTTTGAACCAGCTGTAGTCTATTTAGCATCATAATGCATTGCAATAATCTAACCTTGAGGTCATAAACGCATGAACAAAAATTTCTGCATTTGAGGTTGAAAGCATAGGACTCAATTTAGATATGTTCTTGAGATGGAAAAATGCAGTTTTACAGATACTAGAAACATGGCTTTCAAATGAAAGATTGCCATCACACAGCACACCTAGGTTCCTAACTGATGAAGAAGAACTGACAGGGCAGCCATCAAGTGTTAGACAGTGGTCTAGATATGTAGTGCAGTGATGATGTATTTTTATGGGCCAATGTTTATTAATTTTTTGTTATTATTATTACTTTTTAGTTGCCTAAAAAAATGAGGAGGATCTGTCCATTTGCTTTGGGGTGATTGCAAAAAATAAAATCAACAAATTACATTTCTTACATGTATTTTTTCATCATAAAAATCTACTCAAATGAACACAATTACAGTTTTATGAATTATGAAGCCTAAACGCAACTGCCAGAAGTACAGATTTTAACATAGACTAAAAACAAAAACAAAATACATCACAGACTGATTTCAACATCACCACCAGTAAGCTTTGAATAAAGTCTTCATGTAGTAAACAATTCTGTTTGCATGCGAGTTATTAAACAAGTAGATGAGTTCAACTCTTTGGCTTGATGGGGTTTAATGTGCCTGGCAAATTCTGTAATCCCTTTTATTCACTTCTTACAGTAGCAACCACCTTTTTCAAAACAAGCAGAAGCTTTAAAATGATCACGAGGGGGTATACTGATGTATCATACATTCTTCCTAGTCCACTGATCCTTAATTAAATAGTGAGTAATAAAACACATAATTACTATTAAAATAACTGCCTTCCAAGGATTCTTCAAACTGAGATGTCCTTCAAAGGCGCTTGAATACATGGCAGCCAAGATATGTCGGTCCTGGAGAGCCACAGCCCTTGCAGAGTTTTGCTTCAACCCTAAGCTACAGACAAATGAGTTTTAATTAGGGTAGGAGCTAAACTCTGCAAGGCTGTGGCTCTCCAGGACGGGAGTTCACCACCCCTGGCCTAAATCATTAAATCTGATCAGACCAGAAGCATCTTGTTAAAAAATTACCAAAAGGTTTCAATATTTTTTCTATTTAAAACTTGACTCTTCTGTAGTTACATCATGTACTAGGCCCGATGGAAAATGAAAAGTTGCTGACATGACTAGGAACTATACTCTCATTCCGGCGTAATAATGAAGGAGGGAACTTCCGAGGGTCAGTAATTGACAGAATTTTAATTTTTGGGTAAACTTTTTTTTATCATTACCACTAGTGACCAAGTTTGGAAATACTGTCTTAGCTCACTGGACTCATTTGAAGCAATGATGTGACTAATGATCCAAATGTCACCATGCTTGATCTCCAGCAGATAATGGTGAGATTAGGAGCAGGGTAGAAAAAGAGTACAAAGCAGTAATGTGTTGCGGATTTTACCAGATTTCCAGCTTCCGTTAAATTCACAGATTTATTCAGCCTCTTGTTCAGACCTGGCCTTAAATGGGTTGAAAACATACAGACAACACGAGGGTAAGCACATTCAGATTAACTGCATGATCTAAACATCCATTTTAACAATTCAGCAGTGGCTGTCTGTACTTTTCTCACTCTTTGTAACATTTATATTGATACGTCACATAAAAATACTTATTTAAAATGATGTGAGTTAGGTAAGACAACAGTTTGTCATCACAAAGACGACTATAGAGATAACTTTGCTACAGTTCTGATTTTCAGCTTTTGATTTGTAGGCACTCAACAACACTACACAGATGATTTCTTTCTTGGCATCATTTGGGACAGGTTTAGAATGGGGCTTCAACATCAAAGTGTGATCTTGCGTGGATTGGTTCAGCCAGAGACAGGAGTGCTGCAGTCGTTTTGGATGGATGGAGGTGCATTATCAGCCAATGTGTTGCTATAAGCCCTTCGGTTGAGCTGGATGCCAGTAGTTCTTGAAGGCATAGAGGACTGTCCATTCTCTAGAGAGCTATGTTTGCAGTGAAACAGGATGAGGAAACACCTGTAAAACTGCACAAAACACAATACATTAGTACTAGCATTTTCCGACACACAAAAGATAGAGAGCTACTTCAATTTTGTACATTTGTGTGAAAGATTGCTTAGCTTATTTTAAATGGCATAACCTGAGTGGATTTTGTATTCTTCATTTTGAGTTTTTTGTGGCAATTTGAAGTAGGAGTATCTCAATGACATGCAAGAAATAAAACGTTTCTGTTATGAACGAGCACGGGAGGCAGTCGGATCCACTTGCAAAGTGTTTAATGGTGAATACAGGGAGGTACAAACAGGCAATGGTCAGGCAAGGCACAAACAGAGTCCGTGGGGCAAGACGAGAAACGTGGTCG
>JAUYWG010000039.1:5599038-5626093 GCA_034779775.1 Enteromius afrohamiltoni | reverse complement strand
GGAAAAACACAACAAATAACATGGAGGCTGGAAGTGCCTACTTAAAGTCCGACTGGCACTTCCAGCAGATCGTGACAGTTTCATATTTACTTTTGTTTCATATGGACGTTTTTATTTTTTTATTTAATTACTCATAAAATTTGGTGTAACCATCGACTTTTACATGGATTATTGACACGGTGGTGCACAGGCACGGAGAGATTTGAGGTCGAAGTTAAACATCTTTAATAAACAAATGTGAACACACAGGAACAGGTTACACACGCTTAACATAGACGATAACGGACAAACACTGGAAGACAGGAAGCAACTTATAAAGGAAGGGAAATCAATGAGAATTAACTAGACACACCTGAATGGACTAATTAATCAAAACAGAACTGGGTCACGGAATCTAAGTCACAGAAAGCACATGGAGAAAACAGGCAACAAAGAACATAAACACGGGGATGTTACAATTATCCATTTATTAAGACTACAGAACGCACAAAAGTTCTTGTTTGAAGATGTTAATATCACGCTGGTGTAGAGGCAGGACACTGAGAGAGTCGTCATAGTAGTTTAACATTTTAATATTAGAGAAACACTGAGAATGACGCTATATAGTTACACATAGACGATTACAGACAAGAACTAAAAGACAGGAACCAACGTGCCCTGCATGTTGCTCTCTCATTGGCTGTAGCCTGTAGGTAATCACCAATGTTATTTTCAGTCAGAACACATTTAACCTGGCATGATTTTGAATCGCACACAGGTCCAGATATTTAGCATGTCAAATATCTCACGGGTGTCGGCGACTCATCTGCGATTCTCTCAGATCAAGTCTTTGATTGTCACTCGTGTGAACAATCACTGATTTGCCTTTCGGGCTTTTGTCAGCGATTTCTCAAAACCTGTCGGCAAGTCAAGATTAGGGCTAAAATCGTGCAGTCTGAACTCTGCATAATTAACCTGGACCAGCAGTCTTGAGGGATTGCATGCGTCTTTTCTATATAATTTCCTCTTGGATTTTTATTAAATTAATTAATTTATTTTTTCTGTGTTGGTTGTAGCTAATATTAATTAAGCCAACTGTTTAAATAGGCGTCATGTCATTAATTTGAGCAATTATTAAGTGGAATGTTTTGATTGAATTTTTGTTTAATTGTTTCTTCTTTCTGATGAGATGAAGCGAGGTGCATAAATAGCTGTTTACATTTAAACCTATATGTGTGTCATGTGATCATCTTTTCACAGCTTCTGTAGTATGTCTAAGGATGCCAATTCAATTTAATTCAGTCCACACAAAAGTCCCTATGGCATGTCCTGAGCTACATGAACAACATGAGATGCACACTCTGCTGGTTCTCAAATGATAGCTGCTGGGTTGATTTTAGTCAATACGCTTGGATTATTTGGTTGCCTTGACAACCTATAGATGTGGACACTGAACAAAAAACTGTCTAGGTGATTGTCCATCCACACAAGGTGTGCGTGACTTGTGACATTCAATGTCTGATTGGTTTTGTCTCAGCCATAGGCCTCTGATTGGACTTAACATTGACGTGTGACTAAACTGTCAAGTATTTAATGCGTGTATTCCCTACATGTGGGCATAAAGACAACTCTGTGTCTGATCTTGTAGGGTGCTGTCAGGCTTTGTGTGTTGTCAGCCTGTGGGCAGATTCTAGAGTCTTGATGTAAAACAAAAATACAACAATTCAGAGAGGTGGCCAACAATAGACCACAGTACACACAGAATATGTACTAATGTCTTTTTAGATTCAAACAAGATCTTTGAGAAGTTTGTTTAGTAACACTTTATAATAACTATACACTATGAATGATTAGTTAAGCATTAGTAAGCATTAATTTAATCCTTTATAAAACACTGTTACAATCAACAATTAAATTAAATTAAATTTACATTAATAAATCTTATTATTTAGAAAAATTATAATAGTTGTTCAGTGTGTTAATAAATTCTTTTTAACACGTTACTGCTGTAATTCATGATTACATCAGGTAATTCAGTAGTTTTTGTGAGCTCATCTAAAGTGAGGACTATTTATAGCTTGTAAAGCATTTATTAAGCAAATGTAAAGGCTAAACAAACTCAACACAGTTGGATTTAAAACTTGATAACTTTAAAAAAGAAAATACATTTTTATTCACTTGTTGTTTGTTGTATGTATATTGATGAATGTGTAAATCCATAATAGGGGGCACTTTGAATATATTTTAAACTATAATTTATTCCTTTGAAATCAAAGCTGAATTTTCAACAGCCATTACTTAAGTCTTCTGTGTCACATAAGCAGTCTAATTTTCTGATTTGGTGCTCAGTTATTATCTCTTATTTAAAATTGTATTTATATTTCACGTTATTATTATTTTAATAGTGTATTTTTATCAAATAAATACAGCCTTGGTTAGCGTAAGAGTCTTTTTTCATAATTATTTCAAAATTTTCACTGGCAGTGTACAGTGAAACAGATGCGAGGAACAAACTGAAATGTAAGTTGTTATTCACCATTGTTATTAGGTTTTTGATAGAGACAGAGTTCACTGAAAAGATTTAACTCAAAAGAATGACTGATGCACAAATTGGGCTCTCATAACCTCTTATAAAATCCATGGCAGACACTAAAATCTTTGCAAAGATTTTCAATAATGACTATGAATCGTTTCCTCACACAAGACCATTGATTGACTTCTAAACACTTGTAACAGGCTGGTCTCATGTGGGCTGCTCAGTACAGTCATTATTAATGAACATATCAACTATATCTTTATGTATGTCTTTGACAGGTATAGTCATGATGATGAACTTTTGTGAGGAAGTCCATGTGTACGAGTACATACCTTCCATGAGACAAAGTAATCTTTGCCATTACCATGAGAAGTATTACGACCCAGCCTGCACATTTGGGGCATACCACCCTCTGCTTTATGAGAAACTGCTTATCAAGCGAATAAGCACAGCTTCTGAAGAGGACCTTAAGAAAAAGGGAAAGGTCATACTGCCAGGATTCAATAAGATCAACTGCCCGCTGTGATTTACAGACTCTGCATAAGAAGATGGACGGGTCTTCAAGACTGTGTGAACCCTTCTTGGACTCTTATCATCTAATAGGGGTTTACCCTTATAACAAACAGAGACAAGAGGAGGGTAATTAATTGCATTTCAAATGTCAGAAATGACCTAGTGACCTTAAAATGACCACAGAGATTACAGATACTGTACATACAAAACATGATGTGATGCAGGACAAGTAAACTCTTGATATATTCAGAAAAGCTAAATTAACAAACATCGGGTTGTAAATATAAAGATACACTTACACCATTTCCTGAAAGGAATCAAATTCTAGTTTGTCTTCTAAATATAACAGAAAAAGGATTGAATAACAAGTTTTACATTTCCAAAATGTTGGGATTTTTCAAATCATTGTCATTTAAAGCTGCTCGCATTTTGTAAGTAAAGAGGATGATTATCTTTTTAAAAAATATATATTTAAATGTGGTAAGCTACAGTATGAAATTAGTTGAGGTGAAAAGAGATTTCTCTTTTCTGCCTACTGTGCTGTTGTAGTAAATCTTTTGCAGTTTTCATTGGTTAGATGACAAATCAAAGCTGTTAATATACCATAGAGCCAAGATCATTCGATTTTAACTGTAAAGAAAACAACAGTGTCATTTTTAATGGTGTTTTATAAATTATTTATTTTGTGAACTACTACTGACAAACCTCTGATAGAAGACTGTCTAAGAAAAGTTTAAACTGACCTTTAGGGATATAATTTCTTTAGTAAATATTTAGTAAATGTATTTCAAAACTGTATTATATTTTGTCTTGTACTCTGCTGTTACTGTTTAGAACTTACATTTTAAATGGAGTTTAGTATTATTTATGCAATCAGTTTTGTGCTTGACATTGTACCTCCTATACGCTGGTATTTAGTTTTATGATTGTGGATTTTAAGTTAAGGCAATGAAATTAAAAGAAATGTAAACTTTTATGATGGTTCAGTGTTTGTGACAAGAAGTCAAATCCCGTGATTAAGTGCTCATTAAAAAGTTGAAAAAAAAGTCTAACCTGTTTGTTCATCAGGATATAAATCAATGGGTTGATAACTGTGCTGCTTTTGGCAAGGAGAGATGGTACCACGCTCGCAATGGGGGTGATGATCCCGGGACGTCCAAACGTGGCCATCATTGCAACAACCCCGTAAGGCATCCAGCACAAAAGGTAGCACACCACTGTTGTGATGACCATAAATAATATGTGGTACTCTCTCCGCCGTGCTGCTGTCTTCCTGATACGCCCAACCTGAGAAAAAACACGTACATTATATTTTTTGCTTTCAACAGCAGATGATGCAGAACTGGTCTTCAGTATACACAAATGCCATCTGGTTTAGAGGAACCAGTGACTCCAGATTTAGGAATATAGTTTATTGATATTTATAAAGATGTCCTAAAATCAATTTTGCATATGTGTGAAGTGCACATGGAGCAGATCAACTGCATTCCAAATATAATGCTACAATTAATTCTGTATTATGTATAATCTAAAAAGTCTCACACACTGCTATATTTCACGAGGCCACATCATCCATTTTTGTGACCTATTTCAAAAAAAGTACATAACAGCGCTGATTTATCTAATCTTTCTGCATAGTACAGATTGTGGATTCCAGATATCACCGGCTTGAACATCATTTGAGGCAGTATAAACTTTATCTGGAGTCTTGAGATATTGACCTAGTTTGAGCTTGAGTCAGAGCGTCATTGTTTAGCTCCAGAGAGGATTGAAAAGAGCTCTGTGGTCTCAGCTCAGTGGTCTTGAGTTGAGAAATCTGACTCGTTTAAACTCCTTTTCCTGTTGTGTTGAAATTATACATGCATAATTAAAGTGTAAGATTTACTTTGAATTGTGACTGAATATACCTGTTTGACAGCACAGAGGAGCCGGCTGTAACAGTACACCATGACCAGCACGGGGATTCCCAAACAGAAAATGAACAGACAGATGATATAGGAATGTGACTGCGGGGTGTTGGCCGTCCATGTAACCGAACAGCTGGTTCCTGCCCCTTCCAGTCCATAGCTACTCCAGCCCAGCAAGGGGGGAACCGTCCAGAACAGCGAGTAGAGCCAGGAGCCCCCGACAGCCAACAAGGGTTTGCTGTAGTCTGGGGCCCTCTTGTTGTAAACAGTTAAAGTGCTGTAACGTTCATACGAAAGGACTGCCAGAGAGATCAATGATACAATCCCTGTTTAAAAAAAAAAGAAGAAATTAGTATATGTTCACACTTGCCATATAAATACAAAGCCACAACATTATGTCACAATTGTTATGTATTCATTCATTAGTTCATTTCTTTATTTATTCATTCTTGAACCCTAATGTGAAAATTCAGTCCACATAAATTAACTCTTGACCTTTGAAAGGATAATAAATGTTAGCAAACCAGCACAAATCTGACAATACCAGTGGTTTTGTTTAAATGTCTGTGTAAACTTATTTCCACATACAGTACATAAAAGGTCAATTTGAGGGAATAATTACAGGGAATAAAAATACAATCTGCGTTACTATTCATATTAGTCCCAAGGGAAGAGCTTAATGTCAAAGCAATGTTATGATTTTCAAAACAAATATTATAAATGACTCCCAGGTGCATACTGTAGCTATTAAAAAAAAAACAGCATGAAGGGAGACATACCACAAGCACCATTTTTTTTACAAATGTGAAAATTTTAAGACTGGTTGATGAAGCATTCTTATTCAAACATTTGTATGCAAATAAGTTAATTCATATCAGTCCAAAACAATTTGTCTCTAAAATTCAGATATAAAAAATCATTACGGACATGAATTCAACAGATATTCACCAGAATAGGAAGGGCACATAAAACTGTTCCTTTGTTTTCTCTCCTTAAGTCTGCAAAGACCTGTGATAATAAATATCTTTTCAAATCTGCTAATCTTTGAGTCTGTTGATGGAATCTTAGGCTGTCACATTTGTCACTGTGTATGCAAGAAACGGCACACAAGAGTAGAGCCGAACATATTTGCACTGCAGAAGCACCCAGCAGGGGATTACAGAGTAATTTTCATATCTTGAGTGTGTTGTTTAATAGAGCCAGACACTGCACCTTACTTTGTGCTCAGTTCTGGTGTTATATGGAAAACCAACAGAACTTTTTAAATAAAAGTGCAAACCATGGTGCACTTTTAAGCAAGATTTGAAATGCATACCAATAAATACATATCACTGCAGTTTCTCAAAAAAAAAAAAAAATTAACACTAGAGGCAGTAAACTCCAACCCTTTATTCAAGTTTCGATTAATAAAGCATACTATTCTCAGAATTACTTGAAGAAAATCACGTTGTGATTCCAAACAATATTAATATGCTGGGATATCTGAAAACAGAGGATTTTGAACGTATACATACATATTCAACTATCAGGAGCATGGAGGATTTTGTGACTGATGCTGTGTTTTTGTTGTGTCAAACAATAATGGACAAAGTATACATCAAGCGACTGAAAGAATGGAAAGTCAGTTGGCAGTGCTACATGTCATTGAGGCTGATGGAAGCAGAAAACACTCCCTATATGTAGGTAGACATATAAAATGTGCAGGGCAAGGAGGCCTCCAGAACAAGTTTGGAAAGCACTGTTTTAAGGCTTCTAATCCTATGTGTGTGTGAATTGTTTTCTTTCAGACAAATCCAATCGGAGTTATATTAATAATTGTCATGGCACTTCTTAGATCTATAGTTGCACTAGGGCAGGTGTTTCTCTTCCACAGTCCAAACATATTAAATACAGCGTGCACAAACGTAATAAAACATCCCTCACACGGCTCTGGATGGTGAATAAAGGCCTCCTGTAGTGAATCCAAGTGTTTTTGAAAGAAAAATATCCATATTTCAAAGTTAATAAACACTTTTTCTTCAAATCTGCTAACTGGAAGCAGTCCTGGTGTATGTCATAGGACATGGTAGCCACATGCGCCTCTCTGGGAAATATAGGATTAAAGGAAACAACATTTTCTTACATTAGCAAAGGAAACCCAGTCTCTGTCACATCTGGTCAGGGAGGCAGACACATGGGTTCAATCAAACAGGTAAGTATTTATTCACAACATGAACTGAAAATAGCTGCAGAAGCAGTTAAAACAGGCGTATCTTAAATGTCCTTCTTTCCTTTCTCTTGTAGGTAGGTGGTGAACCGGATGACCAAGACTGACAGGTTGACACCAGCATGGGAAGCTTGAGTGAGCGTGCTTATGAAGGATGCAGGTAAGTGGATGCAGGTCTAGCTGATTGGGTGTGAGATATGACGGAGTGCAGGTTAATAGTAAGAGGGATGCTGGGAGATGTACCTGTAGTGTGTTTAGGTGACTGAACTCATGGATGTGTCATGGATGTGGATTTGCTTTTATCGAAATCCTCTGACATTTTTCTTTACAAATTCTCATTTTGTTCTTGTTATTTGTGAACGGCATTTTGTTTTGTTCTCTCTCTATGGTTGTCACTAATCATGCAACGCACCTTACAACATTTTTATGGATACACAAACTTTATTTACTGTTTTCCGAAGTGTATACAGCAAACACTCACTTAGTCTGATGGAAAGATTGGAGGGGTCTGGACACTTTTTAACGGTCTGGTCCGGCTATGCCGCCCGCAGAAGCATTTGGCTTTTTTTCAGATGTCAGCAAAAAGAACTGAAACTGCTCTGTCATATATTATCGTACATATATAAGTAATACAGCATTTAAATCTGTAAAGGGTCTATTTTTATTTGTATACAATCCCAGTTTCAACAAAACATTCTACTTTTGGTAAATAAAGAAAATTAACGGTGCGTTCTCTGCTTTCTCATTCTCTGTGATGTTTAGATTAAAACACGTCAATAAAATGAACTGAAACTCAGCGAAAAAGTAACTCACAGACATGAGAGTTATATCTACAGAAAGCTTTATATGTCTACTCAAAAATGAAGTTAGTCAGGTCAAATATTCTGTGACAAAGTTATCAGGTTTTTCCCAAACTATAACTCCTGACTAAAATGCTTGAAATTGAGTGAAACAGTTTGAATATGATCTATAATATAAAAAATGATGTATAATTTAAAACATTACAAAATTAAAGTAATATGAGTGAATGATGAATCCTGTTGTCCTGTGTGTCAAGAAGGAAACGGGAAACATTAGGATCCATATGCAAAACTTTAATGTAATCCAAGCTCAGGGTCGAAACAGGCAGGTCTAAAAACAACTAACAGCAATGGCGGAGGATAGGCGAGAGAGTAGTCAGTGTCCGTAGCAAGAGGTCGAAACAACAGCGAACAGTGTCCAGGCAGCGAGGCGAGAGAGTATCCAAGTCAGGCGGTGTCCATAACGGTAATCCAAGGAAATTAATAGAACACGGAGAAACACAGAAAACGCTTATACAATGATCAGCCAGGTGACAAACAAAACCCGGAACTTAAATACTAGAACAGATGAGGTCAGTGGGAGGAGAAATGATAAACTACTATGGAGACATACAAAGGGGTGGATACATAAATGGAGACACTTCCTGAACACAGAACGGAGGCAGGTGCAATAGATGAAAGATTGAAGTGCTAGCAAGGGAGTCCAGCTGGCACTTTCAGCTGGATCCGTTACACCTGTGAGTATTACAATGTTTAGTGTTGATACTCTGTTCACAAATCTAAATATATATCTATAGATGTTTAATGTCCTAAACAATAATGATAAAATCTCTGATTTACTGTAAAATGCTCTTTTAAGATAATACAAAGCGTGCGTCAGTCTATGACTACAAAATCATTCTATATAAATATATACCCTACATATACTGATTTTAGCATGCTAACAGATGTTTTGTTGTTTGTTTTTTAGTGATCAGACACCTGCAGCTCAGAGTCCTGTCTCCTCTCTTCGAGCTGTTTACCTATATGACCGCTGTTACCAGTATCAGATGTTTAACTACACTGAGATTCTATTTTAAAGCAAGGTTTTATTTTTCTTGAAAAGAAGCAGCAGACACTTAAATATCAGGTATCATGTAGAGGTTTCACTTGTTTGAAAACATCTGTTTTCAGCATTGTTTCAGGGTCTGTTCACATCTCTGTAGTTAGATCAGTGTGCTCAATAATGTGTCTGACCTTTATTATGTATATTTTAATTATACAGTGTTGTAAATAAAAAAATACATAATTTAAAAAAACTGTTCACTGTTTCAATCTCCTTACATTCTTTCTTACATGCCTTACCTGTCACTGTCACTAATGGGCCATTAGGGGAGGGGTCTTCGTCTCTTCAGGTGAGAATCACTAAATATTAATGGCCATTGTCACTCCCTCGCATACAGGCTTTCGGCCTCAAAAAAGTATTTTAAAATTTGAATCAATATATTGTTTTCTCAGAAAAAGTGAGTGGAATGATTTTCACATCATTCTGAAGTAAGTATTCTAGCCTATTACACTGGTTACTCACAGTATTGTGCATTACTATTAAGTATGTGTTTCATTGCCTTATTTCAGTTACCTTTTTTTTTCCAACTAACCACGCATAATATTTTTTCCTAAAAAATGCAAACAAGTTTAAACACATCTTTGTCACGTATTGTTGTAGAACAATTTGTGCTGATTACAAGTCAAATACATGTTGGTAAATAATATGCTATAAGAAGCTGATAAAAGTACAAATATCAGAGCATGTCCAAACATCTCAAGTGCCACAAAATCACCTCAGACTCCAGAGGGTTAATATAACCCCCAGTGGATTAATTCGAAAAAAAAAAAAATCACAAACAACTAGGATGCTTTAAATGTAAGTAAAACATTATGGCAAAAGAAGTCTGAATTGTGGTTAAATAACCGATGTGGGTTCCCTTTTGGGAATCTCCATCGTATCAAAAATACGGTTTTGGGTTAACCAACCCTTTAAAGACTTACTGTACTGGTGTAATATAGTCACTGTAAAATCCCCACTATTAATAGACACACTAAAAGCTTACCGTATGTGGAACATGCATACACAGAAAAGCGGAGTGATACAAACAGTAAAAATTGTTAGACTTACTGGACTAAATATGAACAATCTTGGAATGCTGCTGGGACAATGAGATTAAAAAGGAAGGAATTTAATGTTGTATACAACATTATGTAACAAGTGTTGTTAACAAAGATTAGCTTGTATTCACTCACAAGATTTATTTAATTTCAAATAGTACATTAAGATCTATGTTTGTAAACTATAGAGTAAAGCTTTCCAGAGAAATACATGAGAAAATGTATACTACCGTGTTTATTTTCTTAATGTTTACATTCTCACTACTATTATTGGCCATTCTTTAGCCCTTTGGACTTCTCAACATATTTAAATGCAGCATAAACAAAGTCAGCTATAAGTGGATAATAGCATCAGATTCAACAGTAATGGATGGTATGGTTACTTAGCATTTGCATATCATTTGTAGGGGTAATACACCTAAAAAATGTTTGGTGATGTTAGTCTCATTTAAATAACTGGAAAAACATGCATTTTTCTGAAACAATAGAAAATATAAATTATATCTCACTACAAATGAAATAAACATCTTGATTTACTATCTAATTAGTGGAACAACCCTCTAACATGGAACAAACAACCTCAGCTATAGGCCATCCACTTCAAAATTGAACATGTTACATTCAAAGACGCTCATCTGCACAGCAGGGTGTGGCTATTTTAGTTACCAATGCTTTCCTGTTAGCTTGAACCTGTCAGAATTCTGCCCTTTTATCTCACGTTTCAACAAGTAATTTTTGTAATTAAAAATATAAATACATATAAATGGTGTGCTTATTTAATTTAGCAAACTATTATATTACTAAAATATGAGATAATATATTGTACAACAACTATATGAATCATTAGATTTTTGTTACTGATGGAGTCTTGGCAAGCTTTGAGTTCATAGTCGTAATTGTAAAGGTTCTCGTTCTTAAAACATAACATAAATGTCAAGGTTAAAGACATTCCTGTATGGGCCCTAATTTTTTGACATTTTTGGTCTGACCCATTTCACTTACATCTTATACTAAACACAGCTTATACTACACTGTTTTTAATGTAATACACAGAATATAGACAGCAAAAATATTTTCAAAATCTATTTGTTTATTTATCTATCTGTTTATTTAATTCATTTTTTTCATTTCAGATTACAAGTTATATTAACCCCTCATAATGGATGTTCATATTATTTTGCCCAACACCTGTATGTATTTTATAGAAATATACATGATGATTTATATACAATTACAGTGGGCCCCAAAAGTATTTGACTTGTAAGTCAAACTGTGTACAATTGGACACAATATTAGTAATATCAGCACATGAAATGCATGTTCGAATAATCCATTAATGTAAAATCACAACCATACTGTAAATCTCACAAAATCGAATGGCATTTATATTTGATCTGTCAGACTCCGAAAAGATTCAATACTAGTTCCCTGTCGATACTTCACTCATACTGCATCTGCTAAGACGCTTATGGCAAAGCCTATTCAATCAAGCAGTGAAACTGCAACAGCCATTGCTCATTTGCAGTGGTTTAGATTAAACCAATCGGCAGGGGGCCGTGTTAGAGCAACCAATGGATGTCACTCCAGCCGAAGCAAGCCAAAGTGGGTGGTGCCAGCGTATATGTATGCTGGCGCCTTCACCGGCAAAGTTAGATTCTTCTTCTTTAGCGACGAAGCCTTTGCTGGTCCTGACTGGAAGCCTGCCCATCAGATCCACCTCAAGAACCTACACGGAGCAACCTGGACGAATGGTACCTGCCAGGGTGCCCCCAAGCTCCTAGGCAGAGATCTACGCTGTTTTTTCCTGAAGTCCACGATGAGCTGACGAAATCGTGGAAGGCGCCCTACTCAACACTACTCAGATCTCACCCAGAGGGCTGTTTGGTCTTTCGGTAGAGGGAATTGCAGAGAAGTTCACGGAAGCACAGAAAGCGTTGCAAGCCATGCAACACTTTTTGCCTAAGAGAACGGCACCGTCAGCTTCAGACGGCCGCCTCAGCAACCCAAGCAGCTGTCTGCCCTCACAGCAGGCCTTTTTAAAGGCGACCACACAAAATCATATAAAGAACAGTTTCACTCAAGCACAAAATGTCACAGGTTATATGTCCCTACACAGTAACAAAACACCAGACATCATAAACCCCTTATCCCTACGGCAGAATGCCTGGCGCGTAATTCCCGGGGTATCAGATTGGGTTAGGGGATAAAACGACCGGCGTCGTCCACACTTTAGTAGCGAGCCGCACAGCTCATGTGCTGCGCGCAGAAGTGAAAGCGCTCCTCTTAAAGGAGGCGATACAAATAGTTTCCCCCTCAGAAAGAGAAAACGGGCATTACAGCCAGTATTTCCTACTCCCCAAGCGAGATTTTGGGACGGTTTGGGACCTATACTCGGCCTGAGACGTCTGAATTGCACTCTAAAAATATGGCCATCATCAAATCTCCTCTGTCATTTAGACCAGCTCGGGCTCAGAGTGAATTTCGCAAAGAGCAGGATGTTGCCCAGCCAACGAATAGAATTCCTGGGCACAGTCATAGATTCAGAGCGAATGAGAGCGGCTATCTCACGGGAGCACGCCACGAAAATATCGAGATGCACAACCTCTTTCAAAGCCGTGACCACTCGCCCGCTGAAAGCCTTTCAGAAAATGCTGGGTCTAATGTTAGTAGCCTCAATAGTGATGCAGCTCGGCTTCTTGAATATGCGGCCTCAGCAAAACTGGTTGAAAGTGGTGTGGCGTCACGGGCGTTACAGCCCTGCGCCCATGGAGAAATGCTCAGTGGCTGCGAGAAGGAGTTCCCCTCAGTGTGGCCAGCAGGAGGAAAGTAATCGTGACAGTCGCCTCTATGATGGGATGGGGTGCGGTTCACAAAGGCTCTCCGGCCTCTGGCCTGTGGTCAGTGAAGCACAGCAGTTTGCACATCAACTGCCTGAAAATGTTGGCAGTATGGCACACCTGTCGCATTTTCCTACCACAATTGAGGGCCAGTCAAACCATCAAGGCGGTCTGAGATCAAGACGCCTACACGAGTTGGCAGTGCATCTCCTGAGATGGGCCCTGCACAACCTGCGCTTGATAAGAGCCACTCATATACCGGGCATTTTGAACCAGGGCGCAGACATGCTGTCAAGAGAAAAAGTGCATCCAGAGGAATGGACACTTCACTCTCAAATGACCAGCCATGTCAGGGAGGGGGGGTCAGGCTTCTCCTGGTTGCCCCCTTCTGGAGGAACCAGCCATAGATAGCAGACCTGCATATGATGCTGGCAGCAGCCCCATGGCCCATCCCCCTGAGATGGGATCTGCTTTCTCAATCACAGGGCTCAGTTTGGTACCCACAGCCTGAGCTGTGAGCTCTTCATGTATGGTCGCTCGACGGGAGCCTATCTGCCTCTCAGAGCGTGTAAGAAACACTGTTTCACAGGCACGAGCCCCGTCTACGAGACGCACTTACGCTTTGAAATGGGCTATGTTTACGAAGGTGGTACATAAGATCTGCCCACGGTATTACATTCCCTGAAGCAAATGGCTTCTGCATATTGCTACAGTTAAGACGCTGACGCTTAAGACTGCACTGCTTTCAGCACTGGCATCTGTTAAGTGAATAGGCGACTTGCAAGTGCTGTCTGTGAGCCCCACCTGCCTGGAATTCGGACCAAATGACTCTAAGGTCATCCTGAAACTGAGGCTCGGCTATGTGCTGAATGTGCTCTCCACACAGTTCAGAGCACAAGTGGTATACCTCTCTGCTCTACCCCCTAGTGAAGGCCATGACTTTAACCACCTCTGCCCTTTCAGAGCGTTAAAAACCTATGTCGAGCGGTCAGCCCAATTTAGGCATTCTGATTAGCTCTTAATCTGCTTTGGAGCCCGCGCAAAAGGATTGCCGGTTTCAAAACAGGGGCTTTCGAAATGCGTTGTAGTTGCTATCTTGCTGGCATACTCTTCATTAGGCCAGGAATGTCCCATAGGAGTAAAAGCTTATTTAACCATATCCACTGGCACAGGCACTTTCCTCCTGGATGCCCCTATCTTGCCTTCTGGCCTATTTGGCAACGACGTAAACTCTACGACGTCGCCACTAGGTGTGGGGAAGCAAAGTGCCACAAGGAGGCGTTTGTGAGGTTTCTTCCATGCCGTGCTCAAGAATCGGGTCCACCGGCCACCCAGTCCCAACCAGGTCCGGTTCCTTTGAGGCGTGAAATGCACAAGGAGAGTGGGGTGTATCCCCCTGGAGGGAGGCACATAAAATTTCAAGAGAAAATAAGAACTCCTTCCTGGCACCCTCAGGAGGTCCTATCTCCACCACTACATGTGTTTCGGGAAGTGGTGGTCTACAGCAAAATATTAAGCCCTCGGTCGCCTCCTGTCACGATTCAGGACACCAAACACCTAACATCCCCCCATCTAGTGAAGTGTCAAAACTAGTGCCCCTTTCAGAAAAACTGGCAGCGAGGAAACTATTGCCAAGAATATCTCCTTGGGTTCAAAGGACTGTAGAGCGAGGCTGCAGAATTCAGTTTGCACTTTGACCTCCACGTTTCAACAACGTGGTCTCCAGTTCCGTGAAACTGGAATGAGCACATCTGTTGACACAAAAAATGCATACTTTGCTGGGGAAAGGGGCCATAGAACATGTTCCACTTCCAGACAGAAGGTTAGTCTAGTACAGTCGGTATCTCTTGGTTCCCAAGAAAGACAGGGGGTCACGTCCAATTCTAGATCTGAAGGACGCTTATTTTCACATAGAAATAATGCCACAACACAGGAAGTTCCTGAGGTTTGCTTTTGGGGCGAAGCTTACCAGTATCGGTTCCTTCTATTTGGCCTAGCCTTGTCACTCCGCACACGTACAAAATATTTTGAATTACATTGAAAACTGATTAATTTTGGTTCAGTCTCAAGAGCTAGTGCTTCAACATTGGGATGTCGTCTTAGCTCACCTCAAATCTCTAGGGTTGCAATGCAACACCAAGAAAAGCATTCTCTCTCCTCCTCAGAGGACAATGTATTCGGGGGTCATATGCTGGGCACAGGGGAAATATTGCATCCCCGGCCCGAGCTCTGGAACCTTGCCTAGCCCCTGAGAGGGAACAACTAAGAGATGCTGGTCTTCCAGCCAACGTAATAGAAACTATTCTAAGTGCTAGGGCTCCCTCTACTAGAAAAACTTATGCCCTCAGATGGAATGGTGTTCAAAGTTGGTGTATGGCAAACCATGTAGATCCAGTCCACTGCCAGATTGTTTTAGTGCTGGAGTTCCTGCAAGTGAAACCGTCCTCGGCTTATGTCCTAGTACTCTTAGAACATATATGGCCACCATTTCGGCTTGTTCAAATTTATGGGTTTTCTGTGGAAAATCACCCTTTAGTTGTCCGCTTTATTCGTGGAACTAAACATTTGAGGTCACCCACCAGGGCGACAGTCCCTTCATGGGACTTAGCTATTGTGCTTGAGGCTCTAGTTGATACCCCTTTCAAAGAGAGTCTAGAGCCACTAGAGTCACAGCCTGCTAGGTTTCTGACCCTTAAGATGGTTTTTCTAATGGCCATTACTTCTCTGAAGAGAATTTGGGATTTGCAGGCTCTGTCAGTCTCACCCTCCTGCCTAGACTTTGCCCCTGTGATGGTCAAAGCTATTCTGCACCCTCACCCGAATTATCTTCCGAAAGTTCCATTCTCGACCATGCACCCAGTTGTTCTCGAAGCCTTCTGTCCTCTGTCATTTACTGCTCCGGAGCAGGAAAGACTTCACTTACTGTGTCCAGTTCGTGCTCTGCAGATTTATGTCCACCACACTAGCAAGTGGCAGTTGGAGCAGCTTTTTATATGCTATGGGGGCTGCAACTGGGGGCGGCTTCCACTAGATGGACAATGTCACATTTGGTTAGATATGCTATTGCCCTAGCCTATGAGGCGCATGGTCAGACTTCACCTCTAGCAGTTAGGGCCCATTCAACTAGGGGGTTTGCATCGTCAGTGTCTCTGGTGAAGGGTGCCACCTTGCAGCAAGTATGTGATGTGGCAGGTTGGTCCTCTCCACACACATTTATCAGATTTTATAGTCTGGATGTCCATGCTACTCCAGGCTCACGGGTCGTCAAGTCAGCATCCCAGAGTCAGGTCTCTACCTCTTTGACCTCCAGACACTTTCAGTGCAGCGGCTTTGATATTCTCGTTCCCATTAGTGTTTTCAGGCAGCATTGAAGTGTAGCTTTTGAACGGGAATGTCTCAGGTTACTTGACTGTAACCCTGTTCCCTGAAAAAGGTGGGAACGAGGAGCTGCGTTCCAATGCCACACTGTAGGTGTGACTGGACGTCCTTTCAGACAAAATTGACCTGAGGATGTATTAGGTTCATGACTATTTATAACCCCCAGGTGACGTCACCTGGCCAAGGTTATAGAAGCCAAACTTTTGCATGTTTGACACACTTGCTTCAACAACCGGTCAAACAAAGAGTGTTCTCATTAGCGCTTTCACGCAGCATCTTGCTCCGCTTTTTCAGGGAACAGGGTTACAGTCATGTAACCCAAGACATTTTTCTATTTCTTCTTCCAATTCATCAATAGTAGTGAATCAGAAAAAGTGAATCACACAAAACAACTTCCTTCTGTGCTGAGAAATTTAGTGGACTGGACTGAGTTTTACACATTTCTCATTTTTAATGAGAGGATTAAGTAATTCAAATGTTTTGCAAATCAAAATTGATAATCTGCTACATTACAGTTGCTAACAGGAGAGACTGATCGGAAGTATAAACAGGTGGGTGTCAGGATAATGCATAAAGTCATCTGTTGAAGATGAGAGACTTCTGGAATTCTGGAAAGGAAATATTCTCACCGCATCAATCATCTGTTGATAATTTCCAATTAAAAGATGTGTTCACATATTCTCTGAAAGGTGCTTTTGTCACGAGGGCCGGTCCTGAGTTTCTTCTTGGCCTCAGATCTGAAGTTCCTCAGCCCCGGCTTTGCTTGGGAAGAGGTGAGTTATGCAATCAATTCCCTAATGTTCACAGGACAGCATGTTCTTATCTTCAAAGCTGTTTAATCATGTTTATCTGTACTTAAGAGGATACTCTGCTCATAAGGATTTAGGCCCAACATGCTTGAGTGAAGAAAAGAAATAAGCTTAATTTGAGATTAACATGGATACATGCGGTTCTCTAACCTGGTCTCACACACATACAAATGAGCATGTTTTCACAATATAAGATGACAACTGCTAGATTTTCTAATTAATGTGTTAATGAGAATGTTATGCAAGAATTAAATGGTCAAGCTTTTTTTTTTACACAGTTTGACTATAGGTTACTTATAACCTATAAGCAGTCATCCTTGCTGCTCTATAAAGAAATGTGTCTCTTATTCAGTTTTTCATTACCTTTATGACATAGAACAGGCCTTGAAAATGCAACATGGGGCAGATTTATTAAATGAAAAAAGTAGACATTGGCAACTGGTTATAGCACAACACACACACAAATATGTAACAAAGGTGCCTACACATTTAATTCCATCTGCAGTCTTGCGTTTCACAACTAGACTTCAACAGCTGCTTTCCCAACTTCTCAGAGATATAAAACTGCAAATAAATTAAACATGTAGTACGTTTTTTAACTTGCACCTAAATGCTTTATAGAATATTTATTGCACTCCAGGGATGATCTCCCTGAAGATAATTCAACATGCATGATTTAGGTGGCCATTAATCCATCTAAAACTTTAAAATACTTTTCAGCAATTATAGAATGATTTACAGAGGGTGGTTCAAAATGGCCTTTCTTAAAATATTTTCCAAAAGAGGTAATAATGCTGCAGTCAATAGTAGAAAGAGTGTGCGAGAACAAGAGTTACCATAATTTTGTACCATAATTTTTTGAACCATACCAAATTTGTACTCTGACAAGAGCTAAGTCTGACAGACCCTGATTTTGATGATGTCCTCATTTGTAAATGTATACAAATAAATAATTTTTATGTAAACACATTAGTTTAGGGGTCAGTGCTCACTATTCACTAGTTACTTATTTGCATGCATATTTTAATAGCACTTCTAAAGCACATATTTTGCATGACCTGTTCTGCATATATAATCATCAGTGCCTTACATTACAAATTAGGGGCACCTAATTTCTAGTGATTATTATTGTTTTGATTACAGGGACCTGCATTTAATAAATAAACAAATTAATCTTGTTATTATACATTACCATCACTCTATTCTCTTATTTGATAATGATCAGTGCTTTGCTACAATCTGTATAGCTAAAAGCACTATATAAATAAAAGTGCTTGATTGATTGATTGATTGATTTTTATGTTTTCTTCATGATAAACATGTGATCAGGAAATCAAAATGTGAATGCAAAATATAATAATAATCTTTCATACGTCTGTTTGAATCTATATTGAGTAAATTACGTCTATTTTGTGCAACTCAATTTTCAAAAGAAAAAACGAATTAAGCTAATAATTTTGTGATTTTTGAAAAAGTGACTGACTGAGTGACAGTTTGATAAAGAACTATTTATGAGCAAATCTTTACTATAATGTAATTATATTCATATAATATATTTATATATACATACCAGGCAAAAGTTTTTGGACAGTGAGATTGTTTATGCTTAAAAAGGAATTTTCTTCTGCTCACCAAGTAATGAAGCTAAAAATTCAGAACTGAAATCTTTAATTACATTTTTTAAAATATATTAAATTAGACCTAGAAAACAGGTATGTTAAATAGTAAAATATTTTAAAATGTTACTGTTTTTGCTGTTCTTTGGATCAAATAAATGAAGACTTGGTGAGCATACATTTTTTAAATAACCTTTTTAATGTGTAGTGCAGCTTTTCTAGAGCACTGACTCATCTCAATCTCGTGATTCTTCATTTAAAGGAATAGCTCACCCAAAACTGAAAATTCTGTCATAATTAACTCTCCCTTGAGTAGTTCCAACCCTGTATGATTTTCTTTGTTCTGCCAAACTAAAAAATGTAACCAGACTGTTTTGGGTCACCATTGACTTCCATTGTAGGAAAAAAAATACTATGGAAGTCAATGGTGACCCAAAACAGCCTGGTTACAAACGTTCCTCCTTTGTGTTCAGCAGAACAGAGAAATTCATACAAGTTTGGAACTACTTGAGGGAGACTAAACAATTACAGAATTTAGATTTTTGGGTGAACTATTCCTTTAAACAAAATGATGTGGATCCCCAGTTTTGTTCATTAGAAATAGATAGAAAGACAGACAGATAGACATACAGACAGACAGATAGATAGATAGATACCTAGACAGATAGACTATACCTTCGCACGTCTTGCATTCTATGCTTTATGTTTCAAAGTTTAAAACTCACCAAAGCATGAGTTGATGAAGCCGTACCACATGCACCCGTGTTTCCCCACCAGCCATCTTCCGCGGATACTGGCCGCGAAGCTGAGCGTGGTTCCGAACAGACAGACGAGCATGTCGCTCACACTGATGTTGAGCAGAAGCATGTTCACAGGGGTCCGCAGGGTCTTGAATTTACAAAACAGAACGAGGACGACAAAATTGTTCAAGATCCCGAATACCAGAATAGATCCCAAAATAACGGCGACCACATTATGTCCCGTCCTTGACAGTTTCTCAGCCGGGGTGTCGCTCCAGTCGTCATCTAGCGCCGATAGCAAGTCCTCATCCGTGCCGTTTGAAGTGTAACTGAAATTACCTTCTTCAGAAAACATCTTCACGCAACACTGTTTTGCTGATGTTACTTGTATTGCACGCTCCGAGATTCTTTCGGAGCTTCTCCACACCTGAGCGTGGACCATGCCATTCAAGAGAACTTGTGTAACGTTAAGAGTTTCACTCCATGCTTCTAATGCTCCGGTCAAATCTTCACGCGTGTCTTAACGGCGCAATAATAAAGCGTCTGGGCTCAGCAGCCCAAATAAAAAGCCTTTCAGTCCATCACAAAACATTATCTGCAGGTTATGCTTTATTTGCTGGTCATTTCAGAGGATGCCGCTGTCGCAACGCGAATCCAAACCTGTCACTACTGTCAATGCTAATTTTAATGTCAAGAATGAAAATTAAACACTTTTGCAGACTCACAAACTATAGGCTACATTACCGCTAAACTGCATTCCGTCAAAAGCTAACCGAATAAAGGAAGTTGATCTTATCTTGACATGATGCTGAGTAAATAAGATATATGCACATAAAAAGTAACGGTAACGAAGAGTCATCCTATTTGAAACAAATTCAGCCTTTCCTGCTGCTGGTGCGTTCATCTGCGAGGCTCGCGCATCTCGAGTTTGCCGCGTCTTTAGAGCGCTTGAGAGAAGAGCGCGCGAGTCTGAGTGTGTGTAGTGCAAGCCTTGAAAGGACTACAATAAGTGACGTAGACACACCATAAATAAACATAATTCGTAATACACTGTTATAGCTGGGGGCTATTTACACATAGGCTAGGTATGTTATATATTTATTTTGTAATTATAACGAAAATAGTTGCTATTGTTTTATGTTCCTGTGTTTCACCAAGTAAAAATATTACTATGATATTAATCTTTGCTCTTTGCTTGTTGGTCAGAATTCACACATTTTATTGATGTAATAGCTAATATATTATTATTATTATTATTATTATTATTATTATTATGACTTATAACTGTTTTCTAATTAATTGTGTTTTGTTATTATTATTTCCTTTATTTGCATTTTTTATTTATTTGTTCCTTCAGCAGATGATTAATACTAGTATGTGGTCTCCGTAACTTGTAATAGGTCAGTGTAACAGCAGCGGTGATGAGAGAACACACTTGAAAAAAGGTTTAGAGAGGGGAAATCTATCTACATCTAAAATATTACTTTTATGCCAATGCACCTATGCAGTAAATCAGAAAATCTCACCATCCCTGATAGCCCACTGTATGGTCTGGACAGTACCTCTGGGCAAAGCCAGCCGTAGGGCACATACATCAGGGGCATTTATTTCCAGGGAGGACAGTTGGTCCGAACATGTTATTACAAACATAAATGTAAATCATATTGAAGTTGCTTCTTAAACTGTACAACTTTGGAGGCTCTTGGTATTCTGTAGACAAGGAAAGATGGATTCCAATTCAAGTTTTGTTACCTTGTCCTGTCATTTTATCACATACCAAATATTTTAATACATGGATTTATGCTCACCATGACCCTGTCTGTTTAGTCATGCTCTGGCAAAAGTTTCCATACATAAAGCTAAACTGTTCTACTCAAGGCCTCTACATTCATAATGCATTGATTATCCTTGTTATGTGTCTACCCACTGTCTGACATCCAGACATCAGCCATACATATGCAACTACGTAATACACGGAGCACTGAGGGTTGAGTGGCATGGTGTCAGTACAACAAGGTTGCCCTCAATACAAAACAGAAACCTTTGTATTAGAGATGTTAATTTAATTAGTCAGTCATAGAGATTGTATTGTTGCCACAAAAAAGCACTCACATTAGGATTCAGAATTTCCACATTTTCCTTTATCTTTAGAGTGTTACAAGCTCTTGGTGCATAAAGAATGATCATATAGTGTGTGGAGTGAGTGACATGACAAATCTAAAAGAACTGCAAAACAGACCAAAAGGTCACAAATCTAAAGTCTAGCATGATTTGATAGCAAATATATAACTTGATGACAGGATCTTGTAGATACATGGCTCTGAATTTAATTGGAAAAATATTTTAAAAAGGTAATACACGTCATACATATGCTCCAGGTCAATCCACTGACAGATGAGATTCTAATGTCTTTTCATATCATGAATCAATTAATTTACATAAATGAATAAATTAACTTATTTTCATATTAGCACATTTTAATTGCCAGCTGGTTGTGACTATAGTTATAATAAGTACATCCCATAGCTCGTTAACATTTGTAGCCACAATAAAATTCTGCAGGAAACACATCATAAAGCATAAAATTACATAAAACATAAGATGTTTTTTTTAAATAAACCAAAAATCTGTACTTTCTCTTTGTGCAACATGTTTATCCCCCAACTAATGAAGTTATATCCAAATAAAAAAGGCCATTCTGACAAGTAAGAAATAAAGCAAGATTGGCTCATGGCAAAAATGTTATTTGTCTTGAGGATACACTGACAAAAGAACATGTCACGACTCAAATGAGAGAACACATTGGGGTATCGACCCTTTAAGTGAACTGTGTATTGACATATTCATATATCTCCAGCAGTATTATGTTGAGGTCGATAAGAAACTGAAATATGAACAGCTAGCAAATGTATTCCTTTACAGAGATTATTCCATTGTCAGTTTCTACTGGGTGACCAATACACTAGATGATGCAATAACAGATGTTTTTTTTATTACACAAAGGCAAACCTTTCAGCATAATGAAATATAGAAAATTCCCATTGTTGTGTTTGTTAATTAATTTTATTATTGTCCTTTTTATTCTTTGTGAACTGAAGGTGATATAATTTATAGGTTTATGTAAAAGCGGACAACATTTATTATAATGAAAGCTGCACAAAATTAGACTTGAAATCATTCATAATTACAGACATTGAGCCCATATCTCTTTTAGATGACTATGTTTTTATATTGAATGAATGGAAGACCTATTTTTATAATGATTATAAGTAATCATCATTGGTTAGTATAGAATATGCCTGAAGAGCAGGTCACCAATGTTGGTACACAGTCGTTACATTTCAGTGTGCAGTTTGAAAGTTGTTTAACTAGCCAGCTGAACTCTCATTGATATTAAATCATAAGATTCTTGTGAACCCTGAAGTAAGTAAAGTACAGATGCAAAGGAATACAACAGTTCCTGATATTTAAATACTAATCTTCAGAAACACCCATATGCTGAAGGCTGATTAAAATGGATCTTTATGGAAGATTCAAAAGATTTCAAAGCTCAGGGAGGGATCAGTTTACCATGAGAGATGCAAGATCCTGCAAACAAATACTCACACCACTAGAAAGCACAATGAGTCATCATGTCTACAGGCATTCACAGATGACCATGAGCCCTAGCTGACCCAACTTGAAAAGCTTTTGAAAGAAAGTGTTCCACCAGAAAGTCTGAACAACATTTTTGAAGTGAATTTTCATAATACGGTGTGAGTGTCACTTCATGTCATGGCCAGATGACCCAACTTTTTAATAATTTGAAAGTAGGGGATTTATTGTTCTTATAATAAAGGCTTCTTGTCACTGCTGGAAAATACTAAAATTTAGGTTCTCTTTCCTCATAAAACACCTGAGATATCTGCCCTCAGGATACTTTTAGACTATTTATTTTTAGATATCCTCGAGGCTAGCATAATGTCACAGTCACACACAAAAAAGAAAAACTTCCTGCTGATCATCTCCTCCTGTTTCAACTGTAAAAATATGGGCAAAATGTTTTACTTTCCCCTGTTGCTTTAGATAGCCAAGGAATCATAACAAACAAATAATTTCCAGCTTTATAGAAGATACAAATAATTACTTGACGTTGCATTAAATTCCACATTGCTTTTGGTGTGAAACTGTAGACACCACATGTGATCGAAAGATGTCAATCATTTTTGGGATTTTATTTGCCCTTCTGCTGTTTTCTGGCACACACACACACATTATACCTGCACTGTAAAATATTTACAATTTACTGTAAAATAACTGGCAGCTGTGGTTGCCGGAATTCACATATGCACTAAACACCATCATGGTAAACTCAAATATGCAATAAACATTAATTTAACAACATTATATGTAATGTACAACCCTAATAAACATAACTGATAAAAAAGCAAAAAGAAACATAGTGATTTTAAAGGAAAAATATTCAATTCAAAATAAATTTCAAATGCAGTGCAGAGGTTTCTGAGCATAGCAATTTACCGTTAACTATTTCACGAGTTTGCGCTTCCTTATGATAAACAAATAAAGCGTGTTTGGCGTGCTCTCCAGGGGGCGAGCCAGGAGGTCAGCGAACACCGAGCCGTAGTTGTTTGAACCCTAGCGAGGGCTGAACTCCGTTCGGCTCGAACTCCACTTGCCCCCGATAGGAAGACGCAGAACGAAGTGGAGAAAGGGGTGGAGGAGAGACGCATAACGAGATAAGGAAGGGAAGGTAGCAAGATTATTTAAGGTGAAGGCTTATGATTGGACGAGACAGGATTGGATTGATTAGAAAATACATCCAGTCATAGCTAATCGTGTGTGTGCGCTCCTCCCGAAATTTGTTTATCAACAGCACTTAGCAGGTTTTAATGCAGCATTTTAACAGATTTATTGTCATTTTTTACAGTGTAGAAACTGATGTCAGGATCTTTGTGCACCATTGATCTCTACACTCTTAAAACTAAAGGTGTATGACTCTCATAAACTTGTTTTAATAATATCTTTGCATTAAATAGTAAAGATACCATTAGTAGTACATTGTTTGTTGATTATAATGAGAGAACTTGAGTTTAAACAGCTGTTTTATTAATTTGTTCCTTTTCAATATTTTAGCTAAATTTTGGCAGGTTTAATTTATTCGTTTCTTATTTTAGTTATGTCTTAATAATGGGAGTGAAATACAGTGTCTCACGTTTTACTAAAATAAAGGAATGAATTCACAAAACACGCAATACCTTCTTCTCTGTCAAAACAAATTACAATTAACAAATAAAAAAGTCTGTGCGTCACAAAAATATACGCTGTTGCTGTTTTAATCAAATTAATTTTAAAATATTAATAAAAAAATTACTTGAAACTAATATTAATAATAAGAATATTTTTATTTCACACATTTTTGTATGTTTCCTGGCCTACTAAAAACAGGCTACCACTATCAAAGCTGCAATGCAAAGTAGCCTAAACAATTTTTTTTCGTTCTAAGAAACACAGATAACTTTATAAGTAAGACTACTAAATTGTATTTTGTGAATATTAACTACAGTTTTTTTTTTTCTTTCATTTTCTGCAGACTGCTGCCGTCAAATATAACACATCAGCGAGGCAAAGCTGACGGCTATGTGCTAAAAGGTGCTTGGAAGCGTTTGCTCAATAACTTATGGTTAAAGTGCCACTCGATGGTCAACAGGTGCAAGTGCACTCTGCAGACGGCGTGGCGGTAAAACCATTCTGGGGTGCGTTTCCCGAACAACGATGTAACTCGCTGATAAACCATCGTAGTACGATGCATTATTTTGGAAACGAACTAGCTACACATGACTGTATTTCCCGAACACGGTCGCATCTCCGTCGTTTGAACCATGTTAGTTCAACAACATAGGGCCATTGTTAATGACGTCGCACGCATGTCGTGAAGATATGCCTTCTGCTATTAAACTGATTAGAGATCTCCAAGATATAATGCTGCTGTATTTTAAAAGTGCGCATGCGCAAAAAGGCTAAGGAAACCTATGACGTATGAGGGAACCCGCGACTTCATGAAGCAAAGAACCTTTCTGTCTAAATTGTTCCACAAGGAAACATTTAACATCTGAAAGACATTTCTTTTTCACAAAAGGTTCTTTGTGGCAAAAGAAGGTTCCTCAAGATTATAAAACTATTTATAAAAAAGAACTTTGAATGAATGGTTCTTTGTGGAGCCCAAAAAAATGTTCATGACTAATTTATAGGTATTTGTTCAAGGTGGCAATTTCGCACAAATTCGTATGACCACAACCTTTTTTTTTTCTGTGATTTGTCAAAACTCCAGTGACATTAGTTTTAGGAAATTCGTACAAATTAATCGAATTGGCAACTAGTAAGATACATACGATTTTGCCAAAATGTACATAAATTCGTATGAGTGAGATTGGGCTATTCTGACAGAAAAATGAGTTGAACCTATAAGTTGAGTCTGCATTAGTGTTGTCACGTTACCAAAATTTCAGTATTCGGTACCAATACCAGTGAAAATCCACGGTTCTCTGTACCAATTTCGGTATCAAAGCAAAACACAAAAACACTTTTATATAAGAGGACTTTTATTTAATCAAACAGCGCAAACTATATTTCATAGCCTAGAACTGACTTCAGAAAACCTGGTACCGTAACATTTCCAATTTTTTAGTACCGTCTTGGTACTAAAGTACCGGGTCTTTTGACAACACCAGTCTGCATGAAACATTTGTTGGGTGTTGGGATTTGCTAGTGGGCAGAGAGGAGGATGCAAATGTTGCTTTAAAAGCAAGAGGTTTTTTAAAGAAATAATTTTGCTCCTTTGATCCATGTTCTTTTGGCCTGCCAAATATAGTTAAAGGGATAACTACAGTAGGTCACACCTGGTGGTCTTACCCAAAACCACCTGGACACCAAAGGCAGCCTTCCTAATTTGTTGATGCTGCATGTGTTGATTTTTCAGTGAGACTTTTCTCAGGTTTTTGCTATAAATGGAAATCAAGTAAATAATTTCTGTCATACTCATACTCAGTGGTTGGTTATTCTTTACGTGCTTGGAGGATCCCAAGACAAGCCTTTGCTGTCCTACTTTTGAAAAACAGGCCGCTTGGTATATGCTTCAGGTTAGAAGTATATACTGTAGAGACATTTGTGAGTATCCTGACAAGGATAATAAATCATCAATCATGTTAATGCTTAATTAGCCGTCATGAGGGTTCAATTCCTTAGGGCAACACAGCTGAGGACACCAGTATTCGCTCACAAAATAATGAAGCTGTTTTTTTGCATAAATGATTTTGAAAAGAATTTGTCTGTTTCCTATTAACTTGTTTGTCAGTTTAACAAATGTTTGGTGTATTTTGTAGTTGTAGTACTGATGAGGGTTTAATGAAATTCCTTTGACTATATCAGAATCAGATTAAAATCATCCTGTTAAGCGTATGATTTATACATAATAAATATTTCATAAAAATTCATAAATATTTTGGCCAAGCTATCTGGCCAAGCAATCAAGAGACTATGGAGTTGCCTTACTATTTTACGAGTAATTATATATACTATTTTACGAGAGATAT
>JAUYWG010000039.1:5544007-5585945 GCA_034779775.1 Enteromius afrohamiltoni | reverse complement strand
ATTTGCCATCTCCACACCATTGCATTCAGTTTTTATTCACAATTTGTTTAGTGTCCCAACTTTTTGGAATCCGGTTTGTACATTTTTAGAGGCTACGAACTTTATGGGATGTCCAAATGCTCACACGCACACAAATTCGAACTTTAAAAGAAGTACTAAAATTTTTAAATGTTGCCCACAACGATTAATTAACCTATAGCTTCTGAAGTATAAACGTCAGGGCACTTATGCATACTATACAGTCACATTCAGAGAAAACAGGACAGATTATTTTAAAATTTGCCTACACGGGGCGCTACAAAAGAATCTAAAAGAGCTCTAAAAAAATAAAGGTTTATTATGCAGATTCTGGTACAAGTTCTGTAAGGTTCCAAATATTATCTAGCCAAAAAAATACAGATAACAAAACTGCCAAAAATGAATCAAAACTTAACAGCCAGTATATTCTTTTGTCACTTGAGAATGGCCACAAAACTTAAATCAGAAGTGGACTAAATCAATAAGTCAGGGAAGCGGATCCTTAGGGCTCTGGGGAATCAGGCTAAATTTATTCGGACCAAGCTCCAGTCTGAATTTGTTTTCTGGAGAGCGTAAAATGTTCACCCATCACTCAAAATGCAAGGTTTTGTCGTGCTCAACAAAATATTACAAAAAATGTAGAAAAATTAAACGTTCCGTATACAATGCACAAATTAAACAAATGTTCATTTATAATTATTTACATCGAAATATTTTAAAAGGTAAAGCATTTTTCTTTCTTTTTTTTTATCAAGCTGAAACCACGATTGACCATGAGTGACTGTTATACATATACAAGACTTAAAAGCGGAGTTAAAACACACATTTTACAGAGTTCCAGGTCTTTACGTTTTATGCCACACTTTGTAAAATCCTATTTACAAGTCTTCCCCTCATTAACTGTTGAAGCCACTTTGAAATGTGGTGTATGAAAGCCCTAAAATACCAGAGAAATCTATAATTGCCATACCTGAGGGTGAGCAGAGAGACAGGATGCTTATGAGAAGGACAGCTTGAACACAGAGGCTGTGGAGTGACATGTTGTTGTTCTATCAGCTGTGGCTGCACTGAGTGCTGGGAAAGGATTCGGTCGGGGATTGAGATGAACGAGGCGCCATCCTGGACCAACAGGCAAACATTCCTACAGGCGACCTGTTAGCGCTTGTGGAGGAATGTGTGGAGGAGGCCAACAGAAACCCCCCTACCCCTACAAATACCAGAGTGTGAGTGATGTGTACTTGGGTTAATATGGTTTGGTTGTTTATACAGTCGGTTCATAGTCCCAAGGTTTTAGTTTAAACCAAACTTTGTAATCAAAAGGGTTTTCATCGTAAAATTGATCTTTTAGCACCTTCTTGCTGTAAGGATGATAATCACAAGCAGTAAACAGCATTATTTACTAATTTCAGGTGTGTTCGTAAATCTCTGGTTTATATATTGACATTGCCCAGCAAACAGATTGTTGAATATTTAATTTATGCTGTAAGTTTGGTAATCTTATTTTATGGTTATTTTTCTTTCCTGTTTTTCTAGAGGCTATATTTGAAGTCAGAAGCAGCAAAACAACTTGGGAGGGAGACAGATGTTTCTCGAGATGTAATACACATCTTTCTTTTTTCCTTTTTTCTTTTTTAACTCAATTTCCTGCCGCAGCTTTGAAGTGTGTGCACGCTGTAGGACATCAGTTATAAGACTTACGGCTATTTCACAGGGACCCAAACATACAGTAACTAAGGCAGTAGCCACGTGATTATATATATATGCATGTGAATCTACAATGCATACAGGGCTATTTTGTTTTTTGTTTATTTGTTTGTTTTTTGTTTATATGCCACAGTTTTCAAGGCATCTGTTGCATATGAAACCAGATTTCTCACGTCACAAAATGCACCAGATGTTAGTCATTTAATTAGTTGAAGTTAAGTTAGTGGAACTCAGTAGATTTCCATTCTTTATCAAATTATGAAGTCTAAGCGAATTAATGAATCATATATTTTTCTGATCTTCATATTTGAATTGTATGATTTAATGAACAGAAGTAAATTTACAAATCAATGTATAAATTCTGTTTATCATGAGCCATGTTACACCTTCACTTCTACTCAAAATATCAGCTAATAATCGATAATAATAATTCCTAAAGTGAAAAAGACCACCACCTGTTGTCCTCTCACCTCAAAATTCAAAGATATATTGATGGTTCTGTTTATTACAAACACAAGCGTTTTATTTTACAATATGTTAACTGATACATTTTCTATTGTAACTATTGTAAACTATTGTAAATGCAATAAACATGATTCCAAAATGAAATAATATCCAAATAAAGTTCAAATTAAAAAGAGAATCACTGAAACATTTGTTTTTATGATATGAATTTGTATTTCTTTGTATTTTCTAAAGGCTTACACTTGGAGTGATTTTGTTACACTCAAATCGAGTTCCTACATGTACTGTACTTGTCCCAAAGCGAATGACCCCCATTCAGAGGTCATCTCTGTGCACCTGGACTGCATTCCCACTGACAACAGAAACACCTGCGCAGCATTTACAGTATACTGTTATATATTATATATTTTGTAGCAAGTACAAATCCAGAGATTTGTATGTATTTTAAAGAATAACCAGAAACACGTATTTTGCCTGAACAGATATTTTGGATGGGATTACAATGCATCTTGCCCTGGTTCAAATCATGTTACGCTAAATAATAAAGACTGTTTGTCTCCTTTTCCAAGAGCTGTGCCATAATGAAAGGTGGCAAACGGTCCCAAACAACACAGACTCCAACTCAGATGACATTATTCTTCTGGAGCGGGAGGGTCGTAACCCAGGCGGCTGGCAGAAGGGAAGTGAGCCCAGTAGGTTCTGGCCAATTCCTCAATTTTGTCATAGCCAGCATGAGAACGCAACTCTTCAATCCAGGCGAAAAAGTCTGAAGATGTCAGCGCCCAGTTAGGCACACTCCTTTTTTCCCTTGATTCAGCTATAAGCCAAGCAGAAGGGCAAATACAAGAGATTTGAGAACAGAGCATCAGTGTTCAGTTCTAAATCATATTTTTGAAATTTTTCAGGTGAAAAATTTCCCCCCAATAATCATATTTTTGGACATTTTAGAACCCCATTGCAAATTTTTTATAAAGAAAATTAAAAAAAAAACTCACCTTGGTTTTCCACTGCCTCTGTAAGGAAAATAAATGGGACATTTAATATATAATTAATTGAAGAAAAAAAAAAAATTCTCAACTAGAAAGTGGCAGAATTGGTAGGAAACTAGACAGCAGAGGCATGACATGTTAAATTACTGCACTGACCTTATTCTCAAACTAATCATTTTACTAATGCACCACTTCTACAGAAAAATTCATAAAGTCATTTTATTCTAAAAATTATTCTGAATATTTTCTTAAACTAGCTCATAACTATAACATAACTATGGAAACTTATAACCACAATAACCACAAGTTATAACCACAATAATGCAGTATAACGTATGTTATGATTATTCATGAGATGGTACAAAATAAGTTAAATTATAAAGTCTTACGAATACCCTTATAATATACATAAATGCAGGTTTCTAGAAGTTATAACCATAACAGAGATACAAGGTGAGCAATGGCGAGAGGTTAAGATAAATATACATACACTATTATAAAACTTTTTGCAGTCAATATTTTTAAGAAAGGAAATATAAACTTTTATTCAACAAGAATTAAGACTTTTACATGGTCAGAAAAATAAATTTTCTATTTATGAGCAAATACTGGAAAAAATGTCACACTTTCCTCAAAAAAAAAAAGTAATGTATGCTTAAATTGTCAGCTTTTCTTACCCGAGAGACAGAGCAGTCCAAGACAAACCAAACACAGGAAGAGTGAGAAACACAGACGAAACATGGTCACCCACTGAAAATAATATAGCAATATAAGGTAAGACAGTTATTTTTCTACCCATTGTCAAACTTCAAAGAGATTCAAACAAAAAACGGTTTGAAAGGGGAAAAAAGATTGGATTAAAGTAACCACAGAAATGAATCTTGCATCGTTTGCCTGTCTAAGATTACCTGCAGCAGATGTTCCTGGAGACTGTGGTGTGTCTTGGTGTCCAGACCTTTAAACAGAACACCAAATCAGTTCTGGAACGGTGCTATTTACCTTTCACATGGACCTTTCATTTGTCATACCTTACATTTCTTTGCGTGTTTGCTCTATACATTTTTGTTTGCAGGAGATTCTCACACTTCTCTTCACAGTTGAAAGAATCCCTTGTTAAAGTAAAGGCCTAACTGTCCAAAAATTCAAAGACTAGAGATTCCAGAGAAAATTTCTCATGGTTCCCCTCTCTCTTTTTTTTTGTTTTTAATATAATGTTGTCTGTATGTATGCCAGTTACAAAGGAACATTTCATTGTACACATTGTAACACATTCCAGGAGAGATTAGTATACAGCTAAAATTACAATTATGCAACCCCCTTGACCTGCAGGACGTTTTTCTGCAGAGAATCAACATTTTATGAAAACAAAGGCTTTAGGACACTAGGAAAAGTTTATTACTGCACGTTGATAAATAATGGATATAAAAAAAGAGAGAGAGGAAATTATTAAACTCCCAAAAGTCAAAATTGGGTGGTTGTTGAAAACCACCAATAAATATACTTGTGTCTCCTCTCTATGCAATTTTGGCCCATTCCTCGTCTGAAAAACTTTCAAATCAGTGATAATATTCGGCCAATGCTATCATTCAACTAAATATTTTTGGGGAGAATTAGGTCTTGGGAATTAAATTATTCATTATAATAACAACCGAATCGAACTTTATGAATCTTCCTAAGAGTGAGAGGAAAAAGAGAACATAGCCTGTGTGTGCTATAATTGATTACAGCCATTGCTTAAACAATCAAATTAAATAAAAGGGTTCCACGTTTCTAAATATTTCTACATTTGGCTATTTTTCAGGCAGGTAACACAATAAATGCATGACAGGGCAAACAATCTCAATCAGATTATAAATGAATCTAATAATGCTTGTTAAAGTCCCCCTATATTATGGATTATCAAAGGTTCATATTTTGGTTTTAGGAGTCCCAAACAACAGTTATGTAAGGTCAAAAAAACCCTAACACTTTCATTTTCTTATAATATGCATTTACTTTTATATTATTTGTTTAATGACTCCCAAACGATTCATTCAATGATTCATTTTTTTTCCCCAAAGCCCTCCGGTGATTGGTGGATTTGGTTTAAAGCATTCCTGGGTTGCAAATAGTTTCTTTGATAAACCGTTCATAGAATACGGTACCTTTGGTTTAATACTGCAAAATACTTCATCGCCCTCTAACGAGCAGCACATGCAAACACAGACTCAGAATACAACCACCAGTAACAATTATGCATAAGGGGTGCACTGGGCACAACCAGTGTTGGGTAAGTTACTTTTAAAAAGTAATTAATTACCACTTACTACTAACTTAATCAATATAGTATTTAAAATATTTTACTTTTTAATTACTGTGTCTGAAAAGTAACTTAATTACTCAACAAGTAATTTAACCAAATACTTCTTAAAATCCCTTGAGTGGACAAACAATAAAAATCTAACTCTTTAAATAATATATATATTTTTTTACCTTTAGAAGATAAATTAATCCAATTAAATAATGACAATCTATAATAATATTTTTTTTTCAAAACGTTTTTCGATCGGAAAGTGCTGCTTTTTTTGATGTGTTTTTAAAATACACACAGGTATTTTGTTTAATATGCACCTAAAAGACGGAGATTCTCCAGTACGCAGCGGTAGCATTTCTTCCCCACTGTAGCCTGCAATTATGTTTTTAAGCTCACCTTCAGACACTTTCTGTGCTGCCGAAGTAAAATCAAGTTAAGCAGGAGTTGCCGCGGTGTTATCCGTCGATGATGAACAAGGATCACAGAAGCGTTCGCCTATGCTGCCGTGTCAGGTGCTTCAGTACACTCGTGTTATTGACAGTTTTTTCCTCCCCAGGACATATTAATGAAATGTGCTTGTCTGCTTGTTTTGGAAAAGTAAAGTTGTGATAATATTTCCATTTCATAAAACAGTCACTGGCTTCAGCCGAGTCCGACATCTTTCGCTTCAGAATATGACTGCAGCAGACTGGCGCATAATCACATGCACCTGCACTACAACGATGTTAAAGCGGCAGAGTTTACTTTTACCTTTAGGAGATAAATTAATACAATTAAATAATGACATTCAGCGAGTTAAACTATTTTACAATGTAACGCAAGTACAGTGTAAGTAACTGTAATTAAAACACCTAAAATGAACAATTAGTTACTTTACTTTTTTAGTGGAAAAGTAATTTAATTACAGTAACGCGTTACACCCATCACTGGGCACAACATACCAATAATTGTATGTGTGCGTACAGACAAAAATGTACAGTACACATCAGAGCATATTAATCATTGACTAGTGTATAAATAAAAAAGCCTACTTGACTTGACTTGTAGTCCACAATGCAACAGACTCACCTTGACATACCTTTTTTAAGCGTTAGAAGCCCAAAGTAAAAACACATCTACTCTATGACTCCTAGACTAATCAAACTTGCAAAAGTTATTTTTTTTCCCCGGCAAATAAAGTAAAAAAAAAAAAAATCGTATCTATTTGACAGCTTGTTCTCATGCCTTGGTGAGCTTTGAAAAACATTAAAACAATTTACTAACCCGAAACGTTTGAGATATTACCAAGACAACAAAAAGCACACATCTTTCCCATTACTGTTGCAAAATGTTTAATCAAATGAAAGTATTTTAGCTTTTTGCACACCTATCATTGATGTGGAGCTCACTACATTGTCCTTCTCCGTAGCTCCCCCCCCACGTTAAATAAACATGGTTTTAAATAACAATGCTCAGTGACATTCATTTGTACCATACTTTTATAAAAGCTCAGAAACCAAAAGCTGAATGGACCAAAGCGTTCTGTTTTGAATGGTGCCCATTAGAAAAGTATCTTTAACAGTGTTTTCCTTGAATATGGAGGTTTATGCCAACGCTTTAATGCTAATACAAATGTGTGAATCTGAATGAAGTGGATATAGTTCTCTTACATATATATATATATATATATATTAAATGAGCAGTGCTTGAATGGGAAGGTGGCACATTTGGTTAAGCTTCTACAAAACATTCATCTTGTAAGATCGTCCTGTTGGCATTTCTCAATTCATCCTGCAGGGGGCGACAAGTACCTATCACCAACTCTCTCTTTGGCAACTCCTATGTACTGTATATACAGTTTCCTGTAATTCCACTGTATTTGTGCCTTTGCCATGTGATGACAAAGACTGCATCTGTCAGCTTTCTTGTATATCAACGTCGGCTAAGTATGAACAGAAAATGAGCTGTCGGTCAAGGCCATGGGCAACTGCTTCAAATCCCACTTGAAAAAGACGATATTCAGTTAGGTGAACCACTCCAGGTGAAAAGAAGAGCAACAGGGACAACAGGAACAGAAGGGACACCTCTGCGGAAACATCATCATAATGTTAAATCCTGCTATTTTCCTGTGGGTTGGCATTCAGTTTCAGTCCCCTGTTTGCTGGTGAGAAATGAGCAGTAAGTAGGAGCTGCAGATCACTTGGCTCAGTTTGAGGTCAGATCTGGTCTGGTTGTAAGGCTCAGTTGTGTGTGGAAGGTCACTGGAGGGGTTTGATAAGGTAAAGCTTCTCTCCATGTTCACTAGTAAAGATGGGAGCTTTTTTGTAGTGCTCTAACAGTTCATCCATAGAATTGAAGCGGCGTTGTCCGATACAGTAAACTCCATTCGACTGCTGCACTTTGAAGTGTTTGTTCTTCCCGACTGCTTTCAGAGACACTGAGAAATCACTCGGCTTAAGAGAAGGAGAGAGAAAAAAAAATAGTGTTTGTTTAGCGAACTTCAGTCTACAGGTGGTGCCAGCTATCTAGCATTACACATTTTTGCTGTCTTCCTTATTTAACACAGCTGAATTAACTCATAAACCGTTTGACTTGAGCTGGTTGTACCCACTGAAGAAAATATCCCAAATATGCAGTAACAGTTTGAAATCAACCATCTTAGATCGAAAAGCATATCTATTTTAATTGCATCCTTTGTCCATGATAAAGAAATCCAACTCTAAATTGATCAAGCTTTTATTTTTCTTTATAAATAATTGCCCTAAAAATGTAAAAAGTTCTAAAATGTTTTTCTTATACATTACAGGAATGTACACTTCATTCGTTAAATGTACTTTTTACAAACATGTATGAATATCATTATGTTTGTTGGTCAAGATATTTTGCAACCTAAACTAACCAAAGTATCTTATTTTAACAAAAAAAGTTGTCCACGTGTCTAATAAACAACACATAAATAACACAATTAAAATAAAGGACTGACATTCAGGTGATATTGTCTGCAAACCTCTATTAACTGTGAAGTGACCTTTAATTTGGAACAAAAGAAACCAGGGGAATGACTTTATTGCATTAGAGACGCAATTTCGGTGCAAGCTCTCTAACAAAGAGCATAACCTGTCCTGGAGCAGATTAGTAGTTTCTGGCGAATGGTAATAAACACTGGTAAAAGCTGAGCCACTTTCATAGTGCCTAAAACCCCAAGGACGCCAAACTCAACTATAATTAACACTTGCAATTATATCAAATAACCAGTTTATTGTATTATAAGTTATGTACTTATTGTAGCTGTAATTAATATTTTCTGTGAGTTTTTTTAATACTTTGTTTTATATAATAGAGAAGAGTTACATGTAGTGTCATCACAGACACAACTCTGCACAGCGCTGAAATGACTGTTCACAGCAACTGAAAGCAGTAATCTGGTTGCTGCATTTCGATTAGATCCAAATAAACACTTGACTCACAGAGGACTCGCTGTCTCGCACGAGGAAGTCTCCCTCCACCCCCCGCTCGTTCAGCGCACACTCAGCCTGGTGCCGTGCCACGTTGCCATAGTACCAGTCCTTTCCGGCAAATTTCCCCGTGTGGGAGGGTCCCGTGTGGCTGTTCTGCTGGGAGCCCCGGGCTAATGGACCATCATTGAGCACAACCACGTAGTTCTTTGGCACCAGCCCCACCTGCCCACGACAGTTCTTACACCTCCACCACTCTGGGTCATTCTCCGGCTTCTCCAGCACCTCCATGGTCTCGTCCTTCTCGAAGTTCAGCTCCTCATCCGTGACGGAACTGAAGGGGTAGAGCGTCTGAACAGTGTGAAGGACTCTGGGACCCTGACCGTTAGTGAGGCTCGGCCTCGAGGAGAAGACAACAGGAAGGTCAGCTGACGTGTCCTCCAGCTCTTCCTCCTGGACGTAGTTGGAAGGGAACCAACCCACCTGACCGTTGTAGCTGCCCCTCCACCAGCCGTCACTGCATTTCTCCATCACCATCAGCTGAGCTCCCTTCACCAGGCTGAGCTCATCCTCCCGCTCTGCATTGTAGGCAAACTTCACCACAGCCGGTGTGTTCAGGTCATATATTCGTTCTGCTCCACCTCCATTAGATGAGTACTCATCTGTGCTGGGTGTTGGAGAGGCTTCCCGTGTGCTTGTTTTGCGTTTTGTTTTTCCCAGTCCTGAGGAAGAGAAAGAGATCTATTAGACATCAGACATGGTCATTATGTAAAACTCAAGCCTCCGAGCTCTGCTAATTAGAAGTTGAAGCGAAAGGGCGGGGATATTGATTAACGCTGTAAATTCATCAATACTAATCATTTCCTGCTGAAAGACGACATGTTATATAATTACTGAGGCTCACCGCATTTCCTCTTGTGTCCTCTATATGCCCTTTTTATCTTTCTCACATTCTTCAACCTCATCCATCACATCTTCTGTTGTTGCCAACAATCAAAAAATTACATACACACCAACATATACAGTACATACATTACCTTTCATTGTCTCATCGTCACTGAGATTTTGTTGTTTTCAAAAGACAACTAACCTTCAGCAAGGCTTTTATTTTATAGAGTAAAACAGAAATGTTGTGAAATATTACTGCAATTTTTACAAGCTTTTTTCAATATTTACTGTATTTTAGAACCATTTTTTTCTGTCTTGGCAAAGCTGAGTCATTACTGTAGTCAGTCCAGGATCATGTGATCCTTCAAATATTCTGAATATTCTTAAATATTCCATGAAAGGCAAGGGTTAATGACATGAGGCATATGTCTGAATCTATTACATGATACATTAAACCTATCCGTTTTTTAAGCTTTTAATTTCTGAATTCAAATAAATGTTGGTATTTTTAGGGCGCACTCGAAGTTGGATTCTAAATCTTAATCTTTAGCGTACCATCAGTTCTCATGTTGGTAATACTTTTCCACTCAGAGTTAAAGCATGTGCATCTGGGTTAATAGTAATGACTATTTAAATTTCACCATGTGAATTATCTCTCATCTTAAAAATGCATATGTATGCAGAGTCAACACTATGACCAGACATGTATACTATCACAGATAAAGGGCTTCCATTATTCTTCATGCACACACACAATATCAAATTAGTTGTTTGGGAAATGTAATAAATCAATTTATAACTAAAATGTTATAAACTATGAAGTCACATTAAAACAGGAGCAAAAGATCTTATTGTGGTGCAAAACCAAGTGAAATGAAAATGTAGGGTCAATCAATTGTTGACTGGATGGAGACTTACTATATTTGGTAAGAAAAGGTTTTAAGATGACTCGCTGGCATACATCATCAGAAAATCATTCACCATCAATCATTTGATTTCACTGGAAGATCATGACATATTCATTAAAAAGAAAGGTACTTACAAAATAGGATGAATAATAAATTGAAGAAATAGTTTTTAAATAGCTTTGATGTTTCTTAGAAAAAAAAGGTCATGTGGTGTGGTGTAAGAAACACGCAATATGCTACTTAAAAAAACCCATGAAATTATGTCAGAGACGATCCCTGCAGATCATCATAACTGTGTGACTATCAATAAGTTATTCAAATATTAGATCATTCCCCCACCTTATGACAAGACAAGGTTAGTTCAGGCTTTCTTTATTAGCACCAATAACAAACAGGAAGTTTTTCTCCTCTGGTATGACGATGATATCAATGTAATAAAAATGTGCCAGGGTTCACACTTTGAACCCATGTTTTAGAACCACACTGTGGACATTTCTCTTTGAAACTGTGGAGAAATGTGCAGTAAGGCTAAACTGTGTTGCACCAGAAGTGCACAGAGGTGCATATGTTTATGAGGCCAGGTTGATTAAAATAGTTATAATAATAGTTCTCTATTAGCATACTATGGCATGAGAAAATACTGCCTCAAAAAAAAAGAAAAGTGAGAATCCTCTAAAGACAGCAGCCTTTAGGCTATAAGGTCAAAGCTTTCCACAAAAACACTTTCTCAGGACAGCAGGATGCAACTCTTAACATCTGGATGTTGGGGTTGCAATAAAACACGAAGTGTGAAACATCTGTAATTTTTGCAAAACCATACTCTCAAATACATACTTTGTCAAGCTCAAAGTTAAAAATTAGGAAGGGTGTTTCAGTTTGAAGAAGCATGATGCATCATCATAACACTCCTGGTAACAAACATTAGTCTGTTTAGGGTTGGTCGAGTCATTCTACTGCTGTTTACAGGCAAAACAATGATCAAGCCTTTCATTCATATGCTGTCTGTGATTTCATTGGCCACTACACATTTAAACTTGAAAGAACAGCAGCCTTGTTTGCTCAACTCACATCACCCAAACAGCTGAATTATTCACAATCATGCCACACCAGAAAATTATAACAATTGTCACACACAATGGTTTGAACAGCACAGCTGATTGATTTTTCTAGAATTTTCTACAAAAGTTAGTGCCAAGTGTTAAGGTGCTGTGTCATGCTTAATGTTATTGGATGTGTTTAGGGGAAGAGAGGCAAGCCACCAATCACACACGTCCAAACAGGAGTGTAGACAAGAACAAACCTCTCTTGCAACAGAAGAGAATACGGGTGGGAAAATTAACCTCCACCTCAGGCTGTTTTCACAATACTTGCAGCTGTGATGTTATTTATGACAAAGTACACTATATTTCATCAGGAATGTGCAAGAAAACAGAGCTGTTTCAAACATGCTAAAATTAAACCAGAACCAGATTTTTACACCAAGGCCACACATTGTCTCCAACAACATCAGCTAACGTGGGCTAGTAGAGTAGGCTCCTCTGGTTCATATGCTATATGCTATAATAAGTTTTCACTATAATTTTAAGTCAACAAATGTGACCTTTTCACTTGACTTGACTTCCACTGGACTGTAGGGGTGGCACGGTTCAGAAAACCCACAGTTCGGTTTGTATTATGGTTTTAGGGTCACGGTTTTCGGTTCTGTACGGCTCTTGTTATTTTTTCTTTTAATCTTTAACACTCCAGAAATGTACTTCAGCATATTATATATAGCTTAATTATCCACAATTTAGGATACAGTATTAAAAAAGGTTATATCATGTAATCATTCATAAACCGAATTGGATACGTGTTGCACAATACTTGCATACAGTCGCAGTTCTATCTATTGTTTTATTTCCGCTGCCATCAAAGGTAATAGAGCGCGGATTGGGCCGCATTTTTCTGTCCGAGCACGGCCCGCGTGCTCCTTTCTTTTCTCTTCCACCTGCCATTTCTACACGTACAGTATTGTGACCTGCAGCACTCACTCCACACCGTAGACACCTCAATTCTTTCGCGCGAAAGGGAAACACACTGACATCACATACGGGGCAAGAGGCTACATTGCGCATGTCATGAACCGTTGAACCGCGCGATACATGCATGCACCGAACCAAACGCTTTTTTTTCCCATGAACCGTGCCACCCCTACTGGACTGGTGTAATATCACAGTTTTTACTCAAAATGTTTGCCAAAAAATGTGTTTATAAAAATGTGCATGGTATTTATATATTTCCTGGTCTTTTACGCTCCCTCAAACATCCATGTTTCTAGACAGGGGACACCTGCTGGTTCTTAAAAGTTGAGAAGTAAGTGAGTGAAATACAGACACACACACACACGTATATACACATATAAACAAACATACATACAGTGCTGTCTAAAACCTTTAGAACACTGTATTTTCACCAGCTAAAATGGCTTTAAGTTGATTCTTTTTATATACATTTGTATTTTCCTGTAGTGTGTCAGAAGGAAATATCAGTTTGCAATTCTAAAAATTCATTTTGCCACTTAATTGACTAAATAGGCTAAAACTTATTTGACTAAAAGATATGTCCATTACAATATGTGCACCTAGGGCAAAATATGCTTTAATAAAGAGGTAACTGAACTAAGTATGTCATGATTTGACCGTATCCTCAATTTACAGCTTTACATGCCTACAACTTTTAACAGTACTGCAGCTTCTTGAAACATTTTAGTTTGTTTCAGTTTCTTCACGTTATTCCAGACAGACTGGATGATAATGAGATTAGATCTTTGTGTGGAGAACTGGCTGTTGTCAGACTCTTTGTGCAATGTCTCAATGGATTATTACATTTAGTGGCAAAATGAATATTTGGATAAGTAGTATTTTCTTACTGACACACTACTATCTTTTAGCTGGTGAAAATGCTAGTGTTCTAATTATTTCGACCACCTCTCTATATATCAAATTAATATAACCGAACCCTGGTTAAGAACTGCAGATCTAACCTAAAGTTCAAAAATTACATAATAATATGTCACTCCAGGTTTGACACCAATAAAATCAAATGCCATGTGTGTTCTGACTGGTTATCACTCACGTCAAATCTCCTGCAACACATGTTAACGTACCATATACATGAATACGACTTAGGAATAATGATTTCACTGAACAACTTCACAGACAGTTTCTCTCTCGTCCTTTGTCTATAAAACGATTCCACAGCCTTTTATTTTTATTCTGTATATTTTACAGAATTTAAACAAGCTCCATTATTATGGTGAAAGTGTAGTTTTTTCTTTTTTATTTAGAGCCTGACATTAACTGTCCCCTTTCACTATAATTGCATTGGAAAGGGCTGTGCAATCATTTTTCTAATTTTCTTCATGGAAAAAGTAAGTCACACAGCTTTGAAACAACATGGTGGTGAATAATGATGTCTTTAATGTCCCTTCTCTACAGAGCTCAATTAGAGAAAGCACAATCTTTTATACACTGATAAGAAAAAAAAGTGAAAAATACAGAGCGAGACAGATGAAGGCGCCCAGAGAAAGGGTAACCTTGTCACAATGGATGAGCAGAGGGGAGGTAACCTTGACAACTGCAAATTGGGTGCAGGGATGAAGGCAGGAGCTGTATGCATGAGCGGCATTGACTGAATGACCTCAAATACAAGCAGAGTTGAGATTATGAGGCCAGCAGGTGAAAAACACCAATACGCCAGCAAATCCTTGTGTGTGTGAGAGAGAGAATGAGCAAGAGAGAAACAAGCACCCACACCTCTTTTATGGAGCCCATAAACACACCTGAGTCTCACCTCACAGATGGCAGATGAGCACATTTATCAAAGCACACTGAAAGAACAAAGAGCCTGTGAGAGAGCCGTCCTCACTCTGTCCACCCAGGATCGATAGGCCAATAGACTGGGGAAGAGGATGTGCTTTTAAAACATGACACCCAAGGCCAAGCACTGAGGCTGCCTGTACGGTCATGACAGCTTTTGACTCCCTTTTAGTGCCAAGCAGAAAAGACATAAAAAGGTGGCAGAGTGTTTTTTTGTGAATGGATAGTGACAGAATTTAATTTAATTATCTTCCTGCCGGTCTATACACCTATGGTTTTATTTATTTAATTACTCGGGCATCTTTTTTTAAAAACTGACAAGAGACATGACAAAAAGCAAAAAAAAAAAAAAAAGATGAACCAAAATCCAACCAAGAGTCATCAAAACAGCTATTTAACAATAATCTTAAATGTACAAGAAACAGTAACACAGCCTGAAGAGTCTCACTGCTGAGGTTCTCGCCCTCCTTCCTCCCATTTCCTGTCTTCGACTCCATGCAGGGATCCATGTGTCAATAATTAAGCGTAGCATGAAACGTGCTTCGTAAGGAAAGCGAGGGAGGGGGAAAAAAGGATGTTCTAGAGAGGTTAAGGTCAAAGGGGCAGAGAGCTGAGGCCCATTTAGCCTTACAGGGAAGGGGTGGTGCAGTATATTTGTTTGTGTGTGTGTGTTTCTGTTTGTGTGTGGACATCTTGTAAATAGCTGTCAGCAGGAATGCAAAATGTGAGTGGAGGATGCTCCTAATTGCTCTTTCTGTCTCGGAAAGTGATGATTTTGCATTCCACAAACATCTCTGTCTTTGTGTAGGTGTCTTGATGGCTGCCAAATGTTACTGTATTTTAAATTTTTTAAATATAATGTATATATATTACAATATATAAAAATCATAATGATTCCAAACGAGTACTTTACGTGAGCCTCAAAACACAATTACATCAATAGTCTCTCAATTTCAATTTAACTTATGCTTGTTTAAACCATGTTGATAGGAAGATTAAACGTTAATGAAAAGACGCAACTGCCATTAGCACGGCTCATTTCCTACCATCTGCATATCAACTGCTTTTAGCTTGTTCATCCCAGGTGGTCAAAGCATAAGTTTGACAGAAGAATATCCACCACAATAACAACAATAACCAATCATGCTACTATAGAAACTGAGGCTGACCTGGATATCAACCCGTGATTCTGCAGATAACAGCATATTGTAACAGCTCTGTGTCAAAGCACAGAGCCATTAAACCCAAAGGTCAAAAAGAAGTCAGAACTTTAAGATCGGCACTGAAAATTCTGGGACAAATTATTCTTCAGCTAGCAGAGCTAAGGCTGACCAGAATACACACATTCAATTTGCTCCAAGACACATCTGATCGATCGGTTCACCTCTCTCCCCTGTGTGATCAACGGCTGGGAAACTAATTAGGTTAAACGAAAGCCTTTAAATCAGTGCTTCCTGCTTACACCCTTGATGACAAACGGTTTTTTTATGCTTTTATGAAAGCTTTGAATTTATCCTTAATAGGATAGTTAATTAAAAAGGGCGAAAAAAAAATATTTGAAAAACAGTTTGGAATAATTTTTAATAACCTCACTGCTTATTGGTTTTTGAAAAATTCATGTGGTGGAACCAATATACATAAGCAAAACAGGAAATGACACCGTCATGCAAACCCCTGCAGACACTCATGACTGTCATGGTCAATAAATCTCTTAAAATATTAACCTTTTCATAACAAGGTAAGGTTAGGTGATAGAAATCTTGGAAAATACACTACTATTTAAACGTTATTGTTAAGTAAGGTTTTTGGAAGAAGTGCTGCTCACCATTTTTTAAAAATACAGTTAGAGTAAAATATTTCAAATAAATGTTTTCTATACATTATTTTACCATTCTGATTTGGTACCAATATATACATATACTGTATTTGAAACAATATTGATGAGTTCAATGATTCCTGCTTAAATTTGAATACATTTTTTTTAACACAGTTTATTTTAACTAGAAATCTTTTGTAAGATCATAAATGTCCCTTTTGATCAATTTAATGTATCCTTAAAAATACAAATGTTAATTTCATACTTTTGAACAGCAGTGCATTTTTGGAATATAATCATTAAGATGCATACACTCACATCTATTTAATCTCTAATGAAAAAAAAAAAATAATTTAATTTCTAAGCATGTGCTTCAAAAATCTGTGGACATTCTTATTTGTCATCGTTTCAGGATATTACAAAATCTTACACATTGATCATCCTGACATTACTGGATAACCTTTGTCAAAACATACAATGCTCTTACCAAGTGTATCTTTGAGATTTTTCACCAGAGAGCCTTTCTTTAGACTGTTCTTTCTTTCGACGTAATTGGAAGGGACATAGCCGGTTCTGTTGGATGAATTTCGTACTCTCCACCATGTTTTTGAATCATCCAGCAGCCATAAGCGCTCATTTTTCCTTATGTCAAGTTCCTGTTCTTGTTGTGCCGTATAGTCCCACTTGGCAATAACAATCGCCTCCTCTGACATCTTTCATGGAGTCCCTCTGCAATATAAATAAAAGAACAATTTAGAATCTTTGTCTTTCCCAAAACACAAAGTACAAAAAAGTGCGTACATGCCATAAAAGAGCAGATTAGAAGGAGTCAAGCTGAATCAAATGCTGAATGGACTCCTAAAACCCCATGTAGATAGCCTGCTGCTCTGTTCTGGACAGGCATTTCTAGATGCTAAGCAGCAACCGCAGGAGAAACAGAACAGATCAAGAGCCCAGCTAGCCTGGAGGTAAAGCTGGTTTCTGAACGAACAGCTCTAAATGTAGGAGTCTCTCTCTCCGTCTCTCTCACACTCACACACACACACCACAAGGGCTACATTTACACACACCCCACTAACAGCAGCCTTGGCCCTCAAACGGCTTTTAAAGCCTCCCCTTTTCACTTCCCCATCTTAAACACGGTAAATTATTCAGTAGACACACTGAAGGAGAAAAAAATACAGACATATTGAAAGAAAAAAAAAAGTGAATAATTGTGTGTCAGAATAATAATGCATGAATTAAATGAATCCATTTGAACTTACTGAGCAAACCACATAATGAGCAGGCTAGACAAAGAAAAAGAAGGATAATATCCTACAACATGGCTACAATTAAAAGAAAGAAAACAAGAGACAAGGAAATGCAGCTTTAAAGCATTAGTTCACCCACAAATTAAAATCCTGACATTAACTTACTCTCATGTCATTCCAAAGACTTTTGTTCCTCAGAAAGAAGATTTTTGTCAGTTCATAGAAGGTCTACATGATCAACATATCCAAGCTTCAAAAAGCACATAAAGACATCATAATTATCTCAAACATGCATGCTTGATAACGCAAAGAGATAAGCCTCACTGGCTCTTGAGCATCAGAATGCATAAGATGAAAGATTAATAAGTAAATGACAAATTTTCCTTTATAAAATTATATATTTCCCAGCTGTAAGTTGCTTTAGATAAAAGCGTCTGCTCAATGAATAAATGTAAAATGTAAATGAAAAATGGCTGTTAGCCCTTTTTTAGGACTTTCACAATATGATTTCATAAGTGTTAACCTAAATATCAGTGTTTCTTCTTTAGTAAATTTATCTTGCATTGCAAAAGAGTTAATATTCACATGATAGTGTACATTCGTCTGCTGGTGAAAATGTTAAATTACCACACAAGCATAAAAAAAAACACTTCCTAGACTGACTCTGCAAAGTTAAAAAATATTTAATTTGTATTTTTCTACACGCTGCTATATGGTAAAGCATTTCTCAAAGATCTGTATTCTTAAATCACCAGAGACTTTTTAACCAGAGAGTATTTTAATAGCATACCATATATTCACTTTCGCATTTATTGGATTCATGTGTCAGCTCAAAGTGTTTCTAACCATGGTTTGTTGAAGCTGTAGAAACACTGTATAATTCCAGTTTTTTAGGTCAATAAATGATCTGCAAAAAATAAAAAGTACCAAATTTTGCAATGATCAGAATGCTGTCTTGAATATGCACTTCCCTCTGTGCTGATTATTAAGTAGAAAAATCATGCTACAAGAAGCAAATCATGCCATGTCATGGTCCATGACTTCACTATAAGCCTGTTGGCCCAAACTTCCTCTTTCAATGAAACTCATAAACACAAGACAGAAATCTGTGGTCACATGTGGTCTTTAAAACAAGTACTCATGAAACCTCCCTGTGTGTGTGTGTGAGTGTGTCTGTGAAAGAGGCTTTATTGGACTATGATGGTGCTGTGACAGTGCCATTTCCTGCTCCAGGGACACTCATTATGTTGCCATCCAATCACTCTGACAGCTGCCACACACAAATGCAAATGCAGGCTGAGTGCCAGTCAGCGAACACTTCATGATACTGTACACAAACACCGGCCACTTCATCGTTAGACAGTCCCCTGCACGCTTTATCAGTGACAGCAGGCTACATTATTCATACTGTAAGTACAAATAACCGAAAAGCAAGTGTGTTTAAATGGTAGGCTGCCCGTAGTGCCACAAATCACTGGTCTTTTTAACTACTTAGATTCAGATACAAAATGACAGCTTACAAAAAGCAGCAAGCCTCAGGTATGTCTATAAACTGCTACTTAAGAAAAATAGGAGCTAACAAACACAGCAGTCATCATTTAAAACTGCTGCCAGATCTCCCTGTTCCACTCTCTCTCCTTCCCAGTGGAGTAGGGAAACTTGTCAACTCACAGATAAAGCTGTCACATGTGTCAACACTGGCTGATACAATTACAGTGACTGCCTGACGGCCAGCATTTTAAACAGCATGGGATAAAACCTCCTCTTTAATAAACATGCAGGTCTCCTCCTAGATCTTTCCATTACTTGTGTGGTGTTGAAAGAGAAATGTGCAGTGAGTGCAGAGAGCTCATCGCTCAGACTTTCACCTGTCAAACGAGTCAGCCATAAAAAATAAAAAAAACCTTCCCAACACATGGGGTCTGGGTAAACAGAGAACATTTGGTACTTACAATACAACATTATATCCCTGTTACTTAACCATGGTGCTAAGCTCATGCAGCCACATTGTGTAAATTCATAATACGGTTATGCAACATGATTATGGATCCAAAATCCAATTTTTGAAAGCATTCATATTGAGATGGAGTGGTAAAAATCAATCTCCATTACCACTAAATATAGCGCTAATAGCTGAAGGGCATAGATAAGCACATGATTTTAAATGATATTATTATTATTACACAAGTACGATGACCATCAGTTAACACACATGCCTCAGACACAGTGAATCATGGCTACTGGAAAATCCCTGTCAATATTACTAGGAAATGCATCTGTGGCTAGATATACGCATTGTCTTTGTGTTGTCTAAGTGCTTAAAGAAATAATAAATTATTTTTATGAAATCAATTAGAGAAGTTTTTTATTATTAGAATGTAATGCATTTTTTTAGGGCCTAAAAACTCTTCGAAATATATTCCTTTGTGTTCGGTAGAACAAAGAAGTTTATACAGATTCAAAACTACACAAGGGTGAGTAAATGATGATAGAATTTTTATTTTTGGTTGCATTATTCCTTTAAATTGTGTATGTTTCATGATTTAAATTAATTCTAAAAAAATGATTTCAAAAAAATATATACACACATATAAATGCATATATTTAGCAAAATACTACAGTTTTTTTCTAGCCAACTACAGACTTTAAAGATTGATGGTCACAAAGTTTGAATCATTGTTAAATCTAATGTTTGTACCAAAACTATTACAGCTAAAATTATTAAACAGCACATTTTTGCTTTTCCAGTCAATATTTTTGGTTTCTGACATATCCGTGCACCACTTTTGCATCACAATAGTATCTTCCTTATTTATCCAATAGCAGATCAAGAAATGCTATGAGAGCTTTGTTTTCACTCTCGTTTTCAGCAGATGTCCCTTAAAGTGGCAGCTGGAAGATGATTTCAACTGAGACAAACAACTCAAGAGCACTTGAATTTCCTCTAACAAAAGTGTGCCAGTCCCAGAGCTTCAGAAGTCAAAGAAGCTCTTCAACAAAGGACCTTGAGCATCTCATTATCCTCTAAGCACACGTTCTTTTGTATTAGTGCCTTTATAGTGCTGAACTTTAAAACTGCTGAACACACAATCAATCACTTTACCTTTACCCTGTGAAATATATCATAGGAAAACAAATTAAAAGATGGAAGAATATGATGAGATGAGAGTTGCAGTGTCCTTTTGGTTAGTAAATTCCCATGTGCGCTGTGGAGGGTGTATTGAATAGAAACCACAAATCTAATAGTAATCCAGCTCTAAGAGTCACCATCATCTCCACTGCCATTCTCTAACTAAATAAACTAAATAAAAAGGAATAGGGCCGATCGCAGATTTTTGGCAGTACTGCCTAATTCTAACTGCAGCCAACTGTGTGTTTGAGTGTGTTTGACCCCTTTATTCATGTGTGTATTTGTGTCTGTTAATGAGTGTAACTTGTGTATCTGGATATTTTTTTCAGGGCTCAGGCAGTCAAGTTGAACCATGTGACTGTGCACTCTTGTAGCCCAGTTTCTGGGAAAGCCTTGACCCTGAAGGGAAGAAGGGATCAAGAGAGAGGAAAGCAGAGAAAGGAGGGGGAGGAGAGCGAGGCCACATAGGCCAGCTGTGACACACAGGAAGTCAGAACTGACCTTAAAGTTATAGTTCATCCAAGACCAAAAATTTGGTCATGCTTTACTCACCCTTATATTGTTGACAACCTGTATGACTTCCTTTTTTCCATGAAACATGAAAGATGAAAAGTTCTAGATAAAGATGCTCAGGTTACTTGCTCTTAAAGTGCCCCTATTATGGATTTCTGAAAATGACCTTTCATGCAGTGTGTAACACAGCTCTAAGTGGATAAAAACATCCAGAAAACTTTTAAATTTAAAAGTGTACAGCGTATAAAGTTATTGTCTCTCAAAAGAGTCGACTCTGAATGATGCCAATATGAAACATTAGCATACTGCCTGCTCACTTGTTGCAAGCGCAGACCTGGGAAGCATGAATGGAAAGGAATTATAGCAAAAAGCATTTTCCTTGCTCTCCAATTTTCACTGTCAACACTATCATTTCACCACCAAGTGCAGCCTGTTCACACAAACACAACAGATAAAAGAGAAGAAATTACCACTAGCAAGATCTGTATCTTTGACAAACACAAGCTGGAGGGCTCTGATTTGCCCTGACACATTATCACAGCTGAGGGTGAAGACAGACGAGGCTTAATATCGCATTTAAAGAACAAAACAGCACATTTTGGGGTAAAGGAGTTCAATGACCTATAAACTCCATTTCATTGCAAGCCTAATATGACAACACCATCACACTCTGTCTGAGGTTTTTACTCTAAGTCTATTTCTTGCCTTGGTTTGGTTTTCATACGTCACACCCACAGTCCATCGACACCACACTCGCTAACCATCTGAAGCATATGGCACAATAAACTGGAAATAGTAAATGAAGCAGAAATTCAAAATCTGATTGCTTAACATGCACAGGATTTCACAAGAAACACGTTTCAAAGTTCTAGGACTACAGCAATGAGGTGCAACTAAAATGTCAAATTTGTGAAATTCACAGCCAAGAAACATTAAAAATGTTTAAAAGCTCAAAGAGTCAATTTGTTGAATTTAAATATGATGTAAAAGGTATTTTCCAATCTCTTTCAGTCTGCTGTATTCTGTCTCATCAGAAACCTCCACTTGTTTCAGTTGAGAAATCACTGGTCACTTACAGTATCTCTCTCAGTCTCTATCTCATCCTGTCTATTCCTTTTTATCTGTCTCACTGCTTCATCCCTCTGCTACTGTTCTCTTTCCAAATTCCCACAGTTTTAATGCACGAGGGATGTAAAATCTGTTTCCCCAGTTTTAAACTTGACTGCCAATCTGGTAGTTCAAACCACAGATCCCACAAGGTCCAACTGCAACATCTTGGCGCCAGTCAAGCCATTCCCATCCGGATCTATCACGCAGGTGCAGACAACAGCCTCACTGCACTGTTGCACTAACAGGAAACTAAAAAGCTAACAAATTTGATTGACACACCAACACCATCCATAACACTAGGCAGGGAAGGAAGGGAACACTTTAAATCTGTCATAATCTCAGCATCTGCACCAGAGGGAAAAGAACCGCTGTGGAACTGAGACAAAACTGTACTTGGCATTCAGGTCACAAGCAGCTGTTAAGAGTTAATTTTCTGTTTGTCTGCTGCCTCCAATGCTTCATTGGATTCATAGTTGGAGATATTACTAATTGATTGAAGAGATTACGTATCTTGAAGCTCGGATGACACATAAGGAAACAAAATTGCTAAATGACTATTTTTATTTACTCCAAACTACATTTTTTTTAATAAAGATTGAAAGATTACTATTTTAGGGCCAGATGAAAGGTGAGATTATTTCTTTCTGGATGCTGTGTATTCTGTTTTAATTTCACAGATCCTACACATGAAAAGAACCGACTGAGACAAAAATATAATATAAAATAGACCCTCTCTTCATGTTCAACATTTCAGATCAACCAGAGCGCCTTGCTATAAAGTAAATTTACATTTACAGCAAACATTTTTCCAAAGAATCTTTTAATGGAATGAATCATTCAATTCAATTCAGTCAATTATTTTCTGCAAAAACCTCATCATTTTGAAAACATGTGACTGCTTTGCTGGCAACAGTATAAGATATAGTAATTATTGACCAAACTTAATAGATTGTGACCTGTTGACCTTCAGAATATTTGTTCAGTTCGACATGCGAATCAGTGTTCTTTACAACAAAGAGACAAATGCTTTGGAAGTACCGCAAATGTGAAAAAACAGACAATTAATCACGGTTAAATGTGTAATTATAAAATGTGTGTGCCATTTATATTTATCATGTATAAATACACACATAAAATATATTTATATAATATATATATATAAAATATTTACATATCTATATTTATATTCCTATAATTTATTTTATATATAAATATATTTAATATGAATTTATTTTCTTAAATGTATACATGCATGTGTGTGTATTTATATATACATAATAAATATAAAGTACACACATATATACCATGTAAACAAAAAAAATATTTTGGATGCGATTAATCATTTGCACTAGAAAAAAATTCTGAATATTGCAATAAAAAAAAAAAAAATCCTGTTGTGGTTGAATTAAATTCACGTTATCAGGTCATAAAGTAGAAAAACAATGCTTTCATTTGTGTTAAAACACTTAAAATGCGTAAGCATTTTTTTTTTAAGCATACGGTCAACAGGGAGTCAAATTTTAATGATCAAGAAATTGACTGAATGAGATATTCAAATGTCTTGGATGAATGAGTCAAAACTCCAACCTGCTATTAAAACAATACAAAATATGACAATTTTTCACAGTGTGTCTAAAAATGAAAGATTTGAATGATTTTTAGAACTTAGTCAATAGAATGCGTTTACACATAAGAACTAACTCTTGCGCCTACACGGCAAATAATGGCTTCCTCTAGGCAACAGCTTGTAGAGTAGGAGTAAATTAGCTAATTTGAACAAATACAACCAATTTCTGTGTATCTTCAGGAGGGAATCAATGCGCAGTTTCCCTGACATTTAAAGTGAACATCAGAGCAACTACACAGTGAAAAAATACAATCATGTCTTTGTTCAAATATTTATCTCACGTTTGACATTTTGAAGGTTTTAAACTGTCTGCTGCCATTTGCTTTTTTGAAAAACATCCATTCCCACCTCAAATAAGATGTCTGTCAATTTTAGCATCATTCTCTTACTCCCGGAACCAACAGAGAATCCCACGTTCTGCACACAATGTTCTCTCTTCTGTCTCCTTGCAAAAAGCACTAAATGTTTTACTGACTCAAGATCAAATACTGCATATGACTGTCATCACAGCTCTCAAAAGGTACCTAAGAAGAATACATTTTATGGTCTCTCACACGGTCATCCAATTCAGCTAATGCCACTTTTCTACACATTTCCGATATTTCGATATACATTTGAATATATACATAATTTGATACATTAGCATTTGTCACTTAATGACAAATTGAAAAAAAAAAAAAAAAACTTAATAAAATCTGACAAAAGTCACATTTTTTATGTACAGTTCATGTAATTTTAAAACAAATAATCTTGCCTTCTTCTCAAACCATGTGTTCCTGTGACCATGTGTCAGAACAGGATGTTCTGCCTTTAAATGGTGCTTGATAGTGACTCCCACACCCTATTGGACTCTTCTTAGATACTTTTAATTTTAATTGGTTGCATTTAAACAAGGGCTGACAAGAAAAACTTTCTGTTGCCTGAGGGCATTGCTACGCAGCAGAGGGATAACACATTTATTTAAACAGATTTAGGTTTTTAGCTTAGTGAATTGGTTAGTTTTCTAATATGCGTAAGCTATTTCGTAACATTAGTTGGCTATTTCTAATGCTATAATATAATTATAGCTGTTATCTATGAAAAAAATTAAGAATAAAGAAAAAAATAGTTAAGCACTTTATAGTGTTTTTTTTCCAGATACCCAGTACCTAAACAATGCCAGTGAGAATGCAAGTTGTTAAAAAGGCATGAGGCCATTTTTGTTATTATGTGAATAAATATTAGCCTATTATTTCTTTATTTGCCCAGTAAATGATAATAACATTTTATATTTAAACAACATTTTTGACATCTTCCTAAAAATGTTTGTTTTTTTCAATTATGACTAATAATAATAATTTATTAATAGATGATAATAATACATGCAATATAATATATAATAATAAATACAAAACCATCTATGCATTGTTTTCATAGCATTCAGTTGACATGTTTGTTTGAAGGACATTAGGATTTCTTTTTTTTGTCAATAAAAAAAAAAAAAAAAAAAAATATTGGCCAACTAATCAATATTTAATTTCTACTGATTTTTAATTCATCAATTTTTACCCAGCCAGTCCATACAGGCCAACAAACAGATGATTTTTAACAGTAAATAACTAAAATAAGGCAGATGTTTGTGTTCCTGTCTGTGTGATATGTTCAACAATTGTTTGCACTTTTCTTTAACTGAGAGCTTGTACCATTATATGAGAGTGGAAACTAGCAGTTGTTCTAATGGAATTTATTTGCATCAAAAAACAAGCCCGGAGCTTTTAAATAATCCAAACAGAAACTGAAAGTGGCGGGGTGGGCAACATACAACCCAAAATTCACATTCTTTTTATGCTGTTTACTACATATTTCTAAATCAGCCTGATGTACAGTACCCCAAGACATGCAAAGTTTAAACCAAAAATACTAAATGAATTAAAAAAAAAATAATAATAAAACAATAATTTTTGCAGTCCTATTACTGCATGTTTTTTTTTACTTATGATATTTATCAACAATTTCAATATATCAGTATTTTTCAAAAACTTGGCACTAATTTTGCTAGCCTGGTTAATGCATGCTAAATATACATTCCTTCACAGAATGAAGTTCTATTATTACTACTATTGTTGTTATTGTTATTTTTGTTATTATAATTTTTATTGTTATTTATAACCAAAGTAGCCTAACATCATTAAACATATTGATTGCCTCCTCAATGTCCTTATAGATCCCACACATCATATTAGTGGAGTGCTTATGTGCCCCAACCACATATGTTTGTGGCACACACATTCAGATGACACAACATAGTTTGCAGGCTTCCTCCCACTCCTCTGTTTCCTGTGTGATCAGAAAATACACGTGGTTTCTTTATTAAGAAAGCTAATAACTGAACAATGGAAAAGAACAAGTCATGCCGGAACAAGTCAGCACAGGTTTAAGCATGTTTGTTCTCCAGCTGAAATGCATATTTTTACTCAGATTGGCGCAAACATCAAGTTATTACACGATGTTCTTAATGGCGGTTAGATACTAGCCAACAAACCCACTGGAAAATAAACAATTTTAAACAGGGGAAAAAAATTAACAACTGGCCTGAGATCACACAGCAAAGATTTAATGTGCAGCATACACATGTAAACGTTTAAAAAAAACAACAAAAAAAAACATACAGCATGAGTCACGCAATGATGAGTAACCCATGAACAAAATGGAACAAATGGATGAAAAGATGTATTATGGGCAAAAAGACTGCTAATTTACATCTATTGAATTCTTAATGTGAACTAATGAAGACATTAGCTGCCTAAAATAAGATACAGAAAGGAAGAGAAGAATAATTCGAGACTGAGTAAGGGGTGGGTATGGGGGAAATTAATACGGCCATAAAGATTTTGGTTAAGGACTGCTATGTGCTATGTCAAATAATGAGGCTTTTGCACCACTTTTTAATTATGTTTTTCATTATGCTGTTATTTTAGACCGTCACAGTTGCAAACCTGCTGCAGTTAGATGTTATATCGGCTGTATTAAGACTAGTCATAGTTTAAATGACCATTTATGAAAAGTAGAGATATTTCACTGAGGGACCTTGATTCCTTTGAAAATAGGTCATGTGAGAATATTACGCCAGGATAGAAAAAATAGAAATAGAAATCATTTATCAAAAAAGAAAACATTTCCCCTTTCAAAAAGAGAAGACAATGCCCACAGAGAAAGTGGGACAAACTGTTATATCAGCAAATTGATATTTGAGGACTGACAAATTATTTCAAAAACACAGATCAGGCCTCAACATTATCAAACTTTATCAAGAGAGGATAAGATATAAATTTGCAGCTGAAAATATGGTCCTTGCCCATTTCACTAAAAAACAGCGAAGGTCATCTTACTTTATTAAGGCATTTAAAAGGTTAGCTGCCTGCCAACATTTTACACCCAAGCGGGAGTGGGAAAAGAGTGAGAGAGAGGCGGTCAAGTAGACTACAAGCTGTAGGCCTAATTTTGTTTGACAAGCTGTTTTATGGTCAGGCAGGAACTCTTCTTCAACCTCTTTGCTCATATGTCTCTCCTCATATCTAAGATAAGTCATATTCTGAGGCACCTCTGGCTGAGTGGTCACACAAACACTTTGCTAGATTGCCAACATCTAGCTCAGTGCAAAAAAGGTTAAAAACAGAATTGTTAATTAATCGAGCTGGTGACATCTCAAAAATGCGATAGAATGGTGATAAAAAAATCTTAGACCATAAAAAAATATATGTTTATTCATATTGACAAATCTGTTGATGGAACAAAATACTATACGGCTACTTTTGCACAAATGTAGACAATGTGCAGAGGGGAAAAAAGGTAAAATTCTAACAATTTAGAGTAATTAATTTATATTTGTCATCATTAAAGGAATAGTTCACCCAAAAAATTTAAGTTACCCCATAGAGAAGCTTTACCCCCAAGCCCTGCTAGGTATATGACTTTATTCTTTCAGATGAACAGTCGAAGTTTATTCTTGCTCTTCCAAGCCAAGCCATTCCAGGCCATTTTTTTGAAGCTCCATAAATTGTATATATCTGTCCTAAAACTAACCTATGTAGGCTTAACACACGTCGACACATGAGAGAGTCGAGTTCCATCCTCTCGGCTGACCTCTGATTCGACGTATGACATAACAGCTGGGACACACCAAGCTGACGCCAACCAACTAGCAGTGGCGAAAGCCAACGGCGGACAAAAAGGCTACAGCCGACGGCAAACTAAACACATGCGTTCTGCGCCTGCGTGGGTTATCTGTCTATATCAGCAGCTATAGTAATTGTAAACATTTGTCACTCAAACGAAACAAAGATATATAAGAGAAACTATTATTCACTTTTGCTTTAATTTTCTGGCACTGCCACATACGGGAGTCTGACAAGGAGGCGACAAGTGGAACACACCAACCCGACTAGCCCAACCGCCAGGCCAATGAGGTTGACTGTCAGCTTGGTGTGTCCCGTCCTTAAAAGTTGAAAACGAGAATTAAATTAAAAAAAAAAAATGTCATAAGATTTCATCATAAGAATGAATGCAGCTTATATTATACGTTGAGCCAGAGGTCAGCCAAGAGGCCGTAACGGACACGCACATAGCTGTTTGCCGATATATACGATTTATGGAGCTTGAAAATAATGGCCACCTATATACACCTAGGATGGCTTGGGGGTAAGTAAATTATGAGGTCATTTTTATTTTGGGTAAACTGTTCCTTTAAAGACAGAAAAACCATTAAGCTAAAAGTGTCATGTAAACAGCACCGAAAAAGAGGTTTGATGAACCTTTCAGTTTAATTCATTTTAGCACGCAAACATGTAGACCAATTAGGGTAAAATTTTTTCACGTGACTTCTATTACATTTGCCTTTGTTATGTACTAAAAATAATGACTGACATAAAGAATTTTACCGCTTTATATTAAATTAATAAAACAGAACTGGCTAACTAGGGCTGGGCGATATATATATTGAACAATATATTATGCGCATCTTGTAAATAAAGTTTTGATTAGCGGTAAATCACCATCAGCTGTTTTTAAATGCAGCACCAGTTTATGAACAGAGCCGTAGATCACTGAGAAGCAGCGCCACTGAATCACCCGTGAAACCCAATGCGTAGCTTCTGTCTTGCTTTGCATTGTTAAACAACTTTACACCTAAAATAATACACATTTTAAAAGAAGAATTGATTGATCGCTCCTTCCAAAATTTTAGATTGCATTTTTCCATTCTTTTCATATTCTTCATCCTTTCCGATTAAAATGCTTGTTATGGATGAAAAAACTCAGAAAATCGAACCTGATCCGAATTATTTTTATGACACACAAATGTTTTGTAGGCAGTGTATATATATGATTGACACAATGTGAGGGTGTGTTTCATTTGTGGACTAAAATTTCTGACACACTGTGCAATGACCTTATAAGCTTCACACTTCATCTTTTACATCCTGCAATAATGGGTCCCATTTACTTCCATTGTAAATGACTCGCCATAAGTGCCTCCCTTTTTTTTTTCCATAGAAACTGAGAGGTACGTCGAAATCAACATGTCACTAATGCTGTCGATAGCTTAACTTGTACTAAACCCAGAAAATTCCCGTCATTAGATAATGTTGCTGCAGGGAAAGATTAATCACATGGGCAATTGGGCACATAATTCAGGGGCACCATTGTGCAGGGTTGTATAAATATTTTCAAATTGTGGTAAATGTGGTAAAGTGGTCAAACACCTGCACTATCAGTTTGATATCATACGCTCTCAGTGATGTTGGAACAAAGTAGGATTTTACACATTACATGAAGTCAAAACACACAGACATTGTGTAATCTGCCACATTAAGCAGTCCTCGGTTTTGCATGACCTGAGATGACTATTCAAAAGTGCATCAACAATCCTTCCCATCTTTTTTTCCTTAATGCTGTCTTCTATTCCAATTATTTGGAGCAGCACACCTTTCTCAAGGTCTTTACTGAGATCACTGCTCAGCAGGGGCTTATTCTGAAGATGTGGAGTTTTAAAAATGCCCTGTCGCAACTCATGTAATTTGTCCTCCTCACGGTAACTTTTAACAGAGCCTATTTTTGGAGGGCTTCATACTTTTTCCTGGACAGATGACAAGCTGTGCACTGATGAAATATTGAGATGCTACATTTTCCCAGACTGTTAATAAAATATGCATCATCCATGCTGAGCTGCAAATTGCTCTGTTCCTGCGCCACATGGGGGAAAGGATAAGACCGTAAAGAAAAATTCTTATTGATGACAAAACTTAGTTTACAATGTACACTAAACGCCATTTCAACCGCACTGTGTTATTTTAATTCCACGTCAAATATTCTCAGGGATCGAACCATTTGTGGAGTGTGGAACGATTTCTTACTATTATCTGAGATCAATAGCAAAGGCTCTAAAACGCTGTTTCATGATCAGCAATTAAACTCCCAATGGGGCAAGATTCCAGAGTTCAACCCTGGAGAGAGGATGTTATTTTTGGCAGAGCTAACCCCAACAGAGACAAGAAACAGCTATAAGCACATCAGGAAAGCATAATCATTTTCACACACTCCTTTGACCAAAGGGGATACTGACAGTGAACTATTTACATTGGTGGATATGGCTCTGAGACCCAGTTCAGTTCAATCAAATACAGCCTATGTACTCAAATCCGTAAAGCGTCTAAATTATCAACATGATCAAAAGTTAGCTGAAAAACATGTTTTTCTGTAATGTGACTGATGAATTACATTTTCAGAGAAATACATTTTTAAGAAAGTAAAAGAACTTTTTGTATAGTTCTCCACTTCAGGTTATGGTAAATTAAATCATGATTTTGAAAAATGTTTATAAAGGAAACAAAAGAATAGTTTTAAGCTGTTAGTAATATGTCTCAATGAATACTTACTGGTCTGAATAAACTTATATTTAGCAACTTGATTATTCATACATTACTTTTTAGATGAACCATGTTCGAATGCGAGTGTCAAATATGTTCAGGCTTTTGATGAACATGTATTTGCACATGTCTCAAACCGCATTTTAATAGCATTGCATACTATGTTTTACCCCCACAATATAAAATGCAGAGTTTAAAAATAAAGCAATATTATATCATCCTATTAGGATATTTTAAAGTCAGATATTGAGTGATAACTAATATGCATTTTATGTACATAGTCTGTTATACTGCTGTAAATATCTCCTTGATTTACATACCTGGCCATTTATCAGCAACTGCAGCAAATTGCATATTTTTATGCCATTTGAGACTCTGAATAAAATGAGTATGAGATTCATATTGTCATATCAAACGATATGAGCAATAAAAGCCTTTTGCCTAAAGGTTCAATAAACTCTTCCATTCACGAAAAAAAAAAATATATATATTATTATGTCAAGATAAATGCATAATTGTAATAAGTTCTGTTAAGAGCAACAGCTAATTCACTTGCTGTTGCTTGCTGAAGGGATTAAACAAAAAAAAAAGGAATGCATGAGAGCACACATTAAACTACGCTATTTCTACACATCTGAATGAATCTAAATTCACCTTAAATCTCATGTCTCTGGCTGGCAGTATCCTAAATGGCATCTGACGCAGTGTGAAGAAATGAGATACCTCAAAAACATGTAACTGACCAATTTAGCACACTCATCCTGTAATATTGACATAATGCATGTATAAACAACTGGATTTCCACTATTGACTGCAGCCAACGATTAAAAATACGAAGAGAAATAGTGGCAGTTCATTATGCTTGACGTGTTCTCAGCAAATGAGAGAATTAAGGGATTCAGAGAAATGGTCCAATTCTGTTATCTCTGGCATGCACACTGCCTAGAATACTGCAGAGAGAGACAGGGATGCTCCCTTTCCACAGAAATATCACAGGAGGGTACAGGCTGAGTAACAGAAACTGGAGAGAGAGACAGACAGAGATTATGGACCAATGCTGTAATCCAATATTCACACTTTTCTACCTTAACTGTAAGGCCTACTGATTAATAGTAGGCCTTACAGTCCTTTTGGTTGGTCCATAAACACCAAGCAACAGCATTAACACAACAGTACAATCAACAGGAGACAACGGTGTTCAAGGCAAATTATTAAACTATTTTTAATATTCTATTGTGTTGTTTGCAAAAAGAGCTTTAATTTAGTCATAAATGATAGATATAATCCACACAAAAAAAATTTAAACATATATACTTGGACTGAAATGACAGCATGAATGACTACAGAATGTTTATTTGGGGGTGAGCTGATTTTTATTATTATTTTTATGGTGAAAAGCTTGATGCTGAAAACAGTTTGGTACGACTCAAATATTCTTAAAAATATTTCTAATAATACTACTACTACTAATAATAATAATGTATATTTGCTTATAAATATATTTATATGCAGGTATTATTTGCAAGAAAAAATAAATCTTTTCAACTCTACAATATCTCCAAAAAGTCAGCTGGTCGCGGTACCATAACAACAGCTCTGCGCTCTGATTCGCGAAGAAAGATTCGAAGACTCGATTCTTACTGACCTCGCCGCTATTGTACTGGTGTGGGCACACAAAAGCTTCATTCAGCATTTAACCAGCGGCAAATTCACGAGACAAAATCACTGTGTGACTTTAAGTGTCTTGAGCGATTTAAAAAAGCTTTCGCTTCCCGGCTAGACTTTCTCTCGAAACGTCTATTACAGTGAGCCGCGAAACATCGAATACACCTCCCCTGAAGCTGCCACACACGCTCCGCACCAAGTTTACACGCTCGCCGCTCTTTACCTTTACAGGTTGCCTTTGGACAGTTCTGGGGAAACGAAGGGATGTAGATGGAAACGACCTTTATCCCGACTATCCTCGGTGTGGGTGCATTCAGAAGAGGGCTATGGAAAATCCCGTTCCGCGTGTTTTCCGTTGTCCTCCCAGCGCTTCGTTCGCAGGCCCTATAGGAACTCCGCCGCAGCGCTCTCGCGCTCTCTCTCTCTCTGCTGCTCAGCCCAGCGCTCGATGACGTCACCGCTGCCAGAGATGGACTGGGCGCACACTGTTCGTGACTCAAAAGCAAAAGGCAAAATACAAGATCGCGCTTGTATTGCCTACTAAATTTAGTCTATTTCTGTTTCCTAAAAAAGAGTAAGAGCCCAGAAATGTAGGTTTAAGAATTCAAGTGTGCTATAAGTGACCATAGAATTTTACAGCGCCATATAAATGTTACAGTAATGGAAAGTGTCAGATAGGCCTAAAACTGAAACAGGATTCGAAAGTCTGAAATATGAGAAATGTTGGAACGTTACCTTGGCATTCATAGACATATCTGTGCTATTCATAACTTGTTTTTCTCTTTATGCTATTTTGTCATTTTAAACAATGTTTTAGTCCATTCAGTTTACAGTAGTACATTCTAAAAAATCTTTGATGATGTGTTTGTTAGTTTTCCCAAAACAAAATTGTAAATGCAAGACTAAAACTATATTCAGGAATTGCTTAAAACTTCATTTTGCCAAAACAATAGGCCTATTGTAAAGACAAAACCAAAACTCTATATTAAGGAATTGTTTCAAATCGTATTCATCTTTTTACCTGAACATCTGCATTGTATATAGAAGTATTATGTAATGAAGTTCAAAATACTAAGGGCACTCTAAAAATCAGATTCAAGTAAAAGGCAATGATCTTTTGCTTTTAGTTTGCAATGAGTGTTGAGTGCTTCTGTATGTTTGATAACAAAGGTGAAAGATTATACAATTTGAAAAAGAAATGTTTCGAGTTGTTGTCTTTATAGTTTGAATAATGTGTTTCAGCAATAGAGAAAACTGTGGTCACAGCAAATGGTAGTGAGAAAGAGGCAAGTGATTGATGAAAAAGTGTTTACTTTTACATGACCATCTGCTTTATGTCATGTTGGTGTCTGTGAACATGATCATCCTTGACCTTGACTCTTTATTCAGAGATTCTCTCTGAACTGACAGTATGCGTGTCTGTGTGTGGCAGCCCATATCCTTTCTCTGATCAGCTCAGTGAGAGAGTGAGTTAAAATGCTATTGCCTGAGTGCAATATTCCTGATGCTAGCACATGTCACAGTCATCAAAGAGATAGGCCCTTCAATATCATCTGAAGGACGGAAAACTGCTCTCTGTCTCTCTCTCTCTCAAACACACTCACAAACACACCAAAGCTGGCTGCTGACAAGCCAAATGGCAAAATTTAGACGACAGGAAATCAATGAAAGCCAAATTATGATTTGTGAATATACCGGATGGAAACACTAAAAGGATTAATTCATGGCACTGGTCCAGGTTTGGCTCAACCATTCAAAGGACACACATCTTACAAGTCATAGTCTTAGAACTTGCTTTTGAGAGATTAGATTGAAAACATTTCAGTTGATTCTTTCAAAGAAAAAAAAAACACTCAAATTCCATTCATTCCCCCTCTCTCTGTCCGTTGGTTGTTTTGTTACATTTATAAAGCTCAACAATTCAACCCTGTTACAAATGTTGTTGCAAGAAGAATATTTTCCCATAATTCACTGTAAGCATAATAACTACAAATCATTTGCACTACTGAGTTCTTGATTTAGGCTATAGAGATTTGCAGTCATTTGTAATTGCATTTGGGCCATAAAAGGACATTCACATTTTGCTCTTGGGTCACTTCCGTTTTGATTAAAAAAAAACAAAAACAAACAAACAATAAAATCACAAATTTTGGTGTCTTAACTTTTTTCTTTTTGTTGAAAAATAGCCCCCTCTGGTGTCCAAAAGTAATGGCAAGACGCATGCTTAAAATTTTAAAGTTTAAAAGTTTAAAAAGAAAAAAGGGGCAGAGGGGAAAAAAAGTAAAAAATAAATAACATAAACAAACAACATCAGAAATAGCACCTAAATTACACAGGACTAAAAGCACCTCATTTGACAACGAGTTATTTAAATCTCTCAGCATTGATGTATTCAAGTCTTTATACAACGTACACTCCAGACGTTCTCAATTCCCGAGAATTTATTTTCAAGCAAGAACAGGGGCATATTTTTAAAAGTTTTTTAAAAAAATAAATAACTTTAACTGAATAGTAACTTGTGTGCAAAGTCTTGATGCTAAATGCGTCATGTCCATGTGGTCGGTATCCTCACGAAAGGCCTGCATATGTAGTGAGTAACTAAAATGACAGATGCCCGTATTAAGTCCATTATTAGAGCAAAGGATCCTGTCAAGAGCCATGTTGATGTCTGCAAATCTCAACTCTGGGCCAGCTCCAGTTTGTTTTCTGATGTTTTTGGTGCTTCAATTATTTCTCCACACATGAACTGCTCCTACAACAATAATATATTGTAAATTTTAAATTGACAAATCTTAAAATTAAGCCTAACCTTTAAAACAGGTCAAATTAACAAGTGAATGTTTAATTTATATTATTAGACATGAAAACACATACAATAAACAAGATTTGTTACATGTATAGATGTCAAGTGGATCACAAAAGTTTATCAAAGATAACTCTAATGTGACTTTTTATTACCTTATCATAAATGACTTTTACTATAAGTGAGCAACTCGGACAGGTGGCCACTTCTTCACCATTCTCAAGATCCTCCTGAAAAACACAAGTCCTTTCCCCTTAACAACATTTTTAGTTATACCCTGACATCTCTTGAGTCAACACACACACGTATCTTATTAAATCACTTAAGTGGCAGATTGTTTTCCTAGGTTATTATCTTGTAGTTCTGTAGTAGATTTTGCACTATTCCAAAAACGTATCCATTAAAAGTAACAATGGTTACACGACTTTAAATAAAACTATAAATGACATACGCACATATGTATATAAAATATATATATATACACGTTTATAAATTTAAGAAAGCGACAATGTCAAGTTATGACTGTTTACATTCTTATGCTCCAATAGAAAAAAAAAGCTTGCCTTCGTTATTGCGAATCTGTCGCCACACGGACAAGGGAAATAATATGTTTCTGTTTCTTCATCATACTCAAAATCTTCTATTTCAACCTCGTCGTGAAACACCGTCATTTTAGATCAGTTAACACTACTATTTAAACGGCCTCGCCGCCGGTGCTGATTCAACATGCGTCCGCTGTGACAGACGTGGCGCACAAATGTGACGTTATCAACCAGCGATTTCGCAGTTCGCAACTTAGCCACCAGGAGGAGACACATTTCTATCCACCCTACGATTCACAAGAACTTGAGTAAATTAAATAGTTTTTCATGTTAACATTTCAATTAACCTCCAATGGGGTTTTCAGTATGAATTGGAATATCCACACTGCAACAAATTATTATTCAGTCTTATACAGGTATGAATACCTACTTTACTTTCCCATTACTGGTTCTATTCGCTTCCATTAATTAGGTTATGTTGGAAGTGCATGCTAGTGTTATCATTCTTAATATTTCTGCGGTGTATGTATACTGTGCAAAGAATTCAGCTATATTCGAGAAGCACCAAGAATACATAGGCCTACTATTTTTGCTAAAAGTATACTGAGGTTACACTAGTAATACTATTTTAATGCAATGCACTGTGATGTATTATTTGAGGTATTACAGATAACTGTAAGGAATATCAGCCATATAGAATATCAGTCTTTTAACATATTTTCATTCATTATACTTCTAGAACTAGCAGAAAAGTCAAGGCAAGATACCTTTATTTATATAGCCTTTTTTAACAATACAGATTGTGTCAAAGCACTAGTAACAAACTGGAGAATAGAGAGTTAGTAATGTATAATGACAAGATTAAAAACTTTAGTTTAAATAGCATCCGTGCAATCATTTCACAAATCCAGTAAGTATGCTAGTATTTAATTTCATATATTATCTTTCTAACTTGAATCATATGTAGGCTACCCTGCAAAAGTCTTTTTTTCAAACACTTAAATACTTGACAACGTGTTTTCAATCCTCCTCAAAATTCTTCGAAAATCCAATGTTGTAATTGTTGTAAAGAACCTAGTTTAGTAGTGAATTAGATTTTACAATTTCACTTTAACTTACGGTCGAGCAAATCTCCATGACGTAACTGGAGTAAAGGCTCAGAGACATTCATTCTTGCAGTGCAAATGGGATTAATGGGTCAAATAGATTTGGGCTATTGAACGAGATAAAAGATGAGAACAAGATTTTCCAAAGAACTGATTTTTAAATCTTAAATGCAAGATATTGATTATTATTATTATTGAGAGCTAGTTGCATATTATCAAACAGAAAGCAAAATTCCACAAAGGGACATCTAAACCGGGGTTCAAAGCAGCAATAACTGCATCTGAATATTACAAGTGGTGTTTTTTTCCCTGTTTTATCTTTGATAGACTGCCTTAGATTATAATAAGATATAGATTATGATTATAAAGTCTATAAACAGCTATAAATTACTGCTCTCTCATTTCAAAATGGAAAACTTCTAGCAGGCCACTCAGGGCTGTACAGCCATAGTCATTGCACAAAACATGTTGCCATTTCTGAAAATGAGCACAAGTAGTTCAGTTCATCTCTTAAACAGGCATGTGAATGACAAAAGGGCATTAATGCTTCACACAATTTAAGATATTTTGGATGAAAACCAGGAGGCTTGTGACTGTCCCATTGACTGCCAAGTAAATTACACTGTTAAGGTACAGAAAAGCATGAATAACATCATCAGTATAGTCCATCTGCCATCAGTGGTTCAATATGAATGTTATGAAGCTACAAGAATGCATTTGAGAAAATACCTATGATCGGCCATCGAATTCAAGAATCATTGGCTATATTACTCATTTCTCTAGAAACACGTGAATAGAAAATTTGACCAATTTAATTGGGCACAGCATGTTTGTGATGCAGGAATGTTTTCAAACCATATTTCTTAGATCGACTGACTGGTAACAGTGACAAGAAAGCATATACTTTACTATAAGGTTCCATTAGTTAACTACACTAATCTTAACTAATGTTGATTTCATCATTTATTATTTTATTATAAAAAATCCAAAAGTTGTATCTATTATGTTATTAAATGGACTTGATCTAACATGAACCAATAATGAACAGCTGTATTTTTCTCAATTATTATTAACAAAGATTAAATACTAAAAATAATTAAAAATTGAACCTTTTGTAAATTCTTACCCACAAGAAACACCAATAAAAGGTTAGCTAATTTTGAATGCTTATCTGCTGTCTAACAGTACATGAAGAAACAGAGTACTGGAAGAAACGGTTGAGGGGAAAACTTTATAAAGGTAGTTTAATTTTTTAATTACAGTATCATAATTTGTTCCAATTTATTCGTCAATTTATTATTATTTAGATCCTCAAAAGGCATTCTTTTCTTTTAACACATGTGCTTCACGCTTATTCTCTGCACCTGGGATGGAATGTTTCGTGAGTTTCTGTGTACTGAGTACACAAACACAGAGAAGTGTTGTTTAAGCTGAAAAGCGTAAGACATTCTGAAATAAATGCAATAACTGGTGTCAGCAGGAATTAGTTTGTGAAGACCTGGGAAAATTCTAAATGCTTGGTTAAAGACTTATTTAAGGTAATGCTATTAACTACAAAGCAGTGTTTGAGAATCTTTAATTGACATATTTTTTCAATTTAAGAACACTTAAAGTTAATGTGTGCATAAGTAACAAACAGTTTGGCTTCAAGTTTGAGCATCAACCAAATATTAAGACACTCTTTAGAGATCTAGCAATTCATGAACACATATGTAAAAGTAAAGGATCCTTTTCCATCACTTTTATTCTACTTTTCTGAATTTATTTAAGCAAATGTGTTAATACTCTGGTAAAACTCTGATAAACTTCTTTTACACAACAAAGAATTTCAGAGCAATTAAAAGTTCTGTCAATGACTTTATTATCAATCATTAGAAAACCTTCTTAAATCTTTCATTGAGTGTAGAATTTTTGTCACATGCTTTGTGTAGATTTGACCCTTGACTGTTTAGTTCTGTCATGTGCCCTGGTTAACAATTCGGCATCAGTACTAGGTTAACACGGTTGTTTAAGTAATCATGATGTCTGTTACGGTAAGCATGTATGTCTATCCCCTTTATAACAGAACAGCAAGGAACCGATTAATGTTATTTTATTAGTAAGGTAATGAAATTGTAGAAAGCATATTTTAAAATAAAGGGACAAATCATAGTGTGCTTTTAAGTAATGTCAAGGGTTAGAAGATCAACCAAGCAAATAACTTAGCTGGCAGTCATTTTTCTGAGATTATATGTATAAAAAACAAAGGTTAAAGATTGTTGTCCTGTGTGAGAGCTATATATTTTTATATATAAAGAGGTTTACATACAGTTGTATTACATATTTTCTCAGTATTCATGAAAGATGCATTAAAACAATGTTAGACTAAGGTTTTAATATGTATAATATGTATTTTAAATTGTATGCAGACGCCTAAGCATCTAATTTGAAAACTCTTTATGTAGATAATATTTACATTTAAATGTAAAGTATATTCAGCGAACACATAATTTTGTAAAAGCACATCTGCCAGGAAATTAAATGCAAACGGGTGGATTGAAAACAGAAAAAACTGAGTTTGTATGGAAAAACTCAGTTCCTTTGACCTTTTACTTGTAATGAGTAACCAGATGTTCTTGTGATTATATTAATTTTGTTTGTTCCAAATGAAATCCTATATCTTATCGAAATCACTAAAATCAAATTACATGCATGGTAAATTATCTAGGCCGTAGCAGCTCATTGCTATTTTAAGTTTAAAGAACAGCAGTCACAACTTCATACTGCAAAAAGCGGCAATGAACATGGAAATATGCATAAGCCTAAATGTTCTTCTTTCAAAAGTCTCATGACATGTTGTGACTATCTAAACCATGTCTAACTTAATTTGCATTGACTCCAGACAGTTTATGGAACTCCGCAGGACCCCGGGGTCAATGGGGAAAACTACAACTCTAATGATGTTATTCCGTGTACATAAAATGCACCAAAGTCTAAGCTAATTGCAACTTGCTGTGTTAAATCGTAAGCTGTGGAATTTTGTAGAGCCACTGAGAGATTTGGATATTGTTGCTGGACTCCAGTGGTATCTTACACAGAGCCTCTACAGGGGGTCTGTTTCATACGTCAGAGACCTCTTGTATGTACTGTCTCGGATGAGTAGCAACATTATGTTCCAAAATAAAAGATAATACGGTTGCTGCAAACCTTGGTTGCCCCAACAGCAGATCACAGATGGGAACACATATTGCATAATGTGAGTTACAAACATCAGTTGTCATAAATTAAGTCATAAAAAGTGAATTTTCCAAATTGGATAAAAAGGTTTTATGATACGCATACGCAGACTTCTGAACTGATTATGGATTATTTGGTGGTTTTAGATGGCGTTTCAGATGTATGCTGAATTGTAACCTTCAAAATATTTAAAAGGAACTTCCTGCAAAATACATGTAACATTTCTTATCAAAAAAGAGTGTAACATAAATTATATACATGGTCCATTTCTCTCATTTTCTTTATGTTGATGTTTCCTTGTTAGAGTGTAATTATACAAATGCATTCTGAGTTGCAATAATTTAATTAACAGGTTTAAGGTTAATTTGGTATTAATGAGCATTTACTTATTATTTACTGTTTGTGTTATGGTTATTATTTATTATCTATTGTTTACTGATGGTGATTTCCCGAAACCAGTAGTCTACCACAGGAACGTCTGAAGGCTCTCAGGACCATGGAAATAGAGGGGGCTAGAAACTGAGTACACACTGGAAAAGAGTGAGACCAGTGAACGCTTGACATAAAGAATTCTGTGCGTACTTTGCCCAGCCCATCAACTTGTTCCAGGTGTCCTGGTGGCCATGGCAGAAGGTATGGAGGAAGCGCCCCACTTATTGAATTTTCCATTCTGTCTGGCCGTTTGCTTGTGGGTAGTATCCGGACGAGAGACTTATGGTCACAAAAGGATCTCCAGAGCCTTGAGATGCACTGTGGCCCTCAATCCAATACAATGTCTTCTGGGATTCCATAGAATTAAAACACCTGGTTGAACAGGAGCTCTAAAGTTTCCATGGCTGTGGATAAACCTTTGAGAGGTATTAGAGGACAGGATTTGGAGAATCGATCTACAATAACCAGGATGCATGTATTACTTTCGGAGGGGGGCAAGTCTGTGATGAAGTCAGCTCCTAGGTGTGACCAGGGGCGGTTGGGAATGGAGAGTGGGAACAGTTTTCCAGAGGTTAGCTGACAGGGACTTTTAGAGATGGCCCATTCCCGGCATCCCCTCACGTACTTTCTCACATCCCTTGCCATTTCGGGCCACCAGAAACGATCTTGTTAAAGTGAGAGAGTTCTGTTGGCGCCAGGCTGGCTAGTGTCCAGTGAGGTGTGAGTAGCATGGATGACGGGTGTTCTTTCATTACAAATTGCAGATGTTGAGGACAGGCCAGCGGATTGGCAGGGGCTGGCTCAGCGGTGACTAGAGGGGTATCCTACTGGATGGGGTTAATAAAGTTTGATGGGGATGATGGGTTCCAGAGCTTCCGGCTCCTCATCTCTTGCATGGAGGAGGTAGAGTGCATCTGTGCGCACGTTCTTGGAGCCATGACGATAGGAGATCGGAAGAACCGGAAGAGATTGAAGAACAATGCCCATGAGGCCTGACAAGGATTCTGCCTCTTAGCATCTCTGAGGTATTGAAGGTTTTTGTGGTCTGTTTTCCCCTCCAGCCAGTGTCGCTATTCCTCCAGAGCCAGCTTGATGGCCAAGAGTTTTCGGTTGCTGATGTCATAGTTGAAGTTCCAGAAGAAATAAGCACATGGAAGGAGTCGAGCTGGGTTCCCCTGCTGCTGTGACAGTACTTCTCCTACTCCAGTGGTGGAGACACCGGTCACTGAGGGCACCGGTCAGGCAATGGGACTGATGATGGTAGGAG
>JAUYWG010000039.1:5524702-5543907 GCA_034779775.1 Enteromius afrohamiltoni | reverse complement strand
TACTTCTCCTACTCCAGTGGTGGAGACACCGGTCACTGAGGGCACCGGTCAGGCAATGGGACTGATGATGGTAGGAGGCGAAGGAGTGGTGGAAGTGCCAGGTGCATCCGGCAAAGGTGCTGGTGGTGTTAGTGGTGTCGAAGATGATCGACGAGCTCTTGAAACGCGTCCGGTGTGCTCATGCTATGATTAGGGGCGGAGTGAATTTGGGGCTTCAGGCAAATATAGGAATGGGGCCCTATACATGTGCACACATTTACTTTAATCAACCTTGAGGTTCCTTTTTTTAAGTTAAAGTTGCTGCTGCACAATGGTGCCCCATATTTACTTAGTTTGCTACAAACAGGATACCATTCGCATGTCCGTGCTTAATGCACATCTTGCGAAAAGCATTTTAGGGGCCCTTTGGCTTTTGGGGGCCCAAGGCAGTCGCCTACCTTTGCCTAATGGATAAGTCTGACCCTGGATGTGATTGTCGGTGCGCTCCAGGCTTCTGTTACGGAAGCAGACTCTACACAGGAGGTAAGGGATAAGAAATGGTTATTTATTTCACAGCAGAGTATGAGCAAAAGAAAAAGACAATGATCAAGGTGAGTATCAGAGAACAGGATGATTGGTTGTTGTTGAGTGCAGATCAATAAAGTTTGTCTTTCTCTTTACAGGATCGCTGGAGCGTAGGAGACACACTGAGACAATGGAGACACGCTGGATCGGGGAGACAACCACACACCACATACATCAAAGATTCCTGGAACTTGCGAGGGATACCAGAACAAAGGAGAACAAGGAGGTAAGTACAAGGTAGGTATTTTAGTAGTACTAGGTTTAGTCCACTTCATATAAACGAGCCCGGACACTGACTGAGGGGTGGTGTGTGGTTTTGTTGTGTCTTTGATTGCCCTGATCATAAGATGCAGATGACAGTGATTAGAACTCAGGGGAGAGGGAACGCTGTGATTGGCTGGGTGCAGAGCCTGGCAGATCTGTAACACTTACTGCCTATGGGAGGGTCAGAGAACTCTCGAAATTCATAGAAATTATCTTAATTTGTGTTCTGGAGATGAACAAGAGTCTTAAAGATTTGGAACAACATGAGGGTGAGTAATTAATGAAAAAAAATAGTTTTTGGGCCTGAACTAGGCCTGTCTCTTTAATAATCTATAAATATAAAATACACTATAAAAACATTTTGTTCAATGGAAAGGTTTTAAAAGTGTATAGACAAGATTAATGTTCTCAAAAGAGCTCATTACCATTACTACAGTATTACCACTGAATTGATCTATATCTAAGGCCAGGTGCATTGTATGGAGATGTTTTATCGCCATAATAGCACTGTACTATAAAAGGACATCATATCTTGACATTAACACATCTTTTTTAGCTATGTACTCTGTTGTTTGACTGGTCAGATCTGGCAGAGCTGGTTGATTTACAGCCAGTGTGATGGCCCAGGAGGATCACTGCTGACCTTATAGAGCTTGAGCTGTACCTCTCATACTGTAATCTAGACAGTTGCTGGATTTATCCAAAGCCTTATCACTGGGCAGAGAGGCTGGTACAGCAGCATCGAGGTGTGTGGCTCTGCCAGCCCTACATACGTGTGATAATCAGCCTGGCCTGGGCACTTGTGGTGGCATCCATAGTTCTGTCTTCACATTCTCATGTTGTATTGATGGTATAAACTATCAACACATTGAAGCCCAAGAAGTTGGGTTTCCCTCTGGTCCACAATTGGGACAATCATTTAGAAATGCTTAAACGGTTAGTGTATCACCGAAATTAGTATCTCTCTGATTGCTTTAAGATATAAAGTCTATATTTGGCCTGTGTATCTGACATTGTCTTGCATTTAAGTTAAAATCAGATTGAAATATGCTTTACGGCATTCTAATGCACTTTGGATGACTTTACTTTTCTACTGCAAAACTTTGAATAGCTTGTTTTGTCAGTGGTGCCTTTTATTAGGCTGAGATAATATAATTTAGACTGTGAGTTTTGTTGCACATACAGTGTACATGAAGGAAATGCACCACACACACAAAATCATTAGCAATATAGAATGGTCAAGGCTTTTGTGTATAGGCTAATTATAAACTGCATCCCCTGGAAATAATAGTCACAGCCAGGGATAAATGACGCCTTCATTTGCAATCTGATCATGGGAATTCAAATGTTAACTGATGACTGGCAAGAGATTTCAGCTCTTTAGCCATAAGGAAATCTTAGTACCTATGGGAGTGACAGATGAGAATGGGCAAAGTTTGTAGCAAACAGGTGTTGGGACTTACCATCTCATTGTAAACCATCAGCCGTAGTGACGAAAGCCTTCCAGAGTTTCCTTCTATTCCTCCGCTGTCGCTGAGCAACTGTACAGTATCACGCACAGGCCTCTGTTCATACTGTGACCAGAGAGATGGGGATGAGCCAGGGTGGGGCAGGCAAATCCAAAAGACATGATGGAAAACCAAAAGGTACTGTTTTCTTTGGTCATATGTAGGCAAAAATAAAAAGACTAATCACCATTTTCAAAATCCATAAAAATTTAAATGGTGGCATGACCTGACATAACAATACATACTGCAAGAACCTGGTTTAATGCAGCCAGTGTTTGGAAATAGAAAAAAACATCTAACTTAAATTCAAACAGTATTGAAATCAAAATAGCATTATTTTATTTGTGTGCATATTTAATATCTTGCATGTGGAATCAAAGTCATAGCATGGACAATTTCAGGGCCTGAATGTTTAAAATAAGATTCTGCTTGTATGAAATTCAACACAGTGAGTTTATTATTAAATGGGGAAAAGAATTTAGAACATGCAGATTTCCTGTTTGATCACTTTGAGCGTAGATCAGCAATGCTGGTCACCAGTTGTTTTTGGATGGCATGCTAGTGTGGCATGCAAGCTTTACAACTAGAAGACTTCCTTTCGTTTGTTGACAAAAAGTCTTCTTGGTTAATATTTTGGCTAAAGATGGTCTTTACAGTTTAAAAGACAACCTTAAGATGAGACTGTGAGTGCCATGCATGCTGTAATGATTAGATTTACATCAGTTTGAGCATGCATGCATGGTTCCACTATGGATCAAGTGGAGACAAATATTTACTGTTACATATGAGTACAGACTGAAGTACTGGCTAGAAGTTCCTATGTATTTATAGTTCCTGATAAACTGTCCAACCCATTTCAATAACCCCATTGCCCCTTCCAAAGGGGGAGTAATCCAATAAAGAGGAGCACAGGAGTCATCCTCCATCTCTCTTTCAAGAACCAAAGACAGCACAACATTTCACAGGACAGGCAAGTCAGGCTTCTCTTCTCTTCAGATTTAATCTATAATTTTTTTCCCCCATTCAGCTGTATATTATATATGTTACTGAATTTGTGACTATTTTATTCTATCAAAGAATCTATTATAATCTTATACACTGAAATCTATTTTTTCTATTCAGAAAAAATTGAATTATACTGACTATCCATGTAAAAATGGTTTACTTTTAGACAATTTTCAGATAATTACAATGCTTGCAAGTCAAATACTTTTCTCTGCACCACATTTTTAGCTTATAGTTATACTGTATTAAATTACAACACCTTAGAGATAGAATAAGTCCATTAGACCAAAGATTTGTTGTTGAAAGTATTTTTAAATACTATTTTGTTTGTATTTTAAATGGATGTGGTCTTCATCCTCTAGGTTTGTCTTTTATGAACAGTGTTTTAATACTGGAATGAAACGTTTACTAGCCTTTTTTTGGTTGCAACATGGTATGAGGATAAATAAATTTATCAGGCTTCCCAGCCACCTGTCATTCCTTTATCCAGTTATGGCCTTCTTGTAGTCTTTAATTAGCTACACATATCACTTTATCACTCCTTGTTTAATTGGAAATGAATGGGTTGGTTTTAGGCTTCGTTAAGGTTCCAAAGTAATTCACATGACTCAAAAGATTCTCCAGCTAAGCTCCTGCTTGCGTATTGAGTTTATTTAATTACTTTCATGAGTAAATCTGTTTGTTTGAGACTAAGAGGAATGAGGGAGATATGTATCTTTATTGATAGTATGGGACTCACTGTGGACAGCTGGAACCACTGAGACTTGTCTTGATCTGGTGCCCAGTGTTGGTGCCAGCCAGCCAGGCAGACACATCAAAGAATCCATTCAGATACAATAGTGTGATCTGACAAATGTTCACAGTGCAGATTTAGCTGACTCTTAATTTTCTGTGGGAGGCATGCAGTACATAAACGAGTCTATGACGTTATTATGAAGGTCACAATGACTTCAAAACATATTTACTGCAATGCACAATTTATAAAAAGAAAAACATTAATAAGGTTTACATCACATAACTAGCTGTATGGACTACATTTCTGACATTGTAAACTTGCTCTCTAGCTCACCTGTAGGCCTACAGTTTTAAACTTGGGATGTGAAACAAATCACGACACAAAAAGCTAAAAGGGTACATGTGTTTTTAGCATGATGATTTTGTTAACATCATTGATTAGATTTAGGATAGACTTTAGTATAGGTGGTATGTTAGCAACACACTGAATATTTAATTTCCAAGATTTGTACAGTACACAGCGTACAAAATAAAACGTTTATACTAAAGAAATTGTTAGATTTTGCTGTATTTGACTGAGCAGCACTAATAAGTTTGACCAAAGTTCTTGTGGGGAGAAGAATTTATTGAAGGTAGCAGTTTTTCAGCAGCGATGTTAGCATGTCTCCTTCAAACAATCTTAACCCTTGTAAGGGTTCTAGTTTTTCCATAGCTTCTCTAAAGGACATCCCAGAGTTCTGTCTGTGAGCTTAATACCTAAAGACAAATGGCTTGAAACAATAGAGGTACTATCAGCTGGAGACCCTGCAATCAGCAGTAAGTTACAGAGGAGTACTGTTCTTTTGTTATTCTAAATGTGACAATGTCACATTTCCTGTCCAACAGGAACAGATAGTTGATTGCATCTCGGACACAGTTACAATATAAATGCATCCAACTAAAGATACATATAATCTTTCAATAAGTACTTGAGAAAGTAAGGATTTTCCCAACCTGGTCTCATAAAAATATGTACCTCTGTGGACTTTTTGTCCAACACCATTTTTTACGTACCTCACAGCACTTTCACGGCAGTTTCAAAGAGAAATGATTAGTGGTGCTAAAACACAGAATTTTTATTATGTTGATATAGGTACATATTGCTGTGTTTTTATTACATTGCTTCAAGTACATATTGCGACGGTTCAGAATCCAGATATCCAGGGATATTACCTAAAAGTTAATGCTCTATTGTGAGCATAGGAAACATGGACTACACCAAAACCAACCCTTCCTGTCGTTTACTGAAGTGACTCTGCAAGATAAGATTTATAGAAACTTTTTGTGTTTGATTGAGACTCACTGAGAAAATACATTTGCCGTTGAGCTCAGAGTTTGTAAGCATTGTGTGCAGTGAACAAAAGTCAGTCTGGACACGGTTCTGAGAGATAAAGCAAGAATATTAGCAGGGCTTTACTGAGGGAGACACAACAGCTGGGACTAATACATTGGCACGCCTTCCTCTCTTTCTTTAGAAAGTTTGCGTCATGTATTAGCCTTTATCTTGCAGATGTTAAGCACTGGTATTATAGGCCTACAAGTTAAGTTTCATGCTTAACAACACCATTTTCAATGACCTCCTCAACCTGTCCACACCATTTAAAACACGTTTATCTTTTAGGAATTGTTTGAATCCAAGATGGCAGAACACTATGACTGCCACTACTGCAAGGAGTCTTTGTTTGGGAAGAAGTATGTTCTGCGTGATGAAAATCCATACTGTGTGAAGTGCTATGAGAGCCTATACTCCAACACCTGTGAGGAGTGCAAGAAACCCATTGGCTGCAACAGCAGGGTATGTTAACCTTCACGTTTTCTACATTCACAAACAGTGCAAAATGCAAATGCTCAACGGCTGGAACTGCCCTTGTGAAAAAGAAATACATTTTATAATATGTTTAGCATTTAAAGGTAAAGTTATAATTTGGAATAAATGTAATATTGAATAACACTATTAGTTAAAATTATAATCAATTGCTTTACATGTGCATTAGTATGTTAGTTAACATCAAAATAAGTGTAACGAGGGAGACAGGAGGCGTGCGGATTCATCTGCAAGCTACTTTATTGAGCAAACACACAGGGTAGGAACAGGAAGCGTCGATTACTGCAGATAGTGACATCAAAGGCAGAGACACAAGAATAACTAAATTCCGTAGTGAAGGGGTCGGGTGATAGTCAACGGTATCCAAGGGGAAAAGGCAAGAGCGAGAGTCCGGGGGCAATACGATAATCTGAAACAGAAACACAGGGAACACAGGAGACATGGAAGGCAACAAAGGGGAAAATCCACACAATGAACTGCACTGTGCAAAACACAAATGTACAATTAAGTACAATTCCAAACAAGACAAGGGAGCGGAGAAACTAATGTGTGGCCATAGCGACAGGCAAGGTGGGAGGAGACAACTGTTCATAATAAAAGTCCTTAACACAGAATGGAGGGATTGACAAACAAAGAACCTAGTCCAGGCTGGAGTGCCCTCTAGCGGGGCATGATGGCCCTTCCAGCTGGCATCATGACAATAAGTGTACTTTAATACATAAAGAATTATTTAAACAGATTTAAAATGTACTTTAAAATACAATTTTTAACTTTTTAAAAGTGCACTTAAGTGTGTCAAAACTGTGATGACAGTCTACTCTCTTTAAATCAAGTTCCATTTTATTCAATTTATATTTTATTATAAGAATGTATAGTTTTTCTTAAATATAGCCTACTTTTAAGATTTTAAATAGTCTACAAATGCACATTCAATATAATTAAATGCACTTCTTTTTCAAGAGTGCTCCAACTTAAATAGTAGAAATTATGCAACTTTCCATCACATCCATTAGAATGATAGTTTCGTATTACTCAGTATTCTGTCCCCTGAGAGAGAGGTCTGAGTGCAGAATATTTGACCATTTTTATTTAGTAACACAGTGATTTGGAGCTTTGTGTGACTGAGCTCTGAAAGCTGAGAGATCAGGAGAGCGGTGGGGAGTCATGAAGAATGAATGCCAGCTCATGCACTTTGGACTGAAGCCAGCAGGAAGTCAGTGCTGGAGTCCAAAACCAAATAAAGAGACCAGATTCACAGTGGTGAAGGAAACAGAGACATCCATTGACATTTCAAAGACAAGTTTCCATTTCAGATAAAACCATTTCAATATAATTTTTCAATATGTAGCTGTTATAGCTGTTATATTTTAAAACCACACTCTACGTTTTTTTGTGTTTTTTGAGGTAAAGGCAGGCATCACTATTACTATTGAACTATTTAAACTATTAGGGCTAGAAACAAACTCTGAAAACTATTATGTTAAATACAAAAATGAAAATTCTGTCATAATTCTCCATACTCCATTCAACATTCCAAACCATTCAATAAGACTTAAGTCATTGCACACGTTCAATAATTTTTTTTGTTTTTCATTTTTTCCATACTTGTCATTCTTTCCTATAAAAAAGCTTGCTAACGGATGCAAAAACACAGAAAATGGGATCTGGTCTGAATTTTTTTAAGGTGGATGAAAGTTGTAAATGTTATCAACATAACGTCAGTTCATATTTATTTTTTAACATGCAAAAATTTCAGATTTTGAAATAATGGTAAAATAATTGTCATTTTGGGCTAAACTATCATTTAAAATCTTCCTTTAAAGACAATAAAACGGGTGAAAAATTCCACCCACTTGCATGAGAGGGATGTAGCCAATGTACTAAATAAAAAAAACAAAACATCAATTAGTGTATTCTAGTAAATGTTACAGATGATATGTAAGGACCACTTTAGAAGTACATTCCCATCCCTTGTGTTTCTACAGACGTATAGTGCTCTTCTATCTAGGCTTCTGTGACTTTCTGTCATTAGTGTCACATTACATGGTCATTAGTTCTGATAAGGAGCCTTGTCACTGGACTGGAGGACAGGCCTGGGGTAGAGCCACATCTGTGTGGACCGTCCTTGGCCCAGTTAGCTGCTAACCCCTACCTCCCCTCTAGTCACAGGCACTCAGAGTGACCTCATAGCACCTTGAGCCAGCGATTTAACAAGCACACACTCTCTCTCTTCAAATTGGTGGATAATTAAAGCACTGGTATCATACACTCATCCTGAGGCGGTGTGTGTTCACAGCCTGGGACAGACTTTCACAAACGTACTCCGATTGGCAGATCACACTGTGATTGGTCGCAGACACCAGCACTTGCAGCTCTCATTGGCGAGTGGCCTGCTGTGAAGCTGACATTGAGAAACACTTTACCCTCCTGCACTCCTTAATTAGCTGTTCAAAGGCTGAAAAAGAGCACTGAGGCCAAGCACAGTCACCTTTAAACCCAAGTTTAACGCTTGTGAGATAATGCAGGTCCAATTTGTCCTTACCTGTATGCGTTTGTCCTCAGGATCTGTCTTATAAGGATCGTCACTGGCATGATGACTGCTTCCACTGCTTCAAATGTCACCGTTCTTTGGTGGACAAGCCGTTCTCCACCAAGGACGAGCAGCTACTGTGTACTGAGTGTTACTCCAATGAGTATTCCTCAAAATGTTTTGAGTGCAAGAAGACAATCATGCCAGGTAAGTGAAACTTGCTTGATCTGTTCTTTACACCTGAATGATACATTACAATTCATTGCATTGAGACATTTGTTGTGTTGAAGAGCTAATGATATAGCAATAATTAACTTTACAATGGGAGCACTGGACAGTTGAATAAATCAATAAATCAAAAAAAGCTATTTACTCACTAATGTGATCAGGTTTTTAATCTTATGTCATTCCAAACTCATAAGACTTTTATTCATCTTCCACCAGAGTTCAACCAAAACTCTCTTCAAAAATTCATATAGGCAGTGTAAAGCAAAATTATATTTTGTTTTATGCCAAAAATCATTAGGATATTAAGAAAAGATCATGTTCCATTAATATATTTTGTAAATTTCATATATGGTAAATATATATATATATATATATATAAACACACACACATAACAACAATTAATAAGAACTTAATTTGTACAACTTCAAAAGCGATTTTCTCAAAATTTTGCTCCCTCAGATTCCAAATTTTCCAATAGTAACTCAGCCAAATATTGTCCCCATCCTAAAATTATTTATTTAGCTTTCAGATGATATTTTTAATTTCTGTGTTTGCAGGGCCTGTGTTGTCAAACTGATGAAGATGTTTTCTTAATGTGTTGTTGTTTTTTTCTGTTTGCACGTGTTTTCTGAAGTTTGCAGTGCATTGAGCTCTCTCAGCCACCTTAGGTTTTGTCATCCAGGCAAACATACTGTATGGCCAATGGCAGCGCAACTTTTGGACTTAACATAAGAACAAACCTTATTGGTTCTTGGAGAGGCTAATGCATCCTTGCATGATTCAAACATTCAGTTGGATTTCTTTCACAATGTCTTTATAAACTTTTTTTGTATTAAAGTCTTGAAGGAATGGACTTTCAATGGTGGCACATGGGGCATTTTAGTAAGAAAGCATGTCAGACACAACAGATGCCTTGTCTGAATTAATAATACATTTATATATACGTACAGTATATGTATGTATATATTGTACAAAATAGCATAGTATTGTACTATAAATAAAATGCTTAAAATGCATAATTATTTACAGCAAATTCATAAATCAAACTAAAGCAACAACAGCAAAATCACACCTAATGCATATTCTCTATGCATCATTTTGCAGATGTAGAGTTTAAACCGTGTTGAATTTTATGCATAAATGCTGAATACAAACTTTCCCAGTACATGAATGCACCATAACTAAATGAGTACACAAGTTTCCTTTTTTTGGTAAATAATTTAATACATAGGTTATATAATCCACCCTCACTATCATCCAGCCATGTAATACTTGTCTGCATTGTTCTATATTTCACCAGGCTCCAGGAAGATGGAGAATAAGGGGAACAGCTGGCATGAGACCTGCTTCACCTGCCAGCGCTGTCAGCAGCCTATTGGAACCAAGAGCTTCATTCCTAAGGACAACAGTAACTTCTGTGTGCCCTGCTACGAGAAACAATTTGCATTACAGTGTGTGCAATGCAAGAAGGTAAGAACCACTAGAATGCAACATTTTACATTGAATAAAAAGTATTATATTTGACATCACACCTTTATTACTTCCTCTCAGCCAATCACCACTGGGGGCGTGACCTACCATGACCAGCCGTGGCATAAGGACTGCTTTTTGTGTACTGGCTGTAAGCAGCAGCTGTCTGGCCAGCGCTTCACCTCTCGTGATGACTTTCCCTATTGCCTCAACTGCTTCTGCAATCTGTATGCTAAGAAGTGTGCTGCCTGCACTACCCCTATTAGCGGTAGGAGACATAGAAGATATGAGACATATAAAGCACATTTATATTACCTTACCTTTGTACGTAAAGTTTTGATGAAACACAATAGCAATCTTTTCCTTGTCCACAGACATATATCTGAGTGACATAGATGATCTAAAAATATAAAACAGTTTTTTTTCACATTTTCAGTGAAATTAAATTAGGAGTGGGGGCTATAAAACTCATAATTGACAGAAAAGCACCATGAAGATATTATAAAAGTATATGTCTGGTGTTTTGAAGCCGATACAAAACTGTCTGTCACTTCTATCGCTTTCATATTTCTATTGTGCTTTTCGTAATGTTGACAGCCTAACTCTCATTCTAATAGTAATTCTAATGTTTCTTCTATTGAAAAAAAAATCCAAGATATTTTTACTCAATATTCACTTTTTGTGTTTCTTAGACAAAAAGTACAGATTAAGGTTGAGTAAATAATGCTAGAATTATTTTGGTTTTGAAATCATGCCTTTCTGACCTCAGGACCTGTATACGTCTCGCAGCAATCTTTTTGTCCACACTTTAGCAAACAACAGTCATATTTCCCATGGTATTATTGCTATCAGAAGCTTTATTATTTGTTACTGTCATATCCTTTGCAGGTCTGGGAGGCAGCAAATACATCTCCTTTGAAGAGAGACAGTGGCACAATGACTGCTTCAACTGCAAGAAGTGTTTGGTGTCCCTAGTGGGCCGTGGCTTCCTGACAGAGAGAGATGACATCCTGTGCCCTGACTGTGGCAAAGACATCTGAACAGACAGCACAGCACTCCAATCACTAACAATTTATTCTTTTGCTGAATAGCTTTTATTCTTAGATGTCGATAGCAAAGCTTTTATCAAAGGTAATATATTTGTCTAAAAATTTTCTCTTTAGATAATTCACTTTAAAGGGGCCTGTGCATGCCGAGGCCTATTGTTATAATATTGTGTCATACATTTGTAGTCATTAGCCAAACCAAAAGAAACATATGCAGCGTGAAAATTATTTTTACTTTAGATATAGAGACATAAAGCAGAAGAAATGTTATGTATTTTTAGTAGAATTGCCTTTTGTAGAATTTTACCATTTTGTGATTAACATTTGCTTTTGACACATCAGTCAATATATATCATTTATAGAATGTGTGAAGAATTTGCTGGTGCTAATTAACTTCTTGAAAAGGCATTCATGCAAGGCTCAGTACTGCTTACAGGAGATCGCTATAATAAAAAATGACTCGCATTCAATTCATTTAGTCTAAATACGCCTCAGCTGTTGTTTCTTATCTTTCAGTGAAACCCAAACAGAACCCAAAGGTCTGATTCATCATGCATCTGTCTCTGTAGTTTATTAAAAGCAATGCATGTTTATTATAGTCAGATCCCACTGGGTTTGAATGTGGAAATATGGAAAAAAATACAAAATATTAAGAAGTAATATTATAATGTATGTTTGTTTCAAAGACCCTGCTAGTACTAATGCCTATTCTGAACTATTTCATGAATAATGAGATTATTATGGCAGGCTACAAGATAATATATTGAAATTATTAAGATATTTAACCCCCTTACCAAGTAATATATTATAATTTTACGATGGTTGTCTGTCAGACGTTAAATCAGTATAAAACAAGATTATTGGAGAAGAAATCGGCTTATAGCTCCCTCTTGTGGTAATTAAAAAAAAAATTCCCATTTTTTAAATGCTAAAAAAAAAAAAAAGTAAAATTATAAATTATTTTATTAATATGAAAAAATAATTGGAAATCCTGAAGTAGCCCATATCTTGAAAGCGCGGGTGTTTCCTTAAAGGGCCATACTTAAATGTCTAACATTCTAACGAAACTATAACAATAATTGAATGAATATTTAAAGAACTTGCTTTCTGTTTTAACGACATTAATGTTAAACCTAAATTTATTGTGCAACGCGTTCTCGGGTTAAAAAAATTAAAGTTCAGAAGTTCAGATACAAAAGCCTTTAAAAGGCATTTTGGTCAAAAATGAGATATTGATACTGAGTGAATGCTCTCCACACATTGGATATGTTTATCAAGTACTTACAGTTAAAATGCGCAAAATTGTTAGTTGCCAGAAAGAAATGCTAATTTTAAAGAAACCCGTCAGACGGGTTTTAACTCTTTCCCAAAAAAAAAAAAAAAAGCCAGAGCCCACCCTCATCACGTGGCCGGATGTATTTCGGCGGAGAAACAGGAAGCGTTACCGCAGGGAGAGAGAGGTAGGTGGAGTGAGTGGGGCACTTGAATGAAACGGGCAGGCCGTGAAAAGGCTACCATCGCTCAAATCAGGACCGCTCTGGCCAGGGCTGGGGTACGATTTGCGCTCGGCTTTCTTTAACATCACTAGCGCTCTCTGCATGCAGCTACACACACACACACGACCGGACACGTAGGCTGTGTGTTAAACCTAGCGAACAGTCTACCAGCACAGCTTTATTGGCATAATAGTCACTTATTAAAAAAATAGATTATTTTTAGATGGGCATCTCACTAGGTTCAGCCCAGTCACAGCCTCCCATGATAGCCCGTTATTAAGTCACTTATGTCCGTCGTTCATATAACGTTAAATGCTTATGCTGGGCTTGGTTTTAATGTGAAGCTGGTACTGGTGCGTAAAAGAGGAATTAAGTGTTGATTCTTATTGGTATGGTTTTGCTAGCGTAGCCTGGTTTCACAGAAATGTATGTAGCATACAATACAATTAAATACCTTTAGCGTTTTGTAGAGGAACGAGACGGGTCTGTAATGAACCTGGGTGGTTGACAGGCACCTGTTTTCATGCCTGCTTGGCAGAGCTGTGATTTACTGTATTAGAATATGCTAAATAATAAGCTAATAAGCAATTTTGCGTTTTTGTTTACAATATTGTTCGTATTCGTTGTCAGTGCATGTCTAAACTGAAGGTTTTTCCTGCCACATCTTATCAAAAGAGAAAAACATCAAATCTTTTAGTTTAGACTTGCAATGACAACAACTATATAAAGCATATTATAAGGACATTCTATTAATAACAAAAGCTGCAATAATAATTGCAAAATGTTTAGTTTACACTTGTACAGCAAGACATTATATTGTGCATTATATTGTTTGCATTCTTTTTAATGTCTATTATATGTTATTTTGATTGATGTGATTTATAATCTGCTTATTTATTTATTACTATATATTTATTATTATAAACTATTAGTTTAGGCTTGTACAGCAAGACATGTGTGCATATGTATATATATTAGGACCAGGACTCAATTAAAAAAAAAAAAAAAAGTCAAATTAATTAGAGGCTTTGCAATTAATTAATTGAAATTAATTTTAATCGCATTTTAATCTCATATAAATATTTGACCTGAGAACAGTGAGAAGTAAGTTTTTTTCATATGGATTTGTAGTATGCCATTGAATAATGGCTGAATACATAAGCTTAAGCAACAAAATATTGTTTATTTTTGTTCAACCAAAAATAGCAAAACACGCAAACATATTGGCCGATCTGGATCTGTGCATCCCTACTTTCAGGTACATTCTGAACATTAGAAATGCTAGTTGGTGCTCCAGTATAATCGGTCGGCTGAAACTCATCCAGTGAGAAACATTCTCTAAATAATCACATAATCTAAATTAACGTGTTAAAGTCCCGTCCCTTATTTATATATATATATAATTATAATTAATGATACAATGTTTTTTTTCTTTATAATCGTAAGTCTAAACTTAGACATTGACTTTGTTTCTTTTTTCTCTTTCTTTATAGATGCGGGTGGCATCATGAGCGTGAAAGCTTTTGAGCTGGTTCCCGCCGTGGAGCGGGAGCAAGTGATGGGCGAAAAAGTGCGGATAAACATCGAATGCATCGAGTGCTGCGGCAAACACCTGTACCTTGGCACTAATGACTGCTTCATCCATCACTTTCTACTAGAGGAGCACACTACAGCAAAAGGTAAGCTGGGCTATAATGCCCAGAAGCTCCTCCACAAATACCTGGGCTTGAAGAAGCCCGTGGCAGAGCTGAAGGCTGCCTCTGCGCTGGAGCGTCTAATCGTCCTCTGTGACTCTGCCATCACTGTTGTGGACATGGTTACTCTGGAGCCTGTGCCCACTGGGGGCACAAAGCTCAAGGGTGTGACTGCGTTTTGTATCAATGAGAATCCAGTAACGGGGGATGCCTTCTGTGTGGAATTGGCGGTGGTTTTGGCACGCAGACGGGCCGTCCAGATCTGTACGGTCCATGAGGACCGAGTGCAGATGTTAAAGGAAGTGACCACACCAGAGCAGCCCTGTGCCCTGAGCCTGGACGGATACAATATTTGTCTAGCCCTGTCCACGCAGTATATGATTCTCAACTACAGCACAGGAGCCTCTCAGGACCTGTTCCCTTACGACTGTGAAGAAAGGAAACCCATTGTGAAGAGGATTGGCCGGGAAGAGTTTCTCCTGGCTGCTCCAGGCGGGCTTGGTGAGTTAAATGACCGAAAATCGACCTTCTATTCACATTTTAATATAAGCTTGTGCCAACAAGAGGCTTTTCTTTTACTCAGTGAAACATTTTAGTCAACAATGATATGTGGAGGATCTGATTCCATTATATCGGTGTCATAACTTTTATGATTTAGGACAGGGCTGTCTAAACTTAGTACTGGAGGGCCAGAGTTTAACCCTAATTAAACACACCTGAAGCTAATAAAGCTCTTACTTCAATGCAGGTGTGTTGAGGTAAGTTGCAGCTAATCTCTGCAGGACACCGGCCCTCCAGGGGCCTGTTCCATAAAACAAGTTTACCAAATAAGGCAGGTTTATTTCAGTTAACCTGACTTATTGTCAGTTGATTTGGTTCAAAATAAGTCAGACTAATTAAAGAAAGCCTGTCTTATTTGGTAAACTTGTTTTATGGAACAGACCCCAGGACTGAGTTTGAACAACTCTGGTTTAGGAAATATTAATGTAAATTAAAATATGAATCAATATAACGTTAAATGGTAAAAAAGTAGATTGGCAGTGGTTTTACTGTTGGAAATTAAGTTTATGATTATTACCAGTTTTGTTCATCATGATAATCTTTACAGATGAACACAACCTTTATTCTTAAACCTAAAAATAATCACCTGAGGTAAAAAACGACATGTAAGCTACAAACAAAAAACGCCACGATTGGATGACTTAACATCACCACTGTTAAACAACTCCCTCAGTCTTTCTTTTTTTTTAATGGATGGTTAGAATTGTTTGCAGGAATTTTTGTGTGAGTTTCCCCCACTTAGCCACTTGTTAGCAACCGCCTGTTTTAAGACAAGTACTGATTGTATGTTGAGGAATATAACATATAAATATCTTGTGCTTATTTTAACCACAGACCTTATTTCAGGCTTTTAACCAAAAACGCATTTAAAACCCCATTGATTTCAGAATAATGGAACTATTATGTGAAGTGGTGGTGGTTTACAAAAATATGTCACCCCTGCGAGAGATGCAAGCCAATTTAATTTTTTCCCCCTTCTGGATTTAGGAAGATAGTGCTTGTGGTACAAATTCTCTGTGAGAATCCCTTTAAATTCGCTCTAGTTCATTTCAGAAGGAAATGCCTGAGGACTCCGTTTCATGAATTGTATTCTATGCCGAATGCATCTATTTGTTTGTCATTTTTGCAAACTTTAGCTGCATGTGAATCTGTCTTCTCTGCTGTGATTGTCGTCATGGCAATCGCTCGTGATGAGTCATGCATCACTGTATCTTTATCTCTCAGGGATGTTTGCTAACGCGGAGGGCATATCTCAGCGTGCTCCGGTGAGCTGGTCAGAGAGCGTGATTGCAGCGGCTGTGTGTTTCCCATATGTGGTCGCTTTGGATGAAGGCTTTGTGACGGTTCACAGCATGTTGGACCAGCAGCTCAAACAGACGCTGTCATTCAGGGATGGACACCTTTTACAAGATTTTGAAGGTAAGAGTGCTGTTCCATACATTTACCACTTACTTTATCCTATTTTATCCCACTAGTTTAATTGTTGGGACTGGTGACATTTAGGCACAGTGTACCTATTTGCCATGTTGTCAGCCAAGTAAATATGTCTTTCCAGCATTCCAGAGTCAGAAAAGATTAATTGACTGTTAGACTTGACCTAAAGTACAAACATAAGGCAGGACAGGATAGACTGTCTTTTCAATTACATCAAGTTAAATGTGGGGGTCTTTAGGTGGTGCTATATACGTCACACTCTTTGCATTCATTGAGGTGAAAACTATGACTTCTCTCTAGGGTTGGGTACCGAAACCCGGTACCATTATAGCACCCGGTAGCATTATAAGTAACCGGACCGAATCAAAATTCGGATTTTGGTGCCTCATTTCAGTTCCGTGCCTAAACGACAAACCCAATATATCTATATATATCAATATATCTAATTAATTAAAAAATTTAATTTAGCAAAAAAACAACAAACAATGGGTCTCATTCACTAAACATGCGTACACACAAGATTTTATGTGAAAGGTGCGAATAAATCATGATTCATCAAAAGCTTTCGTACTAAAATGTGTTCTAAATGTACGAAAAAAATTCAAGAGCATCTTAAAACCACATGTACGCAATAATCATGTACGCACGAGGCATTATAAGGATGTATAAAGAACCCTACATATAATTAGATACATTATTTACAGGGTGGGTGAAAAGTAACTAGATACTTAAAAATTGATAATACAGTATAATTAAAGGTCTAATTATACAAATAGATAGATATGGAGGTCTAAACAGCAACCACCTGATTGGTCCTTATATAAACAGTGACTCACCTTGTGTTTGGAGGCGTGGCACAATTGGTACTGATTGAAGACATTGCGGCACAAGCTTAATGAGAGAACGTGTGACAGAGTGACAAATGTCCTTCAGTTTACACCAGTGAATGCAGTTAATGGCTCATTTCTCTGTTTTCCACCTCTAAAAGCAAAACTTTATGCTCATTATCGTTAAAGTTTGTTTTCTTTTTTCATATGTTTAGGTTTTATTGTCTGTTAAAATGATTTGCAAAACAGACTATTCACCTGGCGAATTGCAGGTTGTGATTTAAGATGGAAAAATGTCAAAATGCTGCACAAATTAGGTAAAATAATAAGTGAAGGTTTATAATCGCGTTCGTGGATTAAATCAAAAATGCAAAAAAGCAAAAGAGCTCAGGTGTTTTAGTTGGTATTCCTTTAGATTCCTAGTGGTTTAAGTTTTTTATGTCAAGCTTGATAAAGCATGAATCAGGATGAAGAAAACCAGACTCGTTCACATTTAATAAAGCAAACTGTGCAAAGAATGTAGTGAAGGCAATTTACTCAGGAGCTCCTAATGTAATGTGTTATGACAAGCTCAGATCAGGTCAGTCGTCATACGTCTCACGTAAAAAACTCATTACTGTGCCGATCAGTTGGTAAATCACTGGCACTCGCGCATTCTCGTGTCTTTTCAGTGTGCTGTGTTTTCATAAAAGTGGCCTGTAGTAAATACCTTTCATATTCCTCAATGTTCAACTGCTTTGAACTGTAGGCATATCAGCTACAGCATTCAAGTAATGCAGTGCTCATAATCAGCTAACGAATGTCTGTTTGTGTCTACTTTATAAAGAACGTCTACATTCTTATTTCTGATGCCCTGTTTCAGGTAAGGTAGTGCTGGCCTCTTCAAAAGCGGTGTATATTCTGGTTCCTCTCCCTCTGGAGCTTCAGATCCAAGACCTGTTGGCAAGCCATCGCGTCGAAGAGGCCTTGACCCTCACCGAGGCGGCACAGAGAAACATTCCCAAAGAAAAATATCAGGTACACCAAACTGATCTGGCAAACCGGAGTATCTCTCTAAATTTCGGAAAGAATTTTAATTCACAGTTTTCTCTTTTCTTGTTGTAGATATTGCACAAAAGAATTCTCCAACAAGCAGGATTCATCCAATTTGGCCAGCTTCAGTTTTTAGAAGCAAAAGAGCATTTTAGGTGAAGTGTACAATTTTGTCATGTAATTAATACTGTTAATTGCCGCTCAGACCCAGATGTTTCAGAGGACGGCTGAATGGAGTTAATTAACTTCTTTGCTAATTGCTTCTTATCCCTCTTTGCACCTGACCCTAATCGCTGTATGCTAATGGTTGGAGAACAGTGACTTGGCTAACAGCTGAGTAAATGGCCGACATAAATATCAGTGGATCTACCATGTTGAGTTCTGCACGTACAGCAAGAACTAGTAATCTATTTAAATCATTGATTGCTTATGCTACCATTATATTCCACTTAGATGGCATGGGAAGGTGCATCTAGAATGATTTACTATATAAAAACATGGCCTTTAATAAAACTTGGAATAGAATCGAGCAAATGGACAGTTTCCATCAATGTTGTTATAGTGGTATCAAGTGGTGTTTACAAATTGGTATTTCCAAAGTTTTTCATTTTAGTATTTTAATGCTCTTGTCAGTTTTATTATTAATTTAGTTATTTTTTGTAATAGTTTTAGTACTACTTGCAGTACTACAATTTAATTTCTAAAATTTTAAGGGGTTAATTCACTAAAATTGAAAATTCTGTCCTTAATTACTCACCCTCATGTTGCTCCAAACCCACAAGACCTTCATTCATCTTCAGAACACAGATTAAGATAGCGATTTGTTTTTAATTGAATCTGAGAGCTTTCTGAGCCAATAACACAACCGGTTTTTTAATTATTATTTTTTTATTTAATATGGCAGATTTCTTTTTTTTTTTTTTTTAATTGTTTAATTAAATGTCAG
>JAUYWG010000039.1:5503867-5522989 GCA_034779775.1 Enteromius afrohamiltoni | reverse complement strand
TTTGAATGCGTTTTTCCAATGTACCATTTTAGGAAAGGACAGCTGGATGTACGGGAGCTGATCTCTCTTTATCCACTGCTCCTTCCTGCCTCTTCCTCTTTCACACGTTCCCATCCTCCGCTTCATGAATTTGCTGACTTGAACCACCTGACGCAAGGAGACCAGGAGAAGGTACAGTGCTTTAAACATTTCCTCATTAGCTACCTGCACGAGGTGCGTAGCAACGACAGCGCTAACGGTTTCCGGGAAGATGTAGATACAGCATTGCTGAAGCTCTATGCAGAGACCGGCCACGAGAGTCTCCTGGACCTGCTGGCCTCCGATAATGCCTGTATCCTGACAGACAGTGCACCCTGGCTGGAGAAGCATCACAAGTGGGTACTCGCTTTTATTTTTCCTTTGAGTAGCTATCGATCAGAAGATTCTATACAGTTTCTTTTTTCAAGAAAACTAAAAATTATGTTTGTGATGCCTTTGCTGGGCATCATGTTTTGTAGTATTTTGGTCAGTAACCGAAATTATGCATTAATCATCCATGCCCTGTGTCCCGTTATTCACTGCAGTTGCCATGGCAGCGCATGGAATAATGCTTTAAATGTCATTGTTTGACAATGCTTAGATGACATTTGCTACAATTCTTCATGTTTGTTATTTGACTGTTACTGTTTTTTCTGTCTGTTCAGGTATTTTGCTCTTGGACTTCTGTATCACTACAATGATCAAGACTCTGCTGCTTTACAGGTGAGATCTGATGGCTCATGTGCTGTTTGATTGTTTGCTGCCGGTGTGAATTATTACTCACTCTCATGTCGTTCCAAACCTTTTTTCATCTTTAGAACAGAGATATTTTTGAGGAAATCTGAGAGCTTTTTGACCCTGCATAGACAGCAACACAACTATCACATTCAAGGTCACGGTAATAAGGACATCATGAAAGTAGTCCATGTGTCATCAGTGGTTCAGCTGTAGTTTATGAAACTATACGATTACTTGCTGTGTGCAGAGAAAAAACCTCTTTATTCAACAATTTCTTATCTTCTGTGTCAGTCTCTGCCGCATGTTCCACGACGCTTGCTTAATATTTCGACAGATTTATATAGACTTACCATGTTTTGCACAGCCTTACATATTTGAACCACAATATACAGACGTTGAACTAATAGAGGTGGAAGTTCTACATCGGAATGCTGGCTCCTGCTTCAGCAGCCTCACAAACATACACCACGGTACTATCGTGAATGCGTGTAGGATGACTGCCATAGAAAAGAAGTAGTAGTTATTTCAAGTTTGTTTATTGGGTTCTAATATGTACACTTTAAGTACTAGTATGTACCAAAATGGACCCTTCAGGTACAAACGTGTACTTTATGCAAAGGTACCTACCCAGTGACAGCTTTTATACCTTTATTTCTGAGAGTGTATGTTTAATATCTCTCCTTATTTTATTTATTTAAACATTTTTCTTCGTCAATACTACTTTCTTTTTTATGTGCATTGTTAATCTTGTATATTAAACGAAATAAAAAAATTAAATGCGTTTGAACCATAATGTCACATGGACTATTTTACAACATTTCTGGGCCTTTAATATGGAAATTGCATTGCTATCTATACAGGGTCAGAAGCTCTCAGGTTTCATAAAGTATCTTAATTTGTGTTCTGAAGATGAACAAAGGTCTTACAGGTTTGGAACATCATGAGGGTGAATATCGAATTACAGAATTCTAATTTCATTCCTTTAAAGGAACACTCCACCAAAAATAAAACGGTTGAGTTTTACCGTTTTTTGAATCCATTCAGCTGATCTCCGTTCTGGGGGTAGAACCTTTAGCTGTGGCTTAGCATAGATCATGGAATCTGATTAGACCTTTAGCATTTCATTAAAAAAAAATACCAAAGAGTTTCAACAGTTTTCCTATTTAATGACTCTTCTGTAGTTACATTGTGTACTAAGACTGAAAGAAAATAAAAAGTTGTTATTTTCTAGGCCTATATGGCTAGGAACTACACTCTCATTCTGGCATAATAATCATGGTTGGCTTAATAGTCAACCATCAGTGCAGCAGGCACAATTATATTATGCAGCACCTGAGAACAGTCCCCAACGTTTTCAGGCACTGCATGATATTACTGCAGCTGACACAAAGTTCCTTGATTATCACGCCGGGATGACAGTATAGTTCCGAGCCATATTGGCCTAGGAAATCATTTTTTATTTTCCGTCGGTCTTAGTACACGATGTAAACTACAGAAGAGTCAAGCTTTAAGCAGGAAAATTATCAAAATTCCTTAATCATTTTTGAGCGAGATGCTAATGGTCTAATCGGATTCAATTATCTATGCTAAGCTAAGCTAAAAGTGCTACTGTCTGATCAATAAATGGCCACATATTGCCAGTTAATCTGCCTGGATGATATATTGGTCTGTCCAAGTTAGACTGGTGTGATAAAATTGCTTAACAGACTTGTGTTTCAAAAAATTGAGTATATACATTTTTCTGTTTGTATCATGACCAGCTAAAAAATAGTTGTAATAAAAAGTGGTTCCATTTACTTTCACAGTGGGGGAAGTACAAGGAATATTATTTAATATGCTATCAGTAAATGCTGTGTATTTAACATTAAATATAAATTTTACGCAAGATGTCATCTTATTTTAATATTTTATTCCGGTAATGAATGCCTAAGAGCATTTTTTGGTCCTGTTCTGTTACAGATGTGGGTAAAGATTGTCAATGGCGATCTCCAGGACTCAACGCGGCCAGATCTGTTTGAATATGTTGTAGATTTTCTTAGTTTTTGTTCCAACCTTGATCTTGTGTGGCGGCATGCAGACTGGGCACTACAGAAGGATCAGAAGGTTTGGACTTTTTATATTATCGTTTACCCACAGAATAGTCTTTGGGATGTCACTGAGTAACTTTCTTTATCTTTTAAATATAGATTGGTGTGCAGATCTTCACTAAACGATTTACCTCAGAGGAGAAGACGGGGCAGTTAAACCCAGATGACGTGATCACGTATTTGCAGAAGCACAGTCAAGCCCTTCTGCTTTACCTGGAACATCTTGTTCTAGAGAAGAGACTGCAGGTGAATCAGCACTTTGCTAAAGCATTTTTAATTCTTTAGTCCAGTGCTGTACTTATGCTTAGTGTGTTTTTTGTCTGCTGTTACAGAAAGAGAAGTATCACACACATCTAGCTGTGCTGTATGCAGACAGAGTGCTGGGCCTGATCTCACGACCGTCAGCCACTGATGACCAGCTGTCTGCTGCTCGCCAGAAACTACAACGGTTACTCAAAGAATCTAATCTGTACAGGGTTCATTTACTACTAGGTAGGTACCCAGTACCTGTATCTGCTCTCCAATAGGCATTTTAGGCTTTTCTTTTGATTTGGTTGCAGCATAATTAATTATCTCCTTAGTTAAAAAACCTGAGTTCAGCAGATCTCTAGTAGCTTCTGAGTTTGCAGACATGGCTCATTCCATTTTTTTCACTGTTCATAAAGTAGTAATGTCTTTCTGTTCAGGTGTTGTAGTACTGTTTTGAGCTAGACTATAATAACTTCTGAGCAGGATTCATTAGGGGATGAAATTGAATTTACTACTAAAATAAGTCAGTTTACAGAGAAGAGTTCTTTGGTTTACAGTCTAATCTGTCGTCCTTTGTAAAAAATCGCATTCTGGAAGGCACCAAATAAAAACACAGGAGCTAGAGCCTTTGTTTCTATAATCTTTATTAGTCTTGGCATAAATCTGAGCCTCGACCACAAAATACCTTAAGTACCTTAAGTCACTGGGGTATATTTGTAGCAATATCCAAAATGGGTCCAAATGATTTTTTTTCTGTTTTGCCAAAAATCCTTAGGATAGTAAGTAAAGTTCATGTTCCATGAAGATATTTAGTCAATTTCTTTCTGAAAATATATTATAACCTAGTAATATGCATAGATTAAATCTTAATTTGGACAATTTAAAGGTGATTTTCTCAGCATTTCGATTTTTCTGTACCCTCAGATTCCAGATTTTCATATACTGTAGTTGTATCTCAGTCAAATATCGCCCTATCTATCCAAATCGTACATCAATGGGAAGCTTATTTATTCAGCTTTCAGATCATGTATAAATCTTCATTTTGGAAAAATTAACACTTGCGACTGGTTTTGTTGTCCAGGGTCACAAATGAATGAATTATTAGAACTGTAATTTGAATAAAAAAATAATAAGAATATGTAAAAATATCTTATTGGTTTTTTAAATGTAATAATTTAGTACAGGGACAAAACTGTTACTGTTAACTAGTTGCTTATTAGCATGCCTATTATTAACATATTTGTTTATTAGTGCTTGTAAAGCACATATTCTGCATGACCAGTCTGAAATTGCATGGGTATATAGTAATTTCCAACAATACATCATACGACTCAAAATAATAGATTTTTCTTTTATGTGAAAAATCTTTAGGATAGATCATGTTTCGTGAAGATAATGTATAAGTATCCTACTGTGTAATTTTTGATTATATGCATTGCTAAAAACTTTAAGTGTTTTTTTTTTTTTTTTATAAAAACAGATTTAAGATTTTTAAATAGTTGCAAATATTGGGCGAGTATTGTCCTATACTAACAAATCATACAGGTCATATAAGTGGCTTTAAATGTGATATGGTTGTTGGTGCCACACAGGCATATCTAAGTATTTTAGAATGCACTGATCTGCTAGAACTTTCACACACAGCAATCTCAAGGGTTTAAAGAAAACCTGAAGTGACAAGGAATACCTGAAAAGTGTAATGGCTGGAGGGGTCAAAAGCTGTAAAATGGTTTTGTATGCTTGTAGGTAAAATTCAGGACTCTGAGCTGCTTCTGCTTGAGCGAGCTACACTACATGGGAAGTTGGAGGAGCATGACAAGGCCTTGCACATTCTCGTGCACCAGCTCAAAGACTCCGCTGCAGCTGAGGAATACTGCTCTTGGGCCTCTGCATCTCATGACCAATCCTACCGTCAGAACCTTTTCCACCAACTCTTAAGTGTTTATTTAGACCCGGATGTACCGGGAGGGGCACAAACAGTAGCTGCCGTTGACTTGCTTAACCGGAACGCTGATGATTTTGAAGCAGTGCGTGTGTTAAAGCTCCTCCCAGAGCAGTGGTCTCTATCGTTACTCCGTCCTTTTTTATGCGGGGCACTGAGGGCCAGTGTGCATGCACGGTGCACTTCCCAGGTTGCAATGGGGCTGGCCAGAGCACAAAATCTCCAGCTTCAGCATGACAGGGTGAGTCCTCATGCCTTTTTATTTTCAATATCAGAGTTAAGTCACATGGTGCTCAAACTTTTCAATGAATTAATACTTTTTTACGTATTTTGGAGGGAGGATACAACTGTCCAGATATCATAATGAGGGGAGGATTCTTGAAAAGTTTTTTTCTTGTATTATTATTTCTTAGAGAAATAAACAAAACCTACAAAGCTACTTGACTATTAATTCATATTTAGAAAAAACTTTTGCATGAAAAAGTCATATGGATGTATAAGTTGATTTAAAATAACCTTAATCGAAAATGTATTATTAACTAGCTTTTGGAAGTTGGGTTCATCAAGATTTTTTTAAGAAAGTATATTATGCTTAGAAATTAATATGTGATTCAAAGCTGAATTTTCAGCAGCCATTATTCCGGTCTTTAGCATCACATGATCCATCAGAAATCGTTCAAATATGTTGATTTCGTGCACAGAAAAACATTCCCTACTATTAGCAATGATGAAAACAGTTATATTTTTGTGGAAAACTATTTTATTATTATTTATTTATTTATTTTTGATTAATAGAAAGTAAAAAAAAACAGCGTTTATTTGAAAAAGAAAAGTTTTTATATTTACCATCACTTCTGACCAATTGAATGCATCCTTGCTGATAAAAGTATTACTTACCCCAACCTTTTGACTATTGTTTGTTGTTGTTTTTCAAACCAAAATCTCTTTTAAAAGTGTTCCTTTCCTTTTGTAACTGAGCATACCTCCAGGAAAATTCAATGACGCACTAACCACTTCTTTCTGTGTTGTAGCTGAAGTATCGAGGCGGTCCAGTATTAGTGTCTGAAAAGAAAGGATGCCAGCTGTGCCACAATACCTTTAGCGAGCCAGACTGCGCCTGCTTGCCCGGCGGAACGCCTGTCCACATTCACTGTGTGGCCAAGAAAGCCCTGAACTTACCAGTAGAGCGACAACATGAAAACGCCCACCGCAGCAACCACACATGAAGCTGACGAGTACCGTGGGGCAGTGGAAACATGAAGGCGTCACACCTGTACCGCACAAACACAAGAAGAACTTGTGCACAGGGCAGGTGTTCGGTGCCCGCGTCAGAGCACTTGGTGCGACCAGGACCTGCGAATGAGTGCGTGGATGTCTGAAAATATTATTTATTCCACAATCCCTCTGTGTGCGCGCACAACACTGACAATGAATATGAGAATATTTTAATGAACATCAAACGAAAACTCTAAAGAGAACCTGACATTGTCCTTTGGTTGATCCTTTTTAGCCTCGCCTTATGATGACCGGTCCAGTGGCTATCTTTGCTTTTAAATGGATTGTGTCCATAATAACTATTGTTTGCTTGGGGTCTGGATACTGGTGTCTTCTTGGCTGTCTGTTCTCTGCAAGCAGAATTATCAAAAATGAGTGTATGTGATTAAGCTGTTCAACAGTTTTCATTAAACAAACAAAACACCAAAGTTACTTGCTCTGTTCTCAGAGAGTGACACGTTATAGCCTTAAGTGATTACGTCATGATTCATTTAGTGTAAGGCAGCAATGCATTTTTTCTTCCTCCATAATTTCATTGAGTATGGTTTGTAGTCCTAGCTAACGATTTTCCATGTTAATTTACAGTCTGAACTGGAAACAAATTCAAAGTTGCATCATAGGTTATGTAAGATTCTTCAATGGAAATCTAATTGAGCACAACCCAAGAAAGATATTATTGTGTGTCTCTCTCTGTCCTTTCCACTTCAGAAGGAAGTCAAGTTTAAGTGATATTTAGTCCAATTGTAGCCATATCAAACCAATGAACGGACTCAGGCCGAGCTGTGTTTGTGAACGTTATGACTAAAATGTTAAAGTGCATATACTACATCCAACTGTTTGTTTCTCATATGCATGTGTGGTGATGTGGACATGAATGTTCATGTCTTAAGAATGCTAAGCTGTGATCAAAAATATTTTAACATGCTAAATTTCATGTGATGTTTAGGGACGCACGGTAGCGAACGGCCGCGCGAGGGTTTGAATGATCTAGAAACTCGTGTCTGAATAAGTGTTTGAAAAATGTTTTGTCTTAAAGTGGAGTAAGTTAAGTGTGAAAGAAGACGTGGACAAAGCACAGAATAAACACTGCCCATTTCATAAATGCGTAAAATGACCTCGGCTAAGACGAGGGAAAGGTAGGATGATAATTGATAATTGCCTTGAGAGATTTTAAAAGAAACGTTTTAACGAGTTATACTACTGGATAATGGTAAATTCTATTAAATTCAATTAAAAATGTAAACACCGTTTAATACATAATTTCTTTGGGTATCGTACGCAACGCCTGTGTAGTAAAATGTATTTGAGCTTGTTTTTCTCTTCGATTTGCTGATGCGGGTTTCCCGGATATAAGCTCCATTCGTCATGCGTGCAACCCAGCCTTCTCTTACCGTCGAAAAAAGAGAGACTCTAAACTTTTTCAGCTTGAGCAGTTATAAATGGAAATCCTCAATGTTGCTACATCTCTTTATATCCACTTAAAGTATTTTATACATACAAATATCCATAGATACTGGTGTGTACATATTGTATTATTAACTGTTTGTTGCTTTGTAAATCGATGCCAGCGTGGGTGGAATGTACAGAATGTAAAGACGTCCATTTGAATAAAACTATGCTTACATGAATGGAACGCACGGTTTGGGATGTGCTTCATTTTAATAAAAAAGAGCAGAGTAATTTGATTCATTATGGAGGAAGACTGAGTATAGCGATGTAGGCAGGACCATCAATTTTATTTATATGGCGCTTTTAATAATACAGATTGTAGCAGAGCACTGAACATCAAATAGGAGAATAGAGTGATGGTAATGAATCATGCCGAGATTAAACTATTTATTTATTAAAAGCAGAGGTTATAGCAATGTTTATGTGACCCAGAGAATTGAAATTGAGGTATGCCACTGCAAACTGTCTCTCAAAAGTGAGCGCTTTTAAATGTGTGGGTAATCGATTTTTTGATGACAAAAAGTAAATAAAACTTAAAATACTTAACTATGCAGCTACTTATTGATACAAGTAAACTAATCATAAAAAGGCCAGATAAATGTTTAACATTCATGCTGCAGAACAGTGGTATATGTACTAAGTTATGTAACCATATACGTCAGCCCAAGCCAGCATAGTTATAGTTATTAAAATTAAACAAAAAACCCCACCTAAAATAATTAAGCTCAGCTAAATTAATTCCGACAACGTAAATTGAAAGTGAATTAATTTCAAAAACAAAGTATTGTCGCCATCTTGTGCTATTTAAGAGCATTACAATCTATCCAATCTCACTATATTCCAGCTATTGAAAAAAATAAAAATAGAAATATGAAATGCATATGAAAACAATGTTTATTGAAAGATGGATATATTAACATTTTCAACGCAGCTTTAATATACACAGTTAAATCTGATGCAGGTGATTTGAAGAAGTAGGGCTGGTTTCTGTTAATCCAGTGATAGAGAGATGAGTTTTGTCCTCTCTCGGGGTTCCTGTGCTATACCCATCCTGTTCAGCGCTTTTTAAAAGGGAACTTCTTCCGTGCTCCTTCCTGCCCTGGTTTCTTCCTCTCTTTGATCCTGGGGTCAGCGGTCAGCAGCCCAGCTGTTCAGGTAATCAGAGAAAACAGATAATGACAGATGAACAGCATGTATGATAGGTTCTGCCACAGAAAATTCATATACATTAAAAAATAATTACTTGACACTGTTCATTTTAAAAAGCAATTTGGGTAAACTGGTGTAAACTCCAACGGCTTATTTTCTGAATGAACTATGGCAAAATAATTACCTTTTACTAAAATTACAACTAATTAGTAAAATAATAACATACATCCTGACCTATACATTTTTATATAATAAAAATAAAAAAGTAGATAAAAAAATAGAGAACACTAGTGTTTAGTTAGTATTTAGTTTAGTTAGTTTTTTTTAAAACTAAAAACAAAATCAGGAACACGCGCGCACACACACACATATATATATATATATATACATATACACACACACATATATATATATATACACACACACACACATATACATATATACACACATATATACATATACACACACATATATACATATATACACATATATATACACACATATATACATATACATATACACATATATACACATATATATATATACACACATATATACATATACATATACACATATATACATATATACACATATATATACACATACATATACACATATATACATATATACACATATATATATATATATATACACACACACACATATGGATTTATATATACATTTATTTTGGATGCGATTTATCTTTTGACAGCACTAATACATTTGAATAGACACACGAGTACAATGCTTCTTGTCACACACCTTGCCTAATCTTCTCAACTTCTCCCTCAGACACAAAGCTGAGCAGCGCCCGTGAGATGGCCAATCGCAGAGCTCCAGCCTGAGCAGAGTGACCACTGCCCTCCACGCTGCCCTCCACATCAAACCGACCCAGCATGCCCACAAAGTGCAGAGGAAACATCAGCTGCTCCCTGAGGATCAGAAAGAGAGAGTGAAAAGTGCATTTGTTATTTAGTGCGAGGAGAATGAAGAACACGTTTCTCTTCGCTGGACTACTCAGGCTTTCAACATCTGTGTGAATGACACTCGTGCAAATCCTCCATCGCATTTAGACAAAGTGATAATCCCGCCACCGAAAAAACTGTTGAGAGGATGTGTGTGTGCTGTAGTATGTGTACGCTGGCGGGGACGGCCCACAGTGCTGACACAGAGCAACACTTCCCTTCTGCTCCAATTAGGCCTGTGTGAAGCGGACGGAGTGATAAGGGCGGGCAGCCGGCCGCACGCTGACAGCGCCAAGTCTCCGGCTCACTCATCTGTGTAATTAACTTTTCAACCGCATTAGAAAAACCCAACACACTCACCATGCACACTGGACCACAAATGCTGGATTTGAACATTTTTGGTGTGGCTCTCGTTTATGGCATACTAACTAGAGTAAAAACAAATATCCAAGCTCTTGATATGCTAAAAGGATCTTTCCACAAAGATCGCCCTCATACACACCTGTCTTGTAGTAATGGAAAGTAGTGGAGATGGCTCATGCCGTTGACTGTGAAGTTCCCAGAGCCACTGTCTCTGAGGGTGACGCTGGCTTTGGCGGTCTTCCTTCTGCCTGTGGGAAGAAGGGGGAAGTTAGAGTGATGTGGGAATTAAGTCAGTGAGTACAGAAGAAAAACTGTTTTAGGGAAGAAGAGGAAGGCTTGCAGAATAAACGTTTTACCTCTCAGATCTTACTTACAGGAACATGAGAATTAAAAGAATAGCACACCCAAAAATTATATTACTACACTTTTTCATGTTGTGAGGAACAGATTAGAATTCTAATTAGAGGCCTTGAAAATCTTTCATCGGCTATAGTTGTCAAATATAAATTAAAATAAACTATTTATATATATATATATATATATATATATAAAAAAAGATTTATTATAGTTAACTAAAAAAGAAAGAAAGAAAAAAAAACTGAATGAAAAAAAAGTTAATGAAATAAATTTAGTTAACCTGAGGTCCTGAAATTTAAATACTGAAAAAAAAGCACTGCAAAATTCAATTTTTATGAAAAAATAAAAAATACAAACAAATACAAAAAGTAGAAAAGAGCATTTCTATACTTATATAACAATACACTCACACAAAATGATTATAAATGATTTTAAAACATGGAAACTAGAAATGAAAACAGAGAAAGTACTAAAATGATTAAAAATACATTTTAAATAAATTAATAAATACTGTAATATATAATAATATTCAAAAAAATTAAAATTAAATAAATTAATTAAATATTAATTTAATTTAATTAATTAATTTACAACAGCAATGTTTCCTCCAAAATGTTCTACATTTTTCTTGCGTCTCAATTTTCGGGCACTCATGTAAAGCCCAATTGGACCAGAGAGACCTAAAAATGTCTTTCTACTTTCTCATGAATTTCTTCATTTGGATGGCAATCATTGGAATTTAAAGTCCACAATGAACACAGTTATTAAAAATAATAAAATCGGATTCCGAATTATTAGCCTACAGACTATATACGGTGTGAAAAAGTTGAGACTACAGAACATATCTGCAAGACTTAGTAAAAATTGCATAGATTACATTCATGATGAGTGTGTTCATGCCAATATCGTATTTAATCAGTCTATTTATTTCTTTACCATCTGCAGTGCTGAAAGCTACTCCCTGTGGGTCATACTGCAGGGCAGGAATCTCATGTTTATTGGACTGAACTTCCAGCTGCTTGCGAAACTTCAGTAAAAACTCCTCCTCCAGAGAGCAGTAGGGCATAGACAACAACCTCTCCATCAGCTGGATCAACTGCTTATACTGCACGAAACAAGAGAAAAGAACTCGCTTAGTTTGCCCACAGCACCCTCTAGTGTTTACATCCCCCATTACACTCTGGAAAACTTCTTACATCGTGATCTGAAATGTTCTCCACCAGATACTCCTCAATTTCCTCTTTTAACATCCACCTGCTCCCACTCAGCAATCTGTAAGGAATTAATCCCAGACACGCCATCAAAATCACTCCTTTCAGGGAAAATCAGCATTCTCTACAGCACTAATTTACCATTCACTATAAGCACTATATATAACAAATACATTGGCCTCTGCCACAAAGTGCTTTTGAATGAAGTTCCCAAGCGCTCACATTTGTTTGGTATCTGATGTGAAGAGGCCTTTATTTCTCATCTTGTCCTGGTGTCTTTCTATCGCCAGAATCTTCTCATAGATCTCCTATAATAACAGAAGAGAGAAATAGAAAGTGGTCAGTTTCGATACCAAACGCAGAATTAATGCTAAAAAAGAAAAAGAATCCTCTAAGCACGGTCTCTGTTGACTAATAAGTCAATGAATACGCAGAACGAAGGACGAGGTATTCTTCACAGATATTCAGGAATCCCTCAAAAGAAAAGATGCAGTGAAGCAAAAGCAGGGATTTGAAAATCCCCCCCGACACACACGCTCTCACACAAACGCACACACAGTCTCCATTATGAAGGCAGATCTCATCTCTCTCTCTCTCTCTTCAGTTCTGGCAGAATTTAATTGTGTGTGTGTGTGTGTGTGGAGGTAAAATTGAATTGGGGAGCACTTGGGCCGTAACCCCCCGCACTTTGTCTCTCTTTTCTAACACACACACTCGCACGTCCTCCTGACAGGAAAATCTGCCATGCGGAGCAGGATGGCATCCTCGGGCACACTTGTCTAAATTGGCATCGTGCCCGTGATCCTGGAGTGCCCGTCAGGCGTGGTGGTGCTGGAGCGGTGCGGAGCAGGGGTCTGACGCGGGGCCTTGGCGCTGGCATGCAGCTCACGTCGGCACCTTCCTCACGCCTGTGCGAGAATTCATTTCCCCCTCAATTATCCCACAGCTGTTTGTTTAATTCGGTCCTGATAGAGTGCGTATAATCCACCGCTACTCGCCAAAAAAGCAAACATCGGGCAAAAACCAATTTTCAGCACAAAAAAGGAGGAGTAATAGAAAAGAAAGGGGGGAGGGAGAAAAAAAGCGGGGGAATGCACGTTACACGTTCGTGATCACAGCGCCATAACGAATCCAGAGAAATTCAAATGCCTTTAGGAGGGGAGAGAGGCTCCTCGTCTGAGCTTTTAATGTGAACTTTCAATGTAGCCTTTTGGTTGGCCGAGGCTACTTGTACTCAACAAATCATGGGTAAATTGTACAGACTCGCTCCTCCCAAAGCACACACAGGATTTTCTTCAAAGGTTAAATAAAGTATAATCAACGCAAGGTAAGATCAGAGTTGAAGGGCCTGCAGATAAAAGTAGGAAGTACTCATGAGCCAGTGTTTTTATGACTTTATTAAAGTAAATAATTGGCCTAAATATAAATAAATATGTACAGCCTATGCACATGGGCATTGGGCAGATAACGCGGAAAACTGTAATACATCTGACAACAACGGTGTCAAAGTATAGGTTTTTTTTAGATCAAATTATGCAACTGGCTAATTCTGCACCGTCACTAAAAAGTAGATCACATAATTGTATGCCTTGCAAACAAACGTTACGTTAGTGTTTGAATTCTGTTGTGAGTTCTGTCAAATTCAAATCACCAAAGTAACATTATCTAGTTTTTCTGAGTTCTGAGAATGATCCGAGTATGACAAATGTTTCATTTATATATGTATATATATATATAAATAACTTAAAGTTTGCACCATAATATTTATAAATATGCACTACCATTCAATAATGTGTGCTTGGTAAGATTTTTCTAATTGCATTTCTTAATATACAAATTTGATAAGAATTCTACAAAACGTTTCAACATTTAGATTTTTTTTTCTACATATATTTTATTAAATCTTAATAGTTTTCAGCTGCCATGATTCCAGTATTCAGTGTCACATGACCCCTTAGAAATTATTCTTATAAGTAGATTTGGTGCAGATTTTCATTTTACTTAATTCTTACTCCTTTAAAAGTAACATTTCTTATTAATTTCTTACAGAATAAAGCGCTTGTTTAAAATATCGTTTAATAAGTTTGTTGAAACTGATACATTTTTCAAAATACGTCTATAAAGGACAGTCTGTTTACTGTCACTTTTGATCAATTTAATGCCTCCTTGCTGAATATTATTATTTTAAACGACAACTGCAATGATTTGTTTTCTAGTTACACAGTATTGAGTAAATGCCATCCCACCTTTAAAATACATATACATATATATATATATATCACACTATGTTTGTTTTTTGTTAATAACTGATTATTGCTGTACTGTAATACACGCTTACTTGAATGTGCAATTGGGTTACTTTGATTACCGAGTAACGTTCTGAAATATGACGCATGTCTATAAGTTAAATGTCCATATACCCAGCCTGTTTGCGCATGTTTGTCTTTTGCTTCCTTTAGCTCATGCTTGAAAAATATTCCTCTCTGCAGGAAGGAGAGTTGTACATTATTTTCTGCACACTGCAGGGTTTCTGAACGCGGAGCACCTCTGTGCGATTCGAAGCTGGATGAGAGAGCCATTGCACGCCGGCAGATTTGACATACCTATTTAAATTAGCAGCAGGGGTCCCAGCCACTGCAGGGCAAAGGGGAGGATGAGGGGCTTGGGCGCACCGAGGACAATGGCGCATTAGTCAACTCGTGCGCGCACACACAAACTCCTCACTGCTACTGAGAGATGTCTTAGCCCAAGGTCGAGGCCATAGATGAATGGCAGAGAAGGGAAAAATAAGCTAAAACAAACAAACTTTGAAAAAGAATTAGCTGGGGTGACAAAGAGGCGGTTAACGCAGGAGGCTCTCTGGGGCTCTTCCCATCGCAGTAAAACCCCTGAGGCAGATGTGCACACACACCTACACACAAAAAAACAGCACGTGTGCACGCACACCTAATATCACAAAGCCCTGGCGTGCCTACTGAAGTGTGTGATGCTCCCTGTTGTAAATGGGATTTAAGAAGGAGAAAGAGCTCAGTCACACTCATCTTCCTAACTCTCATTCCTCTCCTTTTCACAAACCCAAACCTCCCATTTGCATTTTTCTTAATCATCCCGATCTCCTGTTTATACTGCTTTGTTTTAACATCGCCCGTTATATTTCGTCTGATTTAGCACACTAAAGGTAAAATGTCAAACAAAGCCTGTCTCGGAGCAGAAGGGCTGCTCCCCCATCACCCCATCCAGGCCCTGTTAAGATCAGAGACCCGAGTCACAGCTTCCCTTCCCAGCTCTCCGTCTGCACCCCTCCTCTATCCCAGCTCTCTGAGATGTGCCCCCACCTACCCTCTGTCTGTGCCACTCCCTTCCTTCAATCACAGCCCAGACAAAGCAGGATCTCTCCCCAAATCAGTTCAACTCATTTAAAATTACGGCTGATACAGATAAATTTAGTGAGGCAAACTTTTTTTTTATTTATTTACCTGAAACAGAAAATAAAGCTTAATAAAACTCAATATAGTTTTAAACATTGTATATAAACAATTAAACTTGCACAAAGCAGATTTTATATTCATTCGTTTTAAAAAATGTCATTTTAGCAATTCTACGATTTTATACATTTCTACTTCAATTTAAGTAATAAAACACTATCATGAGAGATTCATCTAAACATCAATTCAATAATGAAGTTAGTTAAATAAAAATATAATGAATATGTAATATATTGTATACTGAATATTCAGCTACATTCTCCTCTCTAGTTTTTATCTTTCCATGGCTGAAACATTGATTGGGCATAGCCTACAGCATAGTTTATAGTAATTTATTTTGTTAATATTACATTAATATGGTCAATGGTCAACTAAGTGAGACACAGGGCCTTCGACCAATCTAAAATATCCAGATACACATTTGTTACCCATTCTCAATGGAAAAGTGCCCAATATATAATTTATATATATAGGCTAATCGGGTTGTATTTTGTAAATTTGAAAGTGAAAGTAAAATGTGTATGCCTCTTTAAGCTATTTAAAAGCAAAGGAAAGTAAGGAAAAGAGGGAAAAAAACAAACAAATTAATTACTTTACACTGACTTGCCACTAGGTAAAGGTAAAGTGTGCAACCCAAGCTCAAGCCATCTTAAGAAAATGAAGTATTTTAAAATATTATGCAGATGAAAAACAGAACTCATCTAGAACTCTCAAGTTGTGCCTCTTTTTGCAAGCATTTTTGACATGAGCATGAACTTACATGCAAGAGGGAATAGTAGGACTGTTTCCCTGTGTAGAACAGAAAGTGAAAAGGGCGTCCTTCTGCATCCCACTGGACAGCTAAAAGAGAGAACAGGACACGAGTAGTTCATTACCAGATATCAGCAAACGTATATTTTGTGCACAGAAAGAGTTAATAGGGAGCTTCTAGATACCTGTCTGTTTTGGGAATATTTCATCTGGGTGCTAAAACAAAAGAAAGGAACATATTAAACATATTTACTGTGTTAATAATTATAAAAAAATGTTAAAAAAAGTGGATGAAATCTCACCTTCATAACGGGTCTTGCTCGTTTCTCAAAAAGTCCAGAGGGGAAGAGATAGGTAATACTTCTCTAAACAAACAAACGTCAATAAGAATGCACATTATTTTTAATTTCTCTGTTAAATGGCCAATTATACATTCATGCAGTCTGGGCTCAACATTACTACTCTAGTAGGCTATGGTAGGCAAACAAAGTCAGCTTAAATTACATGCAACAGTGTGTCAGTAATACCTATTTTTATTGTGCACCTCACAGGTCTCTCTATGAACCCCAGGTGAGTTGCACTACAGTGGAAAACCTTGATCTCTTCTACTTCAAATAATCAAATTATTCCAGCATTCAGCAGGGTATAAAATTTTCATTTGCATAACATGAGACATTGAGAATGCCAAGCTTTGGGTCTTTGACCCCGTTTTCAGGATAAAGAGACAGAAAACAAAAGAAAAAAAGTGAGGTGATGGCAGATGCACTCTAAGAGAACAGACATCCATGTATTAGGCCATCAAAACCAGGAGAACGGAGTGAAATAAAGCAACACAAAGAGAAGAACAGACAGAACGGTGCAGGATGCAGTGACAGATGAAGGCAGCACCTGTTCATACCTTGAAAAGCAAGATGGCCCAACTCCCTCAGGGAGGTTTAGCCTCGTCATAGTGTTCTAGGAACCTCTGCTGCCTAAACTTTACACAAGCCCAATCTGGGAAAACAAACTTGCTATTCGCACTCCCTCAAAAACATTTTTTTTTTCGGACATCTGACCACTTGCTACATGTGCCATGAAAAATGTAGCACAGAAAATCTGACCTTCACAGGTGATAAGGACAAATCCTGCCATCATAGCACTTTTGTAGGTTTTTTTGGTTTCTTGTATGATGCCATAGTTTAAGTCATCATTTTATTCTTTGTGTTCACAAAAACAGTGAATAAAAACTGATTTGAATATCCATTTGACCATTTATATAGGGTGACCATATGGCCCAGTAAAATTAGGATTTTTTTATTATTATTTATTTTGGTCTATTATTTTATTTTTAAAAAAAGTTTAAAAAGTAGAAAAAAAAAGGTACATTTTTTGTTGCCCGGAAAATGTATTTAATCAACAAGGACAAATTAAGTTGATCAAATTGTACAGGAACATGCTACAAAAATATTTATATTATATCAAATAAATGCTGTTCTAGATTTATGACTGAAAATAAAAAAGAAAGTTTTTGTAAGCATTGGAGACATTACATAAAACTTTGTCAAATATTTTTACATTTCTGAACTGAAACACATAAAATGTTTTATTTTCAAATGGTGTGATTTCTTTTAACCGTATGAGGGAAACAAACACAAATGAGATATTTTGCAGTATGCCCAAGCTAATATTATCAATAGAAATAAAAGTCACACTGCCAAGCTCCAATAACATGCAACATAACCGCAAAACATATAACATGCACTATTTTCCAAAACATCTGAAACCCACGCTTTAAGACACTCTGCTTTAAAAGTTAGAATTGTCAAAAACTCAGCAAATTTCTTCCCAACTTGGGCTGCATGGGCTCTGTGAACATCAGAGCCCACCTGACGGGTGCAAATGCAATGTGTGTGCGCGAGTAGACGAAAGACAGCGGGAGAAAGCAGGTGAGGCTTGCAGTCTTTATTAATTACTTCCTCCTGGCAGCGCTTACTGTGCAGCTGTTTCACACCTTCAGCGCATTCACGGGAACGTCATGTCGGCTGAAGCGCTTGGCAGACACGCCGGCGCCAGCTCAGGCACAGACGCCCCATCCTGTACTTGCTCTGTGCCCTGCAGTCGCAGTCATTTTCCACCCCTTACCCACCGATCAGCTGGCAGAGGGACGGTACGTGTCAGCTTCTTTTAGCCACACTTACTCTGAGGACTCAATTCATTAATGGTGACAGAGATTGGGGAATAATGCTAAGAATCGAAAAATTGGACCAAATTAGTGGGATAAATCAATTACGGCCATTCCTGTCTGGCACAGGATAAAATACTGGACATAAATATTGTTCGTAAATATGTGCCAATTTTTAAACGGGTCCCAGAAGTTCTGCTGTTACACCACCTGATGTCTTTACTTTCAGCCAAGAAGAATTACAATGATACTGATTGTATCAGTCTTTGTATTAAGTTGTGTAAGGAAACTGAAAGAGAGGCACCAATTTCTTTTCTTTTTCTTTTCATTTACAAGAAGTATAAGCTGAAGAAGCTCAGAGTATAAAAAAGGTGTTTTTTATACCTGGAAAGATCATTTAAATGAGGAAAATCTTAAATCTTCAAGGGAATAAGCAATTAATATTATTTATAGGGAATAAGCATTGGCCTATATATAGAAGTTCTCTTATCCAGTAAATCACAAATGAATAATTGTCATGCTTAAAAAGAATTAATATTATGAACATTAAAACTTTCGGACCCCTGAAATGTAATTATTTGTAATTATAGATTTTTTTCATTGACAGAAACTATGAGTTTTGAAAATCAAAACGAGGACAAGCTGGCTTTTGAATATTGACGATGGGATGACTTTAAATAAATAAAAAACACTACTCTAGATATGTCAAATTCTACACGTAATTATAGAAGATACAGACAAAATAAAAATAATAATAGAATAAAATCTTAAGGCAAAATAGTATTTAGAAATAACTTGGACTGCAATTTTCCTATCATTAGTGTCATCAAATAATATATACGCTAGCGTTCAAAAATTTTATGGTTTTTAAAGATGTTTCTTCTGCTCATCAGGGCTGCATTTATTAGATTAAAAAAAAAAAA
>JAUYWG010000039.1:5480778-5503767 GCA_034779775.1 Enteromius afrohamiltoni | reverse complement strand
TATATTCACACAGAAAACAGTTGTTTTAAATTGAAATAATATTTCACAATATTACGATTTTTTCTGGATTTTTAATCTAATAAATGCAGCCCTGATGAGCAGAAGAAACATCTTTAAAAACCATTACATTTTTGAACGCTAGTGTATACATTATTTCATGACACTAATGATAGAAAATTGCAGCACAAGTTATTTCTAAATACTATTTTGCCACAAGATTTTATTCTATTATTATTTTCATTTTGTCTGTAAGGGTAGTGTATATATTTATATGTATATTTATATAAACATCTGCAGTCCCACTGGCAAATACTTCTAAGAGACTCATTCATAAAAATCAAGATATCTAATTTCCTAGGCTGCTGTAAAATGACAATTCTAACACCAGTCATAGATACACAGTACTTATAAATACCAACAAAGGTATAACCTATATATTGTAAAACATCTTTTTGAAAACAAACGATACATCAGTTTAGTAGCTGAAGGAGAAGGTGCTATACTTTGCTCATTCTCAGGTTTATAAGAACACAAACTTCTTATTTAATATTATAGTTATTACACAGTGAAGGTAATTAATAAGTCCCCATAATTCAAAAGGTTTTTGTTTTTTTAATCTAAAGATGCAGAAGGTTGCCTTTGAGGGGTAGGTTTAGAGTCGGTGTAAGGTGATATAGAAACCAGTATACGTACGGGGAATCCGCATCAACCATAAAAACCAACGTGTGTGTGTGTGTGTATGTGTAATAGTAATAAATCAAACATTCAGACGTACTGCTGTATCAACGCTGTTATTACATATATTTATTTGTTGAAGATTATACTGACGGTTCTTGTAAAATAAAATATGGCCATAAATATGTATATAAATTGATAGAAATAGACTGAACATGGAATAAAACAGAAAAGAAAAGAATAGTAACTCACATCAATATCCTCTTGTGTGAATGTCTCTGGGTCTTCCCCCATCATGTTTGCCAAATGTCGCTTGCCAATTTCAAATTCCTCCACCTGTTTTTCGATAAACTCCTTTGTGAATTTCTGAGGGCCTGCTGCTGCCAAGTTCTTCCATAAAGAGGATGACACACAAAATTGTCTGACTGGCAGCTGGAATAAAAAAAAATAAAAATAAGAACACCAAATAAGAACCAAATTCAGTCAATTGCTAAAAAAGAAAAAAAAGATACAAGCAGCCTTAGTGATCAAGCTTGTGAAATAATACGTAGGAACTAGGAAAAAATTTGAATAAAGATTTTATTTATTATAAACAACATTACTATAAATATAAGTCAGTCCGTCTTCGTTATTATAATATTGTTTTGATTTATGATTTAAAACTGCATCTGTACTATCCATTAAAGTTAGCTGGCTTGGGCAAAGGACGTCATGCCAATCCATATTGTCTTGCATAAAATGCAAAATAAAAAACCGATCAAACACTACGGAAAGACAGCATTTCATCCTATCAATCTACACGCTTTATACAGACTCCAAAGGCACTGCACTGTTACAAGGACATGATACTGTCAGCAGCATCAGAACCGATCGCGACCGACTAGCCGCTAAAACAGCCCTGTTCCGGAGCAAAAATAAGAACGCATTTCACCTGCGGAGCCGTCTCTGATCGGGACACACATAAACTCTTCCCGCAGCTCCCATACTTCCATAAAATCGACCTCACGCTTCTGCAAGCGGAGGCAGCCATGTTTGCTGGACGGCTCGCGCCTGTACAGGAAGTGAAGACTACATCACATCCTGGAAGCGGGCGAGATCGTTCATCACTCACAAAAATACGTTTGGCACATTGTGGTGATACGCAAAACTGCACGTTGTCTATCATTAATTAGGCTATTGGGCTATTTGTTATTGTCTTTAGCCTGTGTTGTTTTGAGCATTATTTAAAAGAAAGAAAGGAAGAAAACATCAAAGTACCTTAAAATATGTAATCTGTTCTCAGATACTTTTAAATTATTTAAAAGACATAACCTTTATTAGTACTTAAATTAACTTTCTAATCTAACTTTTCTTTTTGAAGGTATACAGTTGTAAGTAATACTGTAATAATGTAAGTTTTAAAAATGTAGGTTATATTTTTTGAATGTTCAACATTTAAAAATAGTGTACTAAAACAAATCTGTAATCTGTTTTTATTTATTTATTCATTTATTTATTTGATGTTCTCAATCAAATAAATAAAAGAATAAATAAATAAAAACAGATTACAGATTTGTTTTCGGGGGGAGTGTATGGACACACACCATTTTTACTGTCCATACACTCCCCTTGTGAACAGAATGTTATTGATGTTTCTAGCAGAAATTATTTGTTTGTTTATGTTAAAAAAAAAAATCATATTAATGTAATTTGATACAGTACACACATTTGTGTAATTAAAACTGCCAAATTGCCCTACGGAACTTTTTTTCTAATGGTGGTCTTTCTTTTAAAGGTATCCAGAATTTGTGGCAGTTGCAATTAAAATAATTTGCGATCACTTTGAATCTCTTTTGATGCCTGTTCCTAAATATAATGTAATAATGTTCTTGGCCTGATTTTTATACAATATGCACTACCTCTAAGAATTGGCTTGTGGCTTGTGGCTGATGGGTTTCAATACCAACATCCTTGCTACAGTTGTGATCATTAAAATCATTAAAGTAGCCTGTGAACTGCTAAAAATATGTTCTTCAAATATGTGGAGTATACACATCTGAACATGCATCATCCAACAAGTCAGATTGGTCATATGATCTAAAATGTCAGCCATATTGCTGTTCTCTGCCACAGCAAACTGTATGGCCTAGTGAGGAGCGTAAAATGTTCATCAGAGAATCGCTTCAGAATTTTTACAGAACTAGCAGGTCGTGTGAGGAATTTTCACGATATTTGTGAAAATTGTATTTTTATGCAAACTATTTTTTATGCCTAATTTAAAAGTACTATGTATGAACACATGAGATGGAGAGTTCAGAGCCACAGGCCAACATTTATTCCAGCGGTTATATGTATGTGTGCACCGCTCCTAATTGATGCCAGGTCTTCACTCATGATAGAGTTGGAGTGAGTGTTTGTGAACATTAATCAAAGTGAAGGGGCACACGCTTCTGGTTTGTGCCAGTCAATGCTCTGGCGAGCTAATGTGGCGCAATGATGAACAACGTTTGTGCTCAGGTTTAGCCACAAGCGTTCACAAAGAAAAATAGACTCGACCCCTGGTCTCCAATTCACCATGGGGGTTAGTGAGCTTCAAATTAATCACATGCTAGTTCTGACCTAACTCAGCTAACTCAAGGCTAACATGCTTGCTGGAGGTGTTTCTGTAAGCCATCCTGGCAAATATGACAAATATCAACCGTCACAAAGCTGTACAGCATAAGGTTGAAGAATTCTATTAAATTTAATTTTGGTTTTTAAGATGTAAACACTTTTAACACTCTATTTAGACAATTTTTTTACACTTACTTACTAGCCCGTTTGGTTTAAAGTTACAGTCACATGTTAATTGCAATGACAACATAACAAATATAATATAGGAAAGTTTTAACATAATAATAATAATGCAAGTACAACTATACAAAATTATACACTTTCTGCTTTTAAGCCAAAACACCCCAGGTGAATAGAGTAAAAATAATAATAATGAGAAATAAATAATAGAAATTACCATACAGTTTATTACATTAAGGCTATGAATAATGTAGTGTATTGCACGTTTTCAGAAATTTTGTTTAAATATGGTAAATGAATCAAATTAAATATACAATACTTTGCATACATTTCATTGGATGAAGCCAGGTTCAAAAATACTATTTTATTTTGTTGACATGTTAGAGTCTAATGTACAGAGGGAATTTTGTAGTTTTTTTTTTTTATCACTCCATAAATTGTAATTTAATTTTATATAATAAAAAAAAACATTTTTTCAAATAATTTCAGGAATAAAATATTGAATACGGTAAAATCAGATAACAGATATGTGAGAAAAAAAAAGCTCTGTAAAAAATGTGTTTGGTGTGTGTAAGTGCTGCTGGAGTGTAAATTCTTGGCTCAGTGCAGGAGAAGAATCTCATTTTGAGACAATGGTCTTTGGAGATATGTGCTGTAATTGAATTCTACATACACAAACAGATAAGAAACACATAAAGTGCATTTTGTATGTTTTCTTTCCACTAGTCTGAAAAAAAGTACTGCCGAAAAACCCGAAATATCATAACTGAAAGATGCATGAAAAAATTGTGTTTTGTCTGTAGTATCCTCAAAAGCTGTAAAGTTGAAATTCTTTTTGTTTTTCTGCAATTGTACCAGTAATGGTGTTGAATGAGCTACTGAACCTGGAACATTATTGCAAGGCTAACAAAGTGTGACTGCTTTATAATCCTTAACTGTAAAGCAAGGCGTTGTGACTTCACAACCGGTAGATGGTTTTGTTGTCTTTTCAAAAATTTAATAATTGTTCTCCTCCTTTCCTGGAATTTTGGAAAGTGGCTGTAGTCCAGAAAGTAAGTTCCTTGAAAGAGCTGTGTGGTTTTAGAGAACGAGAAAGGAATAGCAAATTCCACAGTCTGAAATGTGGAAATTGTGTCTTTTTGGGAAATACAGATTTACACTGCAGGGGAAAAAAGGGTTAGAAGTGGCATGGCATGTAAGGGCAAAAAAAGTAAGGGAAAATGGATAGAGAGAGCTGGGACTGGATTCTTTAAGCTTTAGTGGTAAGATGCAAGCTTATTCCAGTCATAATTTCCATCATGCTTTTCCTAATATCCTTACTGGCTCGTGATGGGATAAGCACATCTCACAGCGTGTGTCGTTTTCACCTTAAAGCTTTCACACTGCTTACAGCGTCCATTGTGGCTGACACAATCAGCCATAGGGGCAGTCTACTTAAAACTGCTTTTTCTCTGGTATTTTGCATGCTGTATCTCTCATTCCATTCATGAGGGATTTATGTGAAAACATCTTAGTGGTAACAAACAGCACATGCTTTCTGTTAAGACGTGGTCTAATGATTTTGTTTACTCGGGGCCAGTGCCAAAGTAAATGGCAACTGTCCAGAGATTTTTGAAACGGGCTTTATTTCAAGAAAAGGAAATATTGTGTATGTGACAAACACTACAAATGTGTTCTTACGAGTTTGCATAATATGATGCAAAGTGGCTATTTCAATAGCAATGGCTATTATTTAAACGTCTAGCATGCAAGTTCACTCATACTCATAACTCGTTAGCTTATAACAGAGCATAAGCCACAATTTAGGAAGGCACAACACAGACCCGTATTACATTAATGAATCAAATATAAATTTTTCGCTGATGCAAAGAGCCCCATTGATCGATACTAAGACATAACAGCTGGAGGGGAGTGAGGGTGGTGAAATAGCGAAAGAAAAACAACAGATTTCTCTTTTCCCCTTGAACACACACTTGCGTTGGGGTGCAAATGTGTGAGTGTCTGAGTGTGTGTCTTTGTCATGGGTGCCAATGCTCCTTTCATGCCCCGGGGCCGTGGAACCTGCCCCATGCCCCTACCCTGCATGAACTAGCACCTGCACTGATTGGCTGCTTATCTGTAGGGAGAAAGAAGAGGTAGAGAGGCAGTGATTGGAAAAGGCAGCCGGAGGATACAAGTGGGGCCCAAATGGTTTCCTTTCCTGTGTCCAGAGACACAGACAGAATCCAAGAGAGCCGTAATCCACACAGAACACGCACGGCCCAGGGACACAATGCACACAGATGTAAGTGCGCACACAATCAACTAAATAGTAAGTACACAGGAGCGAAAGCTAGCGGAGCCCACTCTTAGGAAATCACTGTTTTATTTGCATTGTTTTTCCCAGAACGGGGTTATTTAGGAAATTGACTTTTAATGAACAGTCCTTCAAGCGAGGCCTTTCTAATGCCGAATCCACCAGTATTGTTAGAACGTAATGTTCCTGAGGCATCCGTGGAGAATGCTTATCCAGATTTCATATCTGCCCTCCGTCAGCCACGGAAATCATCCGACTGATTATCAGAGAGCCGTGCGTGGAGTGGCCTTTAATTGATAGCAAAAGCTCAGTAATAAATAGAGACGTTTTGCTGAGGAGCGGAGAGAAGCTGAACTGCCAGTGATTACCTGCTGGAATCAGGCCTCATCAATATCAGCCTAATTACAAAGCACTTCTGGCAGTGCGTGAAACAAATCGACCGCCGCAGCAGATTGGGCCGTGGCCACGGACGTCCATAGATATTAGGGCTTTTAGCGATGGGCCTGTGGGGGGCTACCTGAGTATTGCTCCCCACACAGTGCTGATAAGGAAGAATGGGGCGATTTAGATCAGTGAAGTGCTTTGCCTCTGCCAGCTCTGCTAATGCCTCCTTTGCAGGCTTATGTGGTCATGGGGCTAGAGCCAGCAATTGCGCAGTTTTTCCTCAATGTATCTTGTTCATCTCATGTTGCACACCTCGGTTCATCGGTGCAATATTTGTTACAGAGGCGGTAATGATAGATCAGAACACTTTGCGTTGTGTGTGAGGGCTGTTTCCCGTGTGAGTGTCTTTCATTCTCAGATGGAACCACTTTGTAGGCCCCCCCCGCCCCAAACACACACACACTAGTTGGAATGGCTGTATTGGGTTTCCAGCCTGAGACAAGTTGAAGGGTTCCTTCCCTGCTTCCCATGGATAAAAAGACCAGTGTCTTCCCCCTCCCCACCCCTCCTTCATCTTGCGTCTGTATTTTTTCCCAGGTAAGCGTCTGAGGTAGGGTCCCGGTGGCGACTACAGGAAGGAAGCCATTACTGCGCAGTGCGGGGAAAGAGGCCGTGGGATGCAGCTGCCTGTCGCTTGGGAGGAAGAGGTTCAAGACCCCAGACAAGACGGGAGTAATCTGACTCTCCGGAGTAGCTGAGACTGACCTTAGAAAAACTTCCTACCGCTTCATCTCATGAACATTTCCGTCTAATGGACTTGCCTTGCAAGGGGCACCCTCTCGTCCTGCTACCTTTAACTACATTCCGAGCATAATATCCCTCTTTGAACCAACATATTCATTTTGGGGATCTTTTCGAGTTGTTTGCACTCCGTCTTTTAATTGCTTGCGCACAGCAGCATCTGCGCACACAATTATAAACACTTTAAACAACAAAGTTGATTCCAGCGATGATATCTGTGAAAGTCTGTGTGCTACCAGTTAGACATAAAGAGTTGCTCTAAATGAGACAAGGATAATAAGGACCGGGAGTCTTGAGACATCTCCCTCTGCTGATGAGAGGACACTGGCTCTCCGGCTACCGCTGGGCTCCCCAACATCTGCACAGGCAATTTAAACCCACTGTAGACTGCAAAGGTTAAACCACTAAAATCTAATATTTGCCTGGAGGGGGTCATGGCACTGCAATTACTAGGTACAATCGGCAGAGCTAATCAGCTCGCCTGGCTTGCAGGGGGCCGGGGGGTGGTCGAACGGGCCCATGATCAGAGTCTCTGTCCTCTCGCTGTTCTGTTTACTTATTAAACTCCATCTTGTGTTCAAGGAGCCGCGCGGCTGCCCTCAGCCCTCGGCACAGGGGGCAAATTTAGCTCCCAACACTCTCCACACTTCACAAGAATTCGCGTTAATCAGTAGTTTTGTTCTTTGGTCTGTGAGAGAAAAGGGATAAATCTGGCAGTTATTAACATATATAATGCTCTTCACATAAGACTACTGATGATGCAAACCTGACCTGAGAATGAGTTCCGAGATGTTTTTGTTCAAGAATTGTGAAGTAGTTGCTGTATATGAATTAATTTGATATAGTGATATCCTCTTTGCAAAAACAAATATAGGATTAGAGCATAATGCATTATGATTGTCTAGCCTACACCCCTTTTGAATGAGGCTCAGGGAACAATTACGGGTAATTAAATATGTGCCAGTACAAAAAAAAGATAATTATGTCCTTTGTGTATTACACCAAATTAATTACTATTATTTCTGGGAGTAAAGCCTTTAATGATTTAAGAATCTGCACATACAACGCTTGCGAGTGCACTACAGATGTCTAACTAAGTTTTCTGCTTTTCTTCTCTTCATCTGCCTGCTCTTCTGTCGTTTCACCTTTGATGTTTAAGGTTAATCACTCTCGTATCAAAACCTCTGTGAGTGAGTTTACATCACCCGTCTGCCCAACGGTGAGCAGATTAGTTAAATCTCTGCCGCTCTGGGTTGGTGAATGAGTGACCAGGTGTTAACTCTCCCACACCTGGAGTTGTCCTAATGAGGGCTGCTGTAGAGCACCTTTGAGCCTTTTATCCTCATCTCGCCTTCTCAAAAGAGTTACAGAATCCATTTAGGCTATGGACAACTTTTTTTTCACAACAAGACCTTTTGTCCTGAAATTGAAGCCATCAATTATAGCATCTTCTGTGTTACTGTAGAAAACCCGGTGAACCTGCTGCACTTGCATACAAACCAACTTTCACTCACTCATTTACTCTCTCTTCTTATCTAGAAAAAAGATTTTCCAGTGGTGCAAAAGTGCTGTGGCATCTATTCACAGTGATCTATTTATTGGCTTCAGGCAGTAATACCTAACCTAGGATATGTGGGTCCTGTTATTAGTAATCTATTAAACCCTGAAACCTATAAATGGTTACTTTGCAACTCTCTGAGCTAAAGAAGGCTCAGATGCTCTATGCTGTAAATCCCTACCTGGTTAATGAGACATTGAACCCAACAGCCCCTCTTTCTGCTCCGCTGTTCCCCTTCTAGGGCCTCTGAAGATACTGTAATTCCATTTTCTTTCTTGTCCAAGAGCTACTGATACTTTGCTTAATCAGTGGACGTATAGGAAAGCATGTGCCTATTCGAACCAAGGGGTGATCTCTGGATGGGATGGCACTTGCATCCGTGTGTTGGGACAGTGTGTGTCATGCGGGCTGCTGCTCCTCCTGGTCTAAGCATTATTGGCAAATCCATCAAGGAGGTGATGCATCAGCTCTCTACAAGCCTGCTCCAAGCAGCCAAATCTCTGACATGCTGTCACCTTGGTAACTGCTGCTGAAGAGAATGGCCTGCTGGGATAGCTGACCTCAGTTGGCGGAACGCCATGACGCAAAGGCAGGCGTGTGGCTGGAGATGTCACCAGACCCCTGAGGACCATCGATCCCCCCAACATCTCCACCACCATCCATCCTGATCCAGGCTAAATTTATTCCTCTCAAACAAGAGCATGGCAACTTAACATTTGGGAACAGACAGCATGTGGAAGCCATGGATTTGAGTGATTAATGGAACTCCAATTATCTTCAGTCTGGGAGGGGACTGCGAAGCACAGAGATCCTCAAAACCTGAGAGATTTGGGAACAAATACAAAGTTACCTTGTGTAATTGAAAAGCACTTTACCACTGAAAACTGCAATAAACTAACAACATTTCCCGTAAGGTCTCATATTGTTAATATTAGTAAATTACTCTCTGTGTTTTGGACAGAGCAAAATACAATTCTTGTTAAACTTGTTAAAAAGCAAGCAATTTTTGTGCATTTTGCAAGCAAATAATATATACATAATAAAGGCCATAATTATAATGATTGATTGGAGAATGTTGTAAAAAACAAATTTTTATCACAAGTACAAAATCCTGACGATGCTAATTCTGAGTTGCTTGTTAAAAATTTGCTCACCCATTTCAAGGTGAATATTAGTTAAATGTCAGTATTAAACTTGTATAGGAAGATAATCAAAATACATTATAAATAATTTTACCAAAATCCACCAAAGATTTTTCACCAAAATTTACATTACTATTTTATCATGTTTATATATCTATATCTAATAATAGTTTAGATCAACATTTTATTGGACATGTTCTTGCAGTTATATATGAATATACAGTTCTCTAAATATCTGCATCCACCAATAGCTTAAAATTACAAGATTATGTTCTGGCAAGGTGATGTGGGAGACAGAGTTTCTTGATGATGTTTGTTTTCTTTAAAATGTATGGTTAGATTACATTTTAAGGTGTCCTTTTTACAGTTTGGCTTAGGATTACTTGTGTATAATTTATTGTTATTATAATAGCAAGTACATGTAACATCTTAAAATAAAGTGTTACCCTATATTGTTAAGAAGATCCTAAAAGTTAAGTGAATATTTAATTATGTATGCTAGTCTACAAAATTTGCATGAAATTAATATTTGTTACGATCACCGGCCAGAGTGCTCCACCAGATTCACACGCACCGTCTACATCATTACAGAATACTAACCCAACCAGGATTCAGCAGCTTTTGTGAAGAACACTGTCCAGGTATGGGTACTATAAGCAACTTATTCGCCCTGAAACACAACACACGATCACTGGAAAGCCATATTCAAGACTTCCTAGTCATTGCATATACTGTAATTCAATCTCCCAGACATTGTCCTGTTCAGATATTTTGTGACGGCATTAATCGACCCCTGCGCTCACCGCTTATATTAGAGTCACAGCCGCTACACAAGATGACCGCCAAGCCAGAGCCACAGCCCAAGACGGCCGCCAACCCAGAGTAGCAGCACAAGAGGGCCATCACAACAGAAATGTCACTGAAACTTCACGGAAATCAAGCCACAGTCTTCACCTCGGATGTCTCCTTGCTCCCGAGCATCATGGATGTTGCAAATGAAGACACCTGGGCCACCCAATGACGTAGGAGGCTTGTGTCCAGTTTGGAGGGCCCACTGCAAATGTTGGTGCTGGCATCTCCAGGGTTACAGCACAGGGCATATTAGAGACTGTCCCTCTATCCTTAGTGCTACCTATCATGGCGGTGGCTCTTTTGAGTGTGTGTACCGCACACTGCGCTCCAGAGCCAGATCCAGTCCAAGAATCCTTAGAGTCTGCTCCAGTCTGGGAACCCTCAGAGTCCACTCCAGTACAAAGAACCGCTAGAGGTGTCGACTTGTGCCTTAGATCACCCAGTGGTTCTGCCGGTGGCTGCACTCCCTCCAAAGGTGTTGGCTTGGATTATGGATTCCCCGGAGGTTCTGCTGATGGCTACACAACCAGAGAGATCGGCTCAGGCTGGAGATTCTCCAGAGGTTCCACCAGTGGCTGCACAATTGGTTTGCCCCACAGGCCCCCTGGAAGCCAAAAAACTTTTATTTGTCCCTGTCACGGCTATAGAGGACACCTCTGAATCCCTGTCATGCCTAGTCATGGCCACGGAGGCTGTAGAACTCTGCCCGTCTGCCACTATCTTTTGGCGCTTTTCCACTGAATAGTACGGTGCGGTTCAGTACAGCTCACTTTTGGGGGATTTTCCACTGGGAACAGTACCTGGTACCTGGTCCTTTTTTTAGTACCACCTCAGTTGAGGTTCCGTACCATTACCAAAACGTGATGTGTAAACTCTGCTGGTCACTGAGTCATCACGCAGTCATCATTACTGCGTCACTGAACTTGCCACATGAGACACAACAGATGCGCTAGATTTAAATCAGCATAGCCAGCAAAAGACCCAACTGTTTTGTTTGAAGAAACGCACCTTTTTGTATCAACCAAAAATGGCTGTTTCGTGGTCTGTTGAGGAAGTACAGACGTTCCTCTCATAGCAGAGGAGCGGATCCAGCGAGAGCTTGATGGGGCGATGCGGAATGAAAAATGCTCCATTGTTGTGTGTGGTGCATTTACGAGGATGTCACGGCAGTAGAGGCGGCGCAACTATAACGACATGTGAATAATCCTGCCCACTCTAAAACAGTACTAAACTGCAGTGGAAGCGCAAACCGAGCCGAACTGAGCCGTGCCGTGCCATAACGAGCCGTGCCGAGCCGAGTCATACCACGCAGTGGAAAAAGCGCCATTTGCTCCACGGTCCACGCCCACCTTGGCTCTATGCTTCCGGTCCGGTTCCACTTCCCTTATGGACTGTATTTTGAGCATCTGGAAGCTGCTCCTTGGGGAGAGGCTGTGTTACGATTACCGGCCAAAGTGCCCTTTGAGCTCCACTAGAGGGCACTCCACCATGTTATGTGTGTTATGTGTGTTACCTCTGTCTGTGTTTCTGCATTGTACATAAGGACTCTTATTATGAAGTGTGTTCCCCACTGTTTCAGTGTTCCCCTGTTCAGTCTCTGCCCCCTTGTTAGTTCCCATGACAATTGATCAGCTCCACACCCTCGTTAACTCTCTTGTCTCCACAATTTGTGTGCATTAGCCTAAATACTGAGTATTGTGCGTTTATCTCCTACAAAGGGTTTACCAAAGTTCTTGTTCTGTCTAGCTTTACGTGTGTTTTCAGCTACCGTCGAGGTAGGCTTGTCTGAAGTTATGCACCCATTATAATGTCATGTGGCATGCACGTTGCTAAAGGAGATTTTATTTTCCCATTCACTCACTCGTTCATTCATTCACTGTTAAAATGTTCAGACGCATTGTAAAATACAAATGGATTGACATGAATGCACTATATTTTTCTCCAATAAACTATGAAGGCAAGTGGAAAGAGCTTTCTATTAAAGAAAGCCCCCAGTTAAAACAACTAATTTTAGGAAACGTGCCTTACAAATTAAGGACCATTTAAGCTTTACTAAATCCTGTTTTGGTAAACCAGCCATGATCAATAGGTTACCAGATAATCAAATAGAAAAGTATAGGTCCCTTGACTTTGATTTAGAGCAAAAAAAATTGTAGAAGCCTACAAATTCTTTGGTGGGAACTTTATGTGAAGTGTTGAACTTGAAGTAAATTGAACTTAAAGAGAGAACAGGGGGAACATGGCAACATATTAGGCCTAATATGAAAATGTATCCATTATCTATATAATCCGCCTAATCAAATAAATGCAATTTTACTGACAAAAGAAGTATATAAATCCTTATGTATAATTTAGGCTACATGTGGAAAAAACAACTGGTTCATCTTTGTGAATAACAGTGATACAACACCTCCGTGCAAAGCGGCAGATGGCGCTGTTGGGCCATGGAAGTATTCGCTCCAGTTGCTTAGAAGACTTTAGAGCTGTAAGTGTTGTTGAGCTTAGAAGGATGCAGTGACTCGAAAAAGACGGGAATTCCTTCGTCTTAACCCACAAAAATCGTTTCCCAACACCATAGATATTTTCGTGACTATTTTTTGTCTCAAATGTGAGCTATTGATAGCCTATAAGCAGGCCTAAATAACTGGACGGACAACAAAAAAGCCTTGTGCTTTGTATAATAAGTTAACATATAATTTAATGACGTGTATTAGTTTATTATTGCTACTACTACAAATATACAACTTCTACTTTTACTTAAAATCATTTACTACTTTTACGTTAATTTTACTTAAAATATATTATAATATATTAAAATATATATTCTTAATGTATGACTAACCTTCTAGTTTTAGAATTTTATACGCCACCAAAAAGATTATGAAGTGGTTTAAGGTTATTTTAAGTAAATTAAATACACTCAACCCTAGTTCAGTGGCCCTGTCCGTCTCCTTGTCTGTCCCTCAAAGCACAGAGACTTGAACTTCTCATTCTATAGAAAGGAAACCTCACACGTCACGTCACTCTGCATACATATTTCATTAAGTTCTATTCTCGCGCTCAAGAGCGGCGGAGGGCACGCGGTGCCCAGCGCGCACTGCATACCGTTTGGGCATATGATCCGGAGCGATCAGTTTCACCAGTGGTCCGAATGGTCCAGTCTTACTACAAATTTTGAATGTTGCTGTGTTAGTTCTGTATAAAAGATACTTATTTATTTACGTATTTGTTTAGGGAATAAAACTGTGCACTCCTTTTACGGTAGTCGCACTCAGCACATAAGAACTCATTAGACACCACCAGGGACCCAAGTGACAGCAGCTAAGTCTGCACAATTCTCTGTCTAAAGAGGCTGGGATCTCAATGAGACACCATGCAGTAATGCAAATCGTACAACGAAGAGGAAAACATGTATAATACTAAACTGATCTAATACACATAAACAACAATATAAAAAATAACAGGATGATAAAATAGGCAAATTAAGTTAATTAAGGCTAATATTTTGTTAATAGTGCTGTGACTTAACAATAACGACAGAACATACATGGCCAATGGCTTTATGAATTGCGTAAATGTGTTGTTTCACATGACTTCAGGAGGCATGTGATGGAAATGTAATCTCTGGGTTACAGAGGGGAGTAGCACCTGCGCCCGCTGAACATGAACGGCGTTTACAGTGTGTCTCCAGAGGGAGAGAGTGACTGGGAGTGGCTGGTCCTCCAGACAGCACAACTGGGGACTTCCATGGAGTTTTGAGGGCCCTTACTTATGACACGCTGCGGCAGTACAGTGACAGAGTCTGTGTGCTCTGGAATCTGTTTTTGACTCTTTGATTATTTAACTCGAATAGTTTAAACAAACAGGCCTACCGCAAAGATAATACTTTTATCACTTAATAATAAGGTGGCATATTATTATTATTATTACTATAATTGTTTCATATTAAATTAAATATTTATGTAACTTATTTATTTAATATATGTTTACTGACTATAAAAAAATGTATATATGTAAATTACAACAATTAGAAATGCATTATTATACAGAATTCACATATCTATAATACCACGAGCGCATTATTAACTTTTCCCTCGAGTTAAGTGGTCGACTATTTTAGGAATCAAAAACTTTTTAGTAACTAAATGTATATATTTAAAGGCTAATTCACATAACTCTATATAAGGAGTAAAATATTTCACAGTCAAATAGCCTAATTATTTGACGCAACCTTTTTTATAAATAAACTGTGACGAATGACGAATATAAAAACCAAGCATTCTGCCAAGAATACAAAAATGCAGGAATTTTGAGTTAAAACAATACAGATGTTTAAAGGTTAGAACCATTTCTACTTACTGCTTATTACCAACATAATAACAATAGAACATGGATTAACAAAGGCGGTCTGGAGGACGTCTCCCTACTGAGAAATGTCCCATGTTAGAGCATTATGTATGTGCACAGCACGAGGGGTTAAGAGACAAAAAAGGGAGAAAAAACCGTGAAGAGCCTGGCCTATTTCTGTTCGTCTAAATATAGATTGTAAACAATCAAGTGTGGAAACCTCATCGATTACATTAACACCAGCCTACCTTTTTTGACACTGATCAAAACAGTTTGTGTTCGTTTGTTCAGTTAAGAGACCACGTTATTCATTCAGAATAAAATATCTTGTTAGTTATTGTGACATTAAGTGCGATGTTCAAAGTAGAATTTTGTTGCACATTAAAAATTGCTTATAGCACATAAATGCCCTAAATTAGCGAGTGTCCTAGTCTGATTTCATGTTTAAAAGTAATTTTGGCCTCAAACTAGCAAACTTTTTAATAATAATATTTAGGAAATTTAAGAAGGCCTGTATCAAAGGTGTTTTGCTGTATCACGATGTTATTTACTCTGTGTTGTTGTTGTTGTTATTATTATTATTATTAATAAAATGTTATTACTTGACAACTCAAGTTGAAACGTCTTTCCAAAAGTACATGTATAATGTTAGCTATATTATTGTTACAAATAGCCTATACACATATTAGAGTTATGGACTTCAGGTTTAGTGTTAACACTCTGTTTGCTATTATTTAACCGTGACATAGTTGTAAGTTTGTTTAATAGGAAGGTTTGGCAAGAAAGGACATATAGAATAAAATACATTTAATTTGGGCAAAACGCGGTGGTAGAAAAAATATGAATGTGACGGCACGATTATTTATGAATGACTATCATACTTACAAAACGCTAATAATAATTTGAGTTGCTCATAAAAAATACGTAAAGTTTACCATTTTTTTTCTAGGTAGAACGGTCCGCACATTGAGTTAAAAAAGGATTTAAAGAAAGGAAAACATACAGAAAGAAAGAAAGGAGAAAAAAAAAGAAACTCGGATTTTTTTTTCTAATCGTAGTAGTTCTTCGCTATATTTTATCAGCAGTGGATACATCTGAGCACGTGGGTCGAAAGTCATGTGACAGCACTGTGGAGTTTATTGCAGTTTGGCATGAGCTTGCTTAACATATTCTAGGCCTCCTTGCAAACTACAGAAAGCTAAATCTGTAAATTAAAATACTATTTTATATATTCAGAAAGTTAATCTAATTCCCGAAAGATAAACAGGGTCACCGGAGAATTATTCTGAAGACTTTTGTCCAGACATTTTGCTCTAAACCTATTTTTTTTAAATAAATAATACTAGTAAACAACGCGATATCTGATTGTTTGTGAAGCAATCATACCCATTAGCTGAAATATCTCCCATTACCTGATTTCACCCCTCAAAATGTTTTACATTTTAATTATGAATTAATTTAGCCTACTTCTCAATGACAGCATTTCTTTAACTCGGGTCGCACAAAATCAGTCTGAATGTCAGATTGGCACTCTTATTATTGGGGACAAAGAGTAGGGACGCATACTTCTATAACATTGATTGAATTTAGTTGCTAAGCAACTAGTGTATGGGAATTCATCCGCGAAATTTAAATCGTAGTGAGAGGGAATTGCGCGTTTTGCTGAATAGTCATCCCAAGAAAAAGTTGAAGCGAACACACTTCGTCCGTTTTATTTATGAGGCCTAGCTCAGAATAATTTCATCCCAACATAGTTAAGCTTACATGAATAATAGCAGGAATAAAAATTGAAATAATTTTACGACATGTTTATACCGTCTAAAGTTTACAGTATGAATTATATACAGGCCTGTTTAGTCCTGAGGGCATTGGTGAGATAAAGTAATCTGGTTTATTTTAAGAAGCAAAACTGAAAATTGGCATAAGATGTGGATAAATACTGGATGGAACTAAAATAAATCAAATAAAATATTAAATTAATTATTAAAATTAATATTAAATATTTAGGTAATCACAGAAAATTTTGATATTCCGTCTGTTGAGAAAAATATAAACTATAGGCTAGTTATAATATTCTTCTATTGTTAAACACCTGGACTGATCGAATGCCAAATGCAATAAAAAGCATGCATATGCAAAATGTCTGTAAACACGTTTTAGTTTCCAGTTTTATGTGCTTATTTAAAAAGTGATTATTTAGCAATATTTTAGACGATGGATAAAGAGATATTAGATGCTTGCAAAAAGCAGACCAGTTTAACACTGATTTAAAAAAAAACAAAACATGATGGTCGGGTTTATAGAATGCATATGGATTTGACAGTTGGCGTGAACGCTATAAAACAGGTAGCCTACACAAAAGCAAAAGCGCGTGACACTGTAAACACTCCACCTCCACAAGCGATCAACTTTTCTGTGCTTTCTCTCGTGAGATTTACTGAACGTTGCTATCTCTATTACTTGTCACAAAGCCTCATTTCATCCTGCTAACAAAATGGTTTTACACTGAAGTGATTTACCGCGGTGACACTTTTGCTGCTTTGTCAAAGAGGTGAGTTAGCTTAATGGAAATTCTGGAAGTTCTAGAAATGCAAAACTTGCGCTAGTGCTTTCTGTTGAGGCCTAAACGATTGCCACGTAGCACTGATCTGTTTTTATTTATTTATTTTAGAAAAACTCATTGTGTGAAATGTTTACATGACGGTTGTGTTTCTAATCAAACATCTCTATATTGTTGGCATAATAATAGAAAGGTTTGGATTTCGAGCGTTATTTCAATTCTGCGTGTCATAACATTAGGCTATTAATATTCAGCAGACATCATTTTTAAATGCATTTTGGCTAAATATTGCTCAAAGAGCATCCTAACAAATTAAAAGCAGCTACGATCTTAGGCACAACACACAATTTTGTTTCATTCTAACAAATTTATTGTTCTCGATCATCTCTTACGGAATCACTACTGAAATTAAATTACAATCAAATCATCACATCAAAATATACCCTTATTACCTACTGTCAAAGTCAGCTCGTGTAGATTTGTGCTCTTTTAAAAATGAGAATACAAAATTAAACAAAACAAATAAGGTCAACAACGAAAACAGGGGGGGAAAACATTGTACACAAGTCTGGGGGAAATAAATAATAACTGTTTGGAATAGTTCGTATGTATCCCGAATAAAATATTAAAACAAAGCATTTTAATGAAAAATATTAAGTAAATAATTCCGATCAGCATCTGATCTAATGAATCTATATTGCCGGCTTTACATAGTCTTGTTTATTAAAACCTACCAAAGAATACTGCTTGGAAATGGCAGCACATGAAAACATCCACAGCACCAGCTCTGGCCCACTTGGCAACGGATGTTCGCACAGAAGATTTTCAAAGAGGTGCAGCTGCGGAATATTCAGTCTTTTCAAAAGTCATCTTTGATTTAAATTTGTCCTCAAAAATCCACGTAAGATTCAGTTCTTTACATAAAAAAAAATCAAAAGATGTGATCTTGGAGATCAGAAACTGAGGGCAGTCTTTTGTTGTTTTTGTAAGGATTTGGAAGGACAGAAAAAAAAAATCCATTCCATATTTTTGGATAATATCAAACCATGCAGTCTTCTCTGCCAAGTTGGATGGAAGCTTCGTGGATGCCACTGTTCTTCGCATTGTTTCAGTTGAATTTCATCCCTTTGTTTGAGGTTTAATGTCCCATAACAACACACACAATTGCCTGCGTCTTTTGCCTCTCAAACAAGACATTGGTACAACAGGGTAGGGGGGCAAAGATTTTGTTGTTCATTGCTAATTTCTATTATTTTTTCAGTTGAAGTTAATGCGCCAATATTACCTGGTGGAACGAACTTGTAGTTGTCACCCTCTGGTCGCCCGGTTCGCTCGGCCCAGTTAAACTTGCATCTTTTAAGTAATCTACTAAAAAATGTCCCTGAAAGAAAGAGCAGACACAACCTTTTAGGTTAAGACATTTAAGGGCCTGGAAGAAGATTAGCGGGCGGTTTAGGGTTGGGAAGGAAGAGGGGTGATTTTTTTTTTTCTTGTGAAAAAAATATATAACACATCTGCAGTCTCAATATTCCCTCACAATCACAGTATCAAAATGTTTTGCTATCTTGATGATAGTCTGTGTTTTATCAGATTAGTCATATATAAAATATTTTTTAGTCTTGTATGCTGTTCTATGTCTCACTGAACATTCGTTTGCAGTCCATGGAGGGGGGCGGTGTATCTGCACTCACATTGCCGACCTGAGAATATACATCCTCCGGCGTCTGCGGCACTCCTGGGGGCGTCATCCTTTTCTCTTTCTGTCTCCGATTGCAAAACCAAACTCTCACCACCTCCTTTTCCAGCTGCAGGTTGTCCGCCAGAGAGGTTATCTCTTGGGCCGAAGGCTTGGGACATTTCAAGAAGTGACTCTCCAACGCACCTTTGACGCTTACTTCGATGGAGGTGCGCTTCTTGCGCTTCCTGCCCTGTGCCGCTATCTTGTCGATGCTGGTGGGGCTGCCCGTGGAGGAGTCTGCCTCTTCCAGCCATTTGTTAAGCAGCGGCTTCAGCTTGCACATGTTCTTAAAGCTGAGCTGGAGCGCTTCGAAGCGACAGATTGTGGTCTGCGAGAAGACGTTCCCGTACAGAGTGCCCAACGCCAAGCCCACGTCCGCTTGCGTGAAGCCCAGTTTGATCCGGCGCTGTTTAAACTGCTTGGCAAAGTGCTCTAAGTCGTCCGACGTCGGCGTGTCCTCGTCGGAGTGCGGGTCGTGGCTGTTCACTCCGATGTGTGCTTGCTGGTGATGTTGATGCTGGTGGTGATGGTGGTGGTGGTGGCTGCTGTGATCGAGCTCCGGCGTGTCGCCACGAACCAGACCCGGGTGTACTAGGCTCTGGCTGCCCGGCGGACTGAGCATGCCGTTCACCGTGAAGCCTCCAGGCTGCGAGTATATGAGGGACTGCTGCTGCTGTTGGCTCCCGGTTAAAGAAGGGATGTGGGCAGCAGTTGTGCTACCCCAGGCACCCGCGTGAGTCTGGTGGGGACCTAAATGTGGGGGCCTGTGATGCAGCGCAGTCCCAGAGTGCAAATCGTCTCTCCCCGAGTTATTTTTCACGTCCTGCTGCGGGCTGCCTGTCATTCCAACGGGACTAGACGACCAAGGCGATCCGGCTTCAGCTGCGGCCACTGCGGCAGCTGCAGCCGCCGCTGCAGCGTGAGGCAAGGACGTCACCCACTGGTGAGCGTGGCTCAGCATATGTCCCCCGTTGCTCGCTGCCATCGCGCCCTGCATGAAATCGCTTTGTACCATTTTAACCGCTGGGTCTCCTCTGTACCCACCGGACACTGAGGTTACCGCAGCACTGCCCTGCTGCATCCCACCTCCGGAGTCCGAGTGCACGATCGAGCCGGACGATAATATACTACTGCTGGGTAGATAAGGGTTGGAAGCCGCTGTGGCCATTCCGCTAACCTTATGAATATGTTTGCTGATCACCCCCTCCCTTTTGCAGAAACTTTTTTTAATGCAGGCAAATTATATCTCATGAATTATTCAAACTTTAAAAGTCTGGCTTGTGTTTTGGCAAACACCATCAACAAAAAGCAAAGAGAAAGATATTGTAGGCGAGAGGACGAAATCCGTCTCTTGAATAATTTGTGCATTCATATATTTCGAACATATGAATGACTGAAACGATAAATTCCACTTTTATGTCAGCGTTGAAAAGCCCTCGAAAGTCAAACAGTCCTTCGATATATTTTCTGCTTAAATAGTCTGAGGACAAGGAAAAACAAAACAAATGAAAGAATAAAAAAAAAATGTTTCAAAACTTTGTCCCGCGAGAAACTTCTGGCGCTTGAAGAAGTTGTATTATGCCCTTAAAAATAATAAGTCCAAACGTATGTTCCGTTACGAGTGGAAAAATATTAAACGTGGCTCTTCCTCAATTCTTTTGTGATTTAGCCGCAGCGATTTCACTTGCTCCGTCCCTTTATTTCTTTTCTTTTGCAGATTCTTTTATGGTGCTGTAAAGTCTGTCTCTTTGTTCTGTTTTGATGTGTTTAAACCTGCCAAACCGCTCCAGTTGAAGTACAATCCAGTATTACAGTGCAAAGCAGTGTTGCATGCCTTCTTTCTCATTCGCTTGTTCTCTCTCCTCTCCCTCGCTCACTCTCCCTCCCTCTCTTTCACTCTCTCTCTCTCTCTCGCTGACAGTTAGCTCCGTCCCTCCCTCAGAGCTCGAGGACACACGAGTGTTTACCCTGCGCTGCGTACATCGTCCACGTCTTGTCCCCAAATGCAAGGAAGTCGGGTGTACGGCTCTCGTTGATTGGATAGCACGGGGGAGATTGACAGGTCTAGAGAACTCGCTTCAGGCACTTAGACCCCCTTCCGGCTATTCCAATTGGCTGCTTTTGAATTTAAATAAATAAATCAAGATAAATGACCGAAAACTCTAAAGAATGTGGAAATATATGAATAAATCCCAATTTAAGTACAATTTCCCACAGTTTTGGTGAATTATTTTGGTGAATCATTGACAAGACAGTGTGACTGTCATTGGGCTTTTTTCTCAGGGCCATAATAAAATAACAACACATAGTTCTATCACTAAGCCTTCTGTTGAATGTATTTGTTTATTTGTTGACAAACACAACAGATCTTCTTTTAGGCCTAATTGAAATTTCGAAAGAGTTTTTTTTTAACTCCACTGCGTGGGCTCTCTGTTTACATCCAATTTCCTCTTATGAGGTCTAAAATATAGTTTCTCTTCCAGCTTGTCTATTGCAATTTTAAACGCAATAATATGAAAATATCGACGCAGTAACTATCGTAATTGCGTCACTACTATTGACTGCTAGCCTACTATTTTTTTCCTGGCCTCTCAAGAGTTAACGAGATCACTGTGCGATGCTTCCAAGCGGAAACAGAGAGTGCAAGGCAATTCGACGCAAGAAAGGCATGGGAAGAAAGTGGCAACCAAAACTAAGGCAAACTGAGCAGTCCTTTGGGGGTTTGCAAGAAACGACTTTTAATTTAACAAGCAAGACCGACTGTCGATAGGGCAAATACGACATTCCTATTCAAATTTCGCGCTAAATTGTTTAGACTTTACCATCAGACCCCTACAACATATGGAATCACCCAGTGGTATAAATAAAAGTGCAAGTCCAAAGAAATTTGGGGGTGATTGACATACGGTCCCCCAGCTTCAGTAGGCTATACAAGAGCGCTTGGCGTTGCTTATGAACTACTATTAGAATATTAGTCTAAAGACAGGCAAATCATAGCCTACGTAAACCAATGCATCATTTTACAAGAATAATCACTCCAAAAGCTATTGTGACAGAAAAGCCTATTTTAGATTTCATTTAGTATCGGTGTATTGGGTATAAAAACACCGAATCAGGTTTTGTAGAAAACCCAAGAGAGCACTATACGCACTCCCCTTCCCAATAGATTCCATTTGGATCAGACTCAAAAACCGAGAGAACCTCGTGGATTTGTTTACATTGAATGGCAAAGTAGGGCCACCGCCACGGGGCTGTCTATTCATTAATTTCCAACCGATTTTGGTCTAAATTACTGCTATGTATTTCATACTGCTCCCTTTCAAAGAAAATCTCGTGCGGCCACATATGAAACGCGATAGCCAGTGTGAGGAAAGGGATTCACACACTCCGAGGATTCAAAGCAATTTCAAATGTTCAAGCCTTCAACTTTTGAAGTTTAATGTTTTTATCCGAAAAGTAGGCTGTTTATTATTTATTTGTTTATGTAACAAGGTCCCCATGTTCCCTGCTGGGGAGATCATTTGTTTTCTGTGCAAGTAGAGAGGGAAAAATCCCCAAGTATAACAAGAGACGAACAGTTAGTGCTGATTTTCATTTGCATAAATTTTCATATATTTTAGTGAAAATAATAGCGGTGCAGAGGAGAGCTCCGCTCAGTTGAGTCAGAGGGAAGAAAATCTTAGGAAGGACCAAAACGGAGGGAGAGAGTCGGTCACTGATGGACGAACAATGCAGTATTTGAGACATTTTTCCAGTTATCGTGGAATCTTACGGTAAGTGAAAACAAATCAGTATTCAGCGGGCTTACAGCTATATTACCACGCAGAATATAGCACACTTTAACGTTAATCTATGTATATAGTA
>JAUYWG010000039.1:5444062-5475351 GCA_034779775.1 Enteromius afrohamiltoni | reverse complement strand
TCTATCTATCTATCTATCTATCTGTCTATCTATCTATCTATCTATCTATCTATCTATCTATCTATCTATCTATCTATATGATGTAATAAACTCAGTTCTGCAGTTTTATTTGCTTACCTACATAGAAAAGTACATTTCAGTCACTCACCTCAATTAATAAAGTGTAAGGCGTGTTATCAGATATCTACACAGACTTTATTAGCGAACATGGTGAGCATCTGGACACCTGGAGGAAAAAAATGCGCCTGGAGACAAAATGCGTATTGCGTGCCATAGAAAGAATATTTGTTCAAGATGCAGTTCCAACTGATTCTAACATTGTTATTTCTCTTGCAGGAGAGGAGCTTAGACTCTCCCACCTTCCCTCCCTTCTCTAGGGAGAGGGGCCTCCTTCCACGTTGGACCCAGACTCAATCTGCTGCAGAGGGACAGAGTGGCCACGCTGTGAGCGGAGACACACACACACACACACACACACACAGATCTCACTGCTTCCGTTTTCAGCTTACACTGCTGCTGGAGCTGTTAGCCTGCCGGCTATTTTTCTTTGAGAGACTATAAAAATATGCAAATGCTGTTGTTAAAGAGAACAGTGGAGTTTTTTTTTTTCTTCTACTTGCACCCCTTGTGAGTCTGCAGAGCAAAAGGCGGAAGGAATTCACTTTTGTCCCTCAATTTGTTTATAGAAAGACAGGAAGAATTAAAGGAGAGCAACAGCGACAGACACATCATAACATTTGAAATGACCACACTGATAGGGACGAATAAAATAAATTTTACAAATATACTGCTTTAAACGAAATGTATCTGCAGAGTGAGCGATTTTTTAAAAATGCTTTCATTCTCTTTCCTCTCATCATGGCGGACAGGCCTTTTAACAGAGCATCAACTGCTTTAAGAGTGCAGGAAAAGTACAGGGCGAATTTGTAAACCCCTCACGGTGCCGCGAACACTTTTTGAAGTGATTATGAAGACAGTTCAGATCAAAGGCTTTGACAACTCTGAGTGCCCGCCAAGACTGAGCCCCTGTAATCGCACAGAGCCCTCCGTACAACACAGCTCACACCCCTCGAGCACCCGGCAGAACGCAACGCCACACTCACGCATAAACAGATTATCAGGGGACAGAAAACAGCTGGAAAGTAAATATGGGATTAGAGTTTTCAAACTGAACTGCACCGATATAACCAAGGAGATTAGCGAAACATTTACAGGTAGATATTAATTATCGGCGTCAAGGAGATGAGAGAAAAAATAGTGAATTAAAATCTCCATGCATATGTTTTATAAAAGCAGTATAAAAATTCATTATATTTAATATTTTCCATTGCATTCAACATATCACATGTATTAAATTAACTGCCATAATTTTCTAAATCCTTTACAAAGAAACCATAAGAAGCAAGGAAAAAAGAGAGGGGGAAAAGGAGAGCGAGCAGAAAGTGCTTTGTTGAAGTCAACAAACTTTTATATTTTTATATAATTATGTGCTCTGCTGTGCATAACTGCTAGGCAGCATTGTAACAAATGTCCATCATTGGCTCCATTAGCCCTGAGGACAGACGGCCATTACATTTTTGCTCAGTATTTTGCTAACACTATAAGAAAACACAATAGCTCCGAACAAAACAAAAACATTATTAATAGTGATTTTATTAGGATTTTATTAAGTTGTATCGTAGAATTAAAAAAAAAATATTTTGCCATGCACATGCACACACACACACACACACATATGTTAACAGACTGCCATCTTGAACCTGCTCATCATCTTGTTGTTTGGTCATTTAACTGAACGCTTTGCTTTTGTCATTGTATTTACTGTTTTGTGGTACCGCACTGGTGCTGATGTAAAACAATAAAATGTGTGTGACAGCAAGTCCCCTCTCTGCCTCATGTTTACGGTGCCACTCAGAGCTCTCTCAGACTAACCGCTTGGTACAGTCTTCTCTGGATCACTTCCAGAACCCTCGGGTTCCGAGTGGCCCAGTCTCTGAAGAGCAGCCAACAAACGGGCCTTTCAGTGTGGACAGCAGATGGGGCGGGCCAGCCAGCCACTCGGAGGAACTTCTTGTGTCGCCAGACACAGAGAATGAATCCGCTTTTATCTGCCAGCCCAGTGGACTACAATGAGCCTTCCTGTGCACTTAACCATGAGACAGCTCACACACACACATACAGAGAATGATGCCAGACAGGTAGCGCGCATTGCCATTCCCTAACCATGAAAGTGAAAATCCAAAACTCTGGGTTTGGCTATACTCGTGATTTAACAGACAAACACACAGTCTGTTTGTTCAATCATGTAAATCATTCTCTGGGCAGAAGAGCTACAATCCTGATAGGCTACAAGATAAACAAGCTAAAAATTAATTCCTGAAGAATGATCAAAATCGACATTATTTAGGCATTATGATCAAAGACATTGACTGCATGCGCCAGGCTATACAAGGCTGTTTTTAATCAAAATTGCATGCTAAAAATTTTGTAATTCCTTTCATATCTTGCATAGGGGAGTTAGAAATCCAAGCATATTGACCTCTCTACTGTTTAATATTTACAATTCAGTATTTTGTCAGCCGTTTATGCCTAATTGTTCCAGACAAGCTTTCCAACGTCTCTTTCAACAGTAGCAGAAACTCCCACTGACTAGTCTCTCACGGATAATCATCTGACACCACTGCGCTGGGCTGTGCCATACCGCCTCACACTAAGTGTGTGTGTGTTTGTTCTTTTGACAACTTGGTCGCAGGGAACTGCAGGCCCTATCGATTGCCTGATCATTAGGAGTGACCAGCTGAGTGGCAACATAGCCGCAAACAACACTTTCTGCAACGCGAAACATCTGACCTCTCTTTAACGAACAGCCATCGAGTGACCAGACCTACTCATTGACCCATAATAGTCACTGCAGGCCAGCAGCGTTGAGATAACTACATCCAGCTGTGGGCTGTGTTTCATCGACTGCCATGGATCCGCTGGACTTGAGCGATTCGGAATATGGTCTGACGTGGATTTTTATGAGGAAATGTATCTCATATCTGATGGTTTAGCAGATGTCCGTATGCAGAACAGTTGGCAGGTGTGTCTGCCGGTACAATCCCACTGATGATACAGTTTACACTAGTCCGACACCCACTGCTGAAAGTCTGCGAGTGACACTGCTCACCTCCTGTTGCGCTATTAGAAAGCACGGCTTCCAGTTCAGAGCCTCGCACCACCCCAGTGTGTGTGTGTGAGAACGAGACAGTGAGAAAGAAGGGGGAGTCAGGGAGAGGGTAGGAGGAGGAGGAGGAGGAAAAGGCCACTGATCAGTGAGTGAATAAAGCGTTTCTCTGCTGAGTCCCTCAGAGAGGAAGCACCCTGCAGAGGACAGTGTGGAAATGAACTCGATGAGGCGGTGAGTGTTTGACCCCATGTCTGTCCTCACGCCACCCTCACCACTCTCATGGCTGACTGACACCGACTACATCCTGCTTGCAACGAGTCACTTCCCGTCTGTCATTACCTCGCCTGAACACTTTCTTAATTCAACACTACTATGTCCGTCAATAAACGGATGAGGGATTCCGCGTTTGAAGTGTCATATTACGATATCGCCCATTTATTTTCTTTCCGTCAGGTTTCATCCTTAGTTTCTTCAAGAAAATGGGTCTGTTACATGCTAACCAACACCATATGAGTCTAGCAGCGTGAGAAATATCTGAAAGGCGGCTGCTCAAGAGTTGAGCTCCGGGGAAAGGATCCTTGTGGGGCAGCTGAAGGAATGGGGGGGAAGAGAGGAAGCAGATTGCTGGAGAAGGCAGTGGCTTTGAAGGTTGTAGGTAGCAGGTTTTTCCCTGCACCACTGCAGGAGACTTGAGCACAGGCCCCCACCGGCACAGGTGGTACTGCTCATTTCAATTTAGCTCAAATCTACACTTGAAATAGTGCGGCTGTCATAAGCAATCTGCAGCCCAGGACGGAGCACTGCCTTGGTCGAGGAGTGGTTGGGGGGAGGATGGGGGTGTCAGAGCAGACTACGTTGAGTTCTGAAGAAGAGGCTGCTGCCATATGCCCTCCCAACAACCTCCTCCCCCTCCTTCGCTGTTCCTTTACTCTTCCAAGCACATGTTCACCGCAGGTCCACTCATCCAGAACAGCACAAAGAGAGGTCAAAGCAGTCAACAAGTTATTTACTGCAGGGCAGCCGCTGTGCCTCACACACCCCATCTGCTTTCGAAGATGAGACTGAATCCCTCATTATGTAACACAAGATCAACTTTCTTCTTACAAAGGTCTGATGCATACTCATAACTCTTCTGTGCTTACGCTTCTTGCACAACTGGTAGGCATCAGGGAAGCCACTAGTCAAAACCTCCTGTGCTAAAGGTCTCATCCATTTGATGCTTGCAATTGGTTAATTTAACTGCAGATGCAGAAGATGTGTAACACTTTTAAGAACAAAACCAATTTTGGCTGCTCCAGAATTTATACCAAGGCATTTAGGAGTTTCATTTTAAAAGATGTTTTAATTTAACATTTATTTTTTATTTTACATTTATGCAATGCAGTTTATGCATTCCCTGGGAATCATGGCCATGATGGAATTGTTAATGCTATTCTCTAAAGTTCAACCTTTTACTAATATTTAACAATGTTTCCAAAGTCAAATCAGTAAGAGTAAACTGTAATATTACGTTCCCAGTCAGTGTTCGACTTAACAGTTGTCTTGGAAAGCCGAAGGAGTCTTTAAACAGAGGAGAAGAGGCAGTGTCTATAGACAGCACAGAGGATGGACAGATCAGAGCAAGCTTTGCAATCCTGGAAGTGTTTCCTCGTCAGAAAGCAGGCGTTTTTAAGCAGTGTTGTTCTAGCCTGAGGCTACAGCCCACTGGATCATGTTGAGCTCTTTCAGGGGAGGAAGAGAAAACATGGCAGGCCTCGATGAATGCAAATGTACTTTGTGTATCTCACAGGCATCTTGGAAGCACAGTTGCCCCTTTAGGAACGTGTTGTCTGATGTGGGAACCTCTAAATAATACACAAGCCCGGACATGAGGTGTGCTTTTACCCTCAGCTGAGGGGAAATATAATCGAGAAGCTTTAAAAAAAAACAGGACGGGTATGGTATTCCCTTACCTTAATCATGCTAATTTATTCATGAATTTCTGAATTCAGTCTGTACTTTGATGCATATTTGCCCATCAAGAGGTCCCAAAAGAACCACTGGCATCTGCACAGTCAGCACTTGAGGAACCAGGCATGGCTCGCCATACCATGACTATGGAGGATTACACCCAAGTTGCCCCCTTTGGACTGTGTGCCTTGTCCGTTGAGCTGCCAACCTGGCCAGCTCGTTCACAGCATGGCAGAGCCTGTCCAGGAGGTGGTATTCTCTCTGGACTAACATGTGTTTCTGCGGCTGGTACCCTGCCCACTACAGCACAGCCCGTGCCAGAGCTCATGCGTCTGTGCACTGATAGAGCCTCGATGAGGTTGTGGGAATGCTGGGAGATTGTCTATCTTTTATCCCCGGGCTTCAAGTGAAGTTGAAATTGAGTTTTTAGCGGGTTTCTCTCTCCTGCTTGCATGACTCTCGAGCAATGGCTCCTTGCCTGCAGCATCAGCAGGGAGTCCTTTCAAAGACTCCAACACTGAAAATGCAAGAACGCATGTATGCAAAAAGACACGCACATTCTTTTTAGCTCCTAGTTACAAGGGAGTCTTCAGGCAGAGGACACACTACGAATAACTTTCATGCACATTTGGGAAAAGAGAAAGTTTATTCCCGAGTTCTCCGAGGAAGATTACACACAGCTAACACATTGGTGTCTTTGTGATTGAAGTCCTCAATAGCCTTCCTCATATATGCTTCAACATTAGTGCATATTACAAACAAGTCTTAATGGATCACTCACATTTGTCCTAATGAGTAAAGTTGGTCTGTAGTTTCACTCGTTAAACTTCTTCATCAAGACCCACATCATCTGTGCATTCATGCCTTGTGACTGTGCTGATGCTGTAAAGGAGAGCAAGAAGAACTAGTGAAGAGCTGAATTGACAGGATTAATGGACGAGGAGCTGAGCGGTGCAATTACACCCTTCAGTGAGGGGCATTTTTCATTTTTGGGTCCTCCTCATCTCTGGCTTTCTCTCCTGTGGGAGAGAGTGCAGTCCTAGCGGTTTGTTTGTTTTAATTATTTTTCCATATGCAAATGTGGTTTTATTTAATTGCAGCGAAGCAAGCGACGAGCACGGAAAAGAAAGAGGGGAGGACAAACTCATTATTGATTCCTGAGCCATCTTTCTGGAAGCCATCGCCATTACGTAGCGTAATCCATCTTTCCCATGCATTAACTTCAGTACAGGCATGGAGAGAAGTGTTAATGCCTCCTCAGAACATCAATCAGACAGGGAGAGAGAGAGAGATAGAATAACCTCTGAACAAGTGTCTTCTTGTTCTTCTTCTTCTTCTGTTTGACAGGTACCACTCAGTAAAATATGTTTTTATTGCCAGGAAATGAGGACTAAAGGTTGTTGTAATGAGACAGGTTAAAATAAGCCATGCAGGTTACCAGCAACCTTCCACCAAACCATCCTCATCTATTCCGCAGGCCTGAAATAATGTTTTCTGCAGGGAGTTTACAATAATGTCCTCTTGAGGAAATGAGTGTGATTGTGTGGTGGGTGCGTGTTTGCATGGGTGTGTATCTTGTGTGTGATTGAGGCTCTTCATGGCTCTTTTCAAGTGTACAATATGCCTTGCACTATGCAGAGATGAGACATAAATATTGCTGAAAAAAAGAGAAGTACGTTATCAAACCCTGCCATCACAATGGAGAGCTTAATTACCCAAGGATATGCTTTGGGAGTGTGTGTTATGTTTGTAAGCAAGACGGTCAGGTTTGAAATTCAGAGGCCTGGTGTATTTCTTTGCACGTTTACTTGTTTATTGCTCACTGAAGTGGGCAGGGCTAGGAGATTCCATTAGATGAGTGACATCTTCTTTTTCAACCTGTCAGGCCATGCTTCCCCATACAGAGACGGACGGATGTCATCTGTCATTCCGAGGCCTCCCTGATGGTTTATTGGAGGTGTTCACGGATGTATGACGTGCTCGTTAATTTCTGGGACTATTAATGAATGGCTCAAGATAAAAAAAAGGGATAAAAGCGAGAGCCAGGAGTAAAAGAACAGTGGAGAGAGCAGGAAGCTCAGTTTCAGCATTTCTGAAAAAACCCTCAAAGTCTTTTCTTTAATCCATCCTGACAAGGCTGAGGCTCAATCCACCTCACTCTCTCTCTTTCTCTCCTTCTTCTGGATCAGTAGGGTCCTGCAGTGGTGGAGCAACAGCATGGGTTCTTAGATCAGTGTTCTGTGTTCTGAGAGACACACATACAGAAGGGGTAATTACTATGCCACGCTGAACAGTAAAAGCAGACCTAATCCTCTGTGTGTTGGAAGCCTGTCTACCATGGCTGCACAGGAGAGATTGTACAAAGTGTGTGCTAGGACAATGTTTGCGTGTTTACAGTTGTGTCAGGTTTTCTTAAAGTAATAGTGTGGTGAATAAGGGGTTTGTTTTTGTCTGTTCCTCAGATGAGGCTATCATATGTATTCTGATAATTTCAGAACACTTTTCCAGTGCTTTTTTGGTCTATTTCATTTTGATCTTGGCTGTATAAATACCTGCCAACTTTCAGGTTTTCAGGAATGATAGAAACACATCTATCATTCATTAGACAAACAAATAGATAAAAATCATTGTTCAATTTCTAATTAAATGTTACTGTTTATAGAGACAGATAACAACGAACAAAAACCTTTCTAATTACATGATCATGTTTAATTTTTACATTTTTGTCTTGCACTGATACTGCAAGAATCTTGTATTTGCGTGTGTTCCTTGCTGGCAAAGCTCTGGGAGAATTGCATCAGTCAGAGAGCAGTGCCTACTGAGCAACAGGCTGGATGCAGAACGTGTTTCCCTGGGAGGCTGGTCTGATTGGACATGCATAGAGGATGTAAATAGCCTGGCAGTGCTTGGGGTATTCGGCATCGCCAAATAGGCCTTCCACTAACCAGGGAGACACCTGTGAGGAATCCCCCGCTGTGGGCTTCATTTAGAGAAAGTCTCCTCTGGCTACACCTGGATATCTCACTCAGGCCCAACTGTGGTGGAATACAGCTGCCAGTCATGCAGATGAAAGGTCTACTGTGACCATGGTGAAACTGGCTTTTACATGGTAGGTATGCTGTGCAAACAGCGCCAAGTATGGGGTGATAATCTGCTCTAATACCACCCACCTGGCCTGCTAAACCACCTCTGAAATCTGGAAGCATTGGAATACATACACAGGTAAAAACCGTGAGTAGAGAGGGAGGATTAAATTCTTTTGGCTTCAGCTGATGCTGATCTGATACGGGGCTTTCTGTCTTGTGTAGGACATCTGGAAACCTGCCAGTGCTAATATGCAACATCCATATCTAAAATCAAAAGAAAGCATTGCTAGATCAAAAACTCCTTATTAGGGACGTTTTGATCGACAGCTGCCCTCGTTTTACACTCACAGTGGAGGTAAATGGTGTGATCTGCACGACGACTGATGGACACCGAGCCAGGCTAAGAGACAGAGAGCACCGCAGTGGTGTGTGGAGGTCGTATTCAGCATATGCCAGCCAGTCAGGCTGTCCTCCCCACTGCCGAGTGATGAGAGCAGGGAGCCGAGAGCCGCCCTGCCCCTGACGAGCTGCCAGCTGGCTGGGGAAGAGAACACGGTGGACTGACACTCTACTGGGGGGTAACCTGCCAGGAGGAAGGGAAAGACAGCTGCGTGTGTGACTGGTGTGTGGGTGTGGTCAGTAAGTATGCATGTGTGTTTGTGTATGAGGGGATACAGGCGCAGCTCAGGGCGCGGTTGGTCTCCTGCAGGGGTCCAGATGGACGCGGGGAGGGGGGTGAGCTTGATTCAAGGCTTTTTGGAGAGAGTGACAAGAGTGACAAAATTTCTCTGGAGCTCAAACTGTGCTGCCAGCATGTTCTCTCCTGGCCCGCCTTCTGCCCCCCACTGTCACCTGTTAACCCCCCACCCTTTTGCCCTGCTCCGGGACTGGCTTTGAGATGGGCACACATATGCACTTACTGGAACAGGCATGAAGGCATGGTATGGTTTCAGAGGCTTTTTTCTTAGTGTGAACTGGCCAACTAAAACTGGGCTGTTGTGGTCATTAGTGCTGTAGGCACGCTCCTTAATAAGCACAGAAAATGTCTCATATGATAATTAATTAATTTGCTGCATGTTAACTGCATTTTCATTAGCTGTTTAAGCTATATTTTTGCATTTTCGGGGGTGTAGGAATGATTTGAAAAGGGAGTGCCACAATATAAAATACATCAGGATTGTTCATAAATATTAATATTAATAATAATAATCCTTATGTGTAATTCTTTCAGAGAATGAGAATGTGGCTTATTATAGGCTTTTGCTTTTCCCATCAAGCTGCATTTTTTTTCTTCCATGCGAGAAATCAAGCAAAACTTTTTTTCAAGTATTTTTTAACAAAATGTACTGCCTGTTCACAAACTATAAAATCAAATCAAGTCATCATCATAGTGCTTTTTACAATGCAGATTGAATCAAAGCAGCTTTACAGTATAGCAAAAACAAAAATCATACCATTAACTAACCTTGCCTTAAAAAGGTCAAATGATCTGGTATTTTAATTGACTTTCACACAGTCACACTTCACTATGACTTTATTTTATTTTATGGTATGTTGGCTGGACATCTTGATTTGCTGGAAAATGTTTTTTTTATTTTTTAAATCTTAATAAGCGATAAAGCAGGTTTGATGATAAAAATGATATTAATAATAATAAAAATCTTCCTCGGTAATAAAATATTGTCGAATATACCAAACTAAAGTTTTATTTTTAGTTTTAATCAGTATGATATCACAATATTTGCCTCACCCTGACCATTTGCAACCCCAAAATGACCTAAATGGATTTTAATACAAAAATCAAAGAAGAGCTATATTAAAGTCTGTCATGTGACATTTTTAAATAAATTAATAGATGATGCTCATAATTTTCTGGTATGTTACAGTAACAGTCAGTTTATATTGGAGTATCACTGTACAGAGTCAAACAAACAAACACTTTTAGTTATAAATATTTATATTAATAATACAATTAATATTTGCTTTAGGTACATTCATGTGTAAAATATATTCTGTAAAAACATAGGTCAGATTCAGTGTGCACCAACAGTAAGAAGCTTTTATCTTCAAAACAACCACTGTCTTTTTTTATAAGTCTCTTCTAAATAGTCCCTCCTAATTCTTGCACTTTTTCTCTATAACAAGACTCTTTTGTGTCCTTCATCAGTGTGACATACAGTGCTTTCTGTGGGAATACTCTCTGTCTTTTATGAAATTAGTCTGGATACAGAGCAGGAACGCCGAAGCTGTCTGGTCTGCCCTGCGGGCCGGTAGATGTGTTGGACCTGGTCCCATGGTGAGGGCGCAGAGGAGATCAGACGTCCCCTCACACATACTGTCCTTCAGATAAATCTCCATGGGGGCATCATTAATCTGGACCTCATAGAAACACAGAAGAACTGTTTGGCTCGTAGAGAATGATATTTAAAAAGTTATGTTGCCATATCATATGCAAAGGTGAAAATTGTCTTCGCTCTTCCTCTTCCGTACCTCTATTTTTCACTCTCCCACTCTCTGTATCTCTGGTTTTACACTCTTTTCATATCTCCTCCAAATACTTTCTTGACCCTACAGCCATCTTCATTTCAGTTACAACCATGACACACACACACACACACACACACACACATACAGACGTCACATTTACATTTCAAACTGGCACTGTGTCTGCCACACATTCATTATTTACCAGCCCCTGGCCACAGTGGAGAGTGCCTGATCTCTCACTCTCTCCATCTCTCTCTCTTTCTGTTTCTGCCTCCCTATGACTCTTACCCTCTCCTCTCCCATCTCCACTTCCTGTTTCTACATTATGGAAAGTGAAAGTTATGAGTACAAGGTAATTATGGTTCTCAGCATGGACAAATCATTCTAATCACTCTCATTAACTCAAAGAAAAACAAAACTAAACAAAACAGAGTGGAATGTTAAGGATATGGACATAATGTATGGAAACATTTCTTGAACCACAGATCTTATGTTTTTTTAAATATATAAATCAAAACAGTTTTCTTTTAAAACTATTTAAAAGAGTTTTAAATAATTTTATGACTGCTCTAACTACTCAAACAAATATATTTAGAATTATTCCAGGTGGTTCTTTCTTTTTGTTTCTATCTTCAATAAAAACCCTGCAATAAATAACAACAACGACAAAACATTTTGTAATGTCACTTTAACAAAGGCATGTTGCTTAATGTCATCTGATATCAGGGAGTGACATCATGTTTGTATCGGGAAAACAACACAAACAACAGTAAGTAATGGCATGGAAATTGATACGTTTTGTGATGTAATGTGGTATTATTTATTAGTCCCACTTTAAATATTTTGTATCATAATTTTATCAAATTAATTGGTGTGATGTAATGAAAGAATAAATGAATGACTGAATAAATAAATAAAAACAATTGAAGCAATGTAAGCTAACTCTCGATTTCTCACTGATGAATGTTGTACATCTGTTTATGATACATATATGATGATAATTTTTATGTGGTATTATATGTAGCAACCATATTATCCATACACAGACTTTATGGTATGTACAGTATATAAAAAACAAATATATCAATTATATATACTTTATATGGTAACACTTACAATAAGGTTCGTTAGTTAGTGTTAGTTAACAACATGAGTAAACATGAATTAAGAATGAAGCATTTAGTGATTTTAGTTCATGTTAATTTCAGCATTTATGAATGCATTATTAAAATCACTAGTTGTGTTTGTTAATATTAGTTAATGCACTATAATCTAAACAATGAACTGTATTTTTATTCTAGTTTCTAATAACTATGTGGTTTCACATATCTTTTAAGATATATATATATATTTTATATAAGGACATTTCTTATATGTACATATCATTTATTTGTGTATGGGTTGCTCACCAATGGATCCTCTGTAGTGAATGGGTGCCATCAGAATGAGAGACACAAGGATTCACATGACTCCATCAATGCATGTCTGGTAAAGAAAAATACTTCCACAAACAAACGACAAACAACAGAAACAAATCCATTATTAAAACTTTGAACCATTGCTTAAAATAATCCATAATATCGCTTCCTCCAATGAAAATGTCCATCCCCTGTTGTCCTCTCATATCAAAATCATATTTTTTTACTGGATAGAGGGCTCATATTTTAGCCGAAAGCAATGATTTGTAGTTAAAAATGTCTTGATGGATGTTTTGTTTTTTTATAAACACACATCTTTTCACTTTTGATTACTTATTACATTCATATCAGGTGTTTGGACTCCCATTCACTCTTGAGTATCCATTGGTGAGTGAGAAATTTTATGATACATTTTCACACGTTTTGGGTATGATTAGGGATGTAGAACAAGGTATTACTAATTACTACTAATAAATGATTAGTATTCTAGAATATGCATGCTAACATGCAAGTAAGAGACCCTAAAATAAAGTGATTTTTTTGGGGGGCTAAATTATTCCTTAGTTATAACCAAGCAATATACAGAATGATTACAAAATGCAAACTCTTTTGTTTTTTGTTGTTTTTTTTTATGTAAAAAAATAATAATATATATATATTTTTACATTATAGTGTTTGTAGATCCAGCCGAACAGGAATGACCCAAACAAAATTGGTGTGAGTCCATAAGTGTGAAATCTCAATAAGAAAAGAGTATGATATAGACAGAGGCAGTGTGGTGAGAAGCTGTCTGTTTATACTGCCACTGGCTTGGTGTTAGATCGTAGGAGTGATGAACATGTCGATTTCACATTTTGATGAGGCCAAGACATTGTATGTGTGTGTGTGGTGATGTTACTTTGTCAGGTGCTATATACAGCACACAATGTTCTTGAACGTGGCAAAGGTGACAGCACACTTGTTTTGATCCAATACAGATAACTGATGCCAAATGCTATAAAAATGTGGTACTTGCATCTAAATACAAATTAAAGTGCACATCATTGGAGTAAAACTGATTTGTATTGTATACTTATTTCTTTAGAAATTGATACAAGTTTGATTCAGGGTGTAGTTAACTATATCAATATTATTACGCTAAGTATATTTTTAGGTATATAAGAGTAGTTTAGTGGTTTGAAAAGCAGCTCTTTTTTGTCCTCACTTCAGAGAGTATTGATACATGTGATTAAATTAGCTCAAACCTTGTGTTGTCAAGTAATGTTATCTAGAAGCTCACAAAACAGAATTGTTATGCACCTTCATTTGGCAAAAGAGATGACATTTATTGAAAAAGGTTCCACTGAAGGGAAAACTAATCACACGAAACAACTATTTACAACAAAACAACATCAATAATTCAATAAAGAGCTAAAACATCTATGAATTCTTAACAACTATTTAAAAGCCTCCATAAATTCCCATGTTTTGACCAAGCATGCAATTAAATTATTCAAGCACAAGGGATTTGGGGTATTATTCTGCTCAACACTAATTTCTTAGTTTTTTAACACTTAAAATCTTATTTTATTTTAAAGTTCAATGAATGCAGATCACTGAAATAGGAATCCCAACCCTGGTAAAGTAATATCTAGTACTGTACTACTTGATCATTCTTTATCAGTTATTTTAACACCTAAAACATATTTTTTTAGGTCAAAAACCATTAAAATTCCTATGCTGTCTGATATATGAAACCAAACCCTGACATTTCAAATAATTGTTATTTAGTATTTGACAATTTTTGGGTACTTTCAACACTTGAAAGCTTAGTAGTTGGGAATTCTCAAGCCAAATAAGTTAATTTATTATAGATAAATATATTATGAATCTAAAACCTAACATTCCATGAAAGGGTTAAGGGTTAAAATAGTTCTTATTATTAACTCAATTTTAACACTCGAAATTTTAAGGCAATACAGTTAATTATATATGTTTTTTTAACTATGAACTCAGGCGTGGACATTTTTTAAGAAATTGTGAATAAATACTTAAAAATCAGAAAATCTTAATGTTTTTGCCTTTTTAAGCCAAAGACATTCAATGCACATAGATAACTGAATTACAATCCTGAAATTCGAAATAATGATTTATTAGTAATTGATCATTTTGAGTTATTTTAACTTTTAATTTTTTTTAATCCTAAAACCAAATTTTTCAAGCCAAAACACATTTAAATATTCATATATCAAATGTTATCTAACATAAAACCAATCCCTGGCATTTCAAGTGACGACTAATAGTAATTTTGAATGAATGAGAAAACATGATTTATTGCTTAAAAGTAGGATTTTAAAACCAAATAAGTTCACTTAACATAGATAAATCCGAACAAATCCAAACTCTGACAAGAAATTGTTGATTAGTACTTGGTCATTTTAAATTATTTTAAAACATAACACTGTAATAGACACTGGCACTTTACTGGATGTGATAGTTAATCTGGGCAACATGACCATGTTCTGATTTTGCAAATTTAAAAATATCTCACCTGTCGCAAAGTTTAGATCACACTGCTGGAACTACTCTCAGAAAGGCTTGGATCACATAACTGCACCTCGGATTTAAAAAAGAAAAAAAAGTTTTGCCATGTTACAGATGGTTCTGTAAAACATTGCTTGGAGCTTAATCAGAAAGCGGTAAAGTAAAACATATCTGCATTTCCTGTTCTGGAGGAATGTGCTCACTGAATTGTGGTGTATTGTAGGATGGCTGAATGGGGCCTCTTGGCAGGCACCACTTTTGAATCTGGCTGTTGCCGTGGTAATGAAGCAGTTCAATGCACGCTCTCTCTCTCTAAACCAGCTCCGTCTGACAGAAGACCTTGGCAGGCAATCCTGGCTCCACCAGAGCCTGCCGTGAGAACCTGTTTTCTGTCTCTTTTTTTCTGCAGGCAGGTAGGCAGCCACCTGCTGCAGGAGCTAGCTACAGTCTCAGAGCCAGGGACCCCGGCCAAGTTTCAGGCACCAGCCTGGCTGCCTTATCCCTCCTCTGGGTGTGCTTACTGCTCTCTCTTCCCGTTAAATGAGCCCCTGTGCAGACGACCTGTGTTGGACACCATTAGGGGGGTGAGTCCAGAAGCACCGAACTGGTAGGAGTAAAGGATTTAGCAATCCAGGAACGTGGTTGCTGTGAGCGGGACTGAAATCAAGCACGTTTCTTTTCTCCAGCCCTGGCAGCTTCTGTCAGTCAACAGGAACTTGGCGCTCGCTCGCTCTCGCACCAATAACAGGTGTTGTTTTCACATCATATGTTTTTTCCTTTGCTTTAACAATTTGTCTATGAGAGCGCAGCCCAGTTAAGAGCGTGAAATGTTGCACATTTGCGGGGGGGGGCGGGGGGGGGGGGGGGCGTTAAATGTTGCAAATTTGCTACCCCCCCCCCCCCCCCCTGTCTGCCTAAATAAAACAAGCCAGATATGGACAGAAATCTGTTAGCTGACACCTGAGGACGTCCAGGTGATCTCATTGAGTGGCATATAAAAGCTTATTTGCGAGCATCCAGCACGATACCCCCCCACCCCCCACTCTACTGAATTGTTTTCTATAGTCCTCCATGCCCTGTTTTCTTTTCCTCCCCATTCTGTCTCAATCTCTTTTCTTGAGTAATTTACAAAAGAATCACTTCAGTCACACATGTGCATTTTGTTAGGTATACTTAACTCTTTTCCCTGTAGTCAAAAGGGCATTTTGGAGGAAAGCTGTTCTGTCCCTGAGTCACGCAGGGCTTCTATTAAATAGCGAATCTGAGCGAACATATGTGGACCATACGCAGCAACGCTGGATACCTGATCATATCTTGGCAGTGATACAGTTGTGGGTTCACTCGCCACCTGCGTTCAGGATTGCATCTTGCGTGTGTGTATTTGCTCCGAGTGTGTGTACGTAGCGTGTGCGTTAGTTTATGCGAATATATATGTGGCCATACATAGTGCACCTGGATGAGACAGACGGCGCTCAGGCAGCTGCAGGTCAGCGGTGAGGCCCGTGTGGGCTCTCCTGACAGTAGAAAGAGGGGATAAGTGCTCGGCCCACACAGAGCCGCCAATACCTGCACGCAGCATGTCAGCAGGTCAAACCAATCCCGCCTGCTTGCAGCCTACAGCTATCTGTCTCCAATGCGTTCATTTACACCTCATGTGATTGTATGTGTGTGTGTGTGTGTGTCGAAAAAGGAGGTGGTATGTTGAAGATTGTTTGTACATCATAAACTGCTTGGAGCACAGGCACAGCTGATGCTGTTTAAATGCAATGAGCTGGCAGATAAAAATAAAATTTTACATCAGAATCACTGTTTCAGCGTAGCGCTGTGATTTGAAATTGCATTGAAGGTTCAGGATCTCTGAGGCTGTAGTTCTTCTGCTGTGCTTTCTGAGTTAGAATTTAGTGTGGTAAACATTTCACCTGGCAATTAGATCAATGACATAAAAGTGCTCAAAATATGAAAAAACATCTGCATGTTTTTAGAAATACGTGTATATATTCTTTGATTGAGATTAATTGGAATTTATTTTTATTTTTTTGCAAATAAACTTTTTTTCTTCAGACAGCACTGTTGTCAAAAGTTTGCAAACATTATATTTTTTATGATTTTAATTTTTATAGTTTCTTTTTCTCACCAAGGCAGCATTTATGTTATTACAAATGTACAGTAATATTTTTAAATATTACTGCAATTGGAAAAAAAAAAAAAAAACTTTTCTATTTAAATACATTTATTAATATAATTTATTTCAGTAATTCAAAGATCAAAAAGGATCATCTATTCAGAATTATTACATGCAGTCTCAGTGTCACTTAATCCTTCTGAAATCCTTTTAATGTGCCTATTTGCTGCCCAATTATTATTGTTGCTAAGTTATCCATCATAAAAACATCATGTGATGTAACCCAAGTTATTAACATTGTAATTCTAGAAGCTTTTTTTTTAATATGTACATTTATAACAATATAAGATTAGATTACTTCGTATTAAATGACAGAAAACTAGTCTAGCAGCTGTGCAAGTGTCTCTAATGCAACATCTGGTGAGTGACAGCACAAATCTGAAATATTTTCCCAGTGTGGGAATGCAAAGATTATATTTGTTGCCATTTGTTTACCAGGCTATAGAAGTTTTCCCAAAGATGATAACTTGACAACATGTGAGTATACACTTTTTAATCATTTGGTACTTACAAATGCTTTGAATTACAATTTTTAAGGTATAAAGTATATTATTATTACTTGTATTGTTCTACCAAAATACTTAATGTTTTCTTAAGCAATTAAATTTTTAAAAACATTTGCGTTCGTCTTGTCACAGTTTCCAGAATTTAGCAGAACAGGTGTGGATTAATGTCAGCACTATTCATGCTCTAAGAGCACAGAGGTTCACAGAGATAAATCTTTTCCTCCCAGACTGAAGGTTCAAATCCGACCAAAGTGATATACACACATAGATAATCTTATACGGGGTTTAAAGGCATCACGTGCGACCCCCACTCATCCCTGGTATAACTGAGGGGGAGCGTAGATGTGTTTGATGATTGTCTTCAATAAAAGACAGAGAGCGAGTGTGAGAGAAAGAGAAAAGAGAGAGAGAGACACAGCTGTTTCTTCCCAGCAGAGTGCTGGTTTAGGGCTCAATTGTGCATTTTGCAGATAAAGTGACAAAACTACTGGAGGCGGTGTTGTGTGCAGCTGTTGCCACAGCAACCGTGATTTGGAGACCAGGTTCTCCATTACCAGTTCATTTAAGCTTCCTAATTGCATTCCACAGAATCTGTGACCACAACTGCTGCTGAGAGGGAAACATCCTTTCTGCCGAGGGAAGAGGAAAAAAGGGCATCATGACACTGCAGGGCTGGAGTTAAAATAGGTCTAATACAAAGCACGCTTAATATTATGCAAGAATTTCATGTGCACATTTCAGTGCTCTAAAATAGAAATATGCTCCGAAATTTTGGTTACACTTTCATTTTAAGGTGCCCTTGTTACAGTGTAATTATACAATGAAGTATTATATTAGAGCAAGGCTTTGGATTAGGGTTTAGGATAGTTGTGATGTACATGTAGAGTACTTGTGAAAACTTTGGGAACATGATATATTTTGTTATAATTTGAATAAAATCTCTCATGCTCACCAAGCACCATTGCACGTATTGCATCACAAGTACAGTAAAACAGTAATATTGTAAATATTATTAATGTATTTTAAAATATATTTTTGAGCTATGTAAAAAGTAATTTGTTCTAGTAATGCAGCGTTGAATTTACTGTCTGTCTTCAGTATCACATGATCCATGAAAAGATCCAGAATTCATTATTATACAGTAATATGTTATATATTAATAATGATAAAATAGTTTTTGCTGCTTAATGTTTGGAATGTATGGAAACATTTTTCTCAGGATTATTTGATGAATAGAATGTTAAAAACAGTATTTATTTGAAATAAATATTATATTTTTAAAAATAATATAATAATATATTAATATATTTATTTGAAATAAAATGTATATTTTGCAACATTAAATGATGAATTTAATGCATGTAAACTGAATAAAAGCAATAATTTCTATTGAAAACAGACACACAAATACATAACATTTGAATGGTAGTATACCATGGTTGCATAAATATTATGGAATATTACACAATAAATATTATTGTATAATACTGTAAATTAAAAGTAGCACAACTGTTTTCAACATCGACAACATTAAAATATAAACATGGACATTTTTCAGCATAATAAATTAATTATAAGATCATGTGACACTGATAACTGGTGTAATGGCTTCAGAAAATCCAACTTTGCATAGCAAGAAAAAAATTACGATATAAAATATATTAAAATAGAAAATTATTATAAATTATTATTATAATTATTATTATAAATTGCAATACAATTTTAAAAAAATTGTAAAGTTTCCAAAATTTTCACAAGTACTGTAATTCGGCATAATTTAGTTATTTTCTGAAGTTTTTAGTGTTTATTAATTTCGTATAGCTCGTAAAGTTGTAATCACGAGGTATGACGTTATGTTGCGAATGTGAACGTGTGCATGTGTGTGTGGGAGAATGAAATAGCTCTAATTGTGCTGGGCCATGGCCTCTGAGCTCTATTATTCCATCCTATGGCAGCAGGTCATGCCTGTGGGGCCACCGGCCCTTTGAACCTCGGCAGGGCTGAACCCTTAGAGAAAGCCGGTCCACAATGCTTTTCTTCTGCGCCTCTCTTTTAGTGGGGTTTGAAATGATTGGTAACTGTTGAGCCACTGTTCTCTCCGTCGCTCCCCTGCTAGTGACCCTCTCTCCACTGTGTCAGGGCCACTAGATAAGACAGCGGTCCAATTATCCGCACACTCACCCTTTCTCTGTCTCGTTACACACACACAGGCCCACAGTTTAAGATCAGCAATCGAGGACCGTCAGCTCTCTCAATCAAATTATCTGCGAAGCCCGGACTGCGACAGTTCACCGCCGGTCCACAATAGTACAAGCTAAACGCACATTTAAAATAAGAACAACGGAGTGATGTCCGCATCTAAACAACTCCTTCCTGTGTTTGCACCTTCACATAAGAGCACTCATGGGTAGATTCAGAGTGAGTGTGAATGCACCCATCTGCCTGACAGCTCTGACTTGAGTGAGTTTCCCTTCTGAAAGAGTGCGGCCCAAGTGCAGCCTCCTATTCAGGATAAGCAGACCCCAAACTCAGAGTCTGACCTGGCCTTTGTGTTCTCTCACCCTTTACCCTCGGCTTGCGCAAACAAAAGACCTCTGGTCCTCCACGCTCTGCACCCAGCCGGCCCTTTCATGACTTTTTTGCCATTTTTCTCCTATTCGATTATTTGATTTTTTTTTTCTTGGGGGTGGATTGGGGGATGGTATGCTATTCGTTTCCTTCACGGCTCCCAGAAGTGGCACAATTTATATCGTTGCCAGGGAATTAGGACCCCCCGACCCCTTTGTTGTGGATTGTATGGTGGTTGGCTGAGGGCAGGGCTGGGGTGGATGTCCCTTTATTTCTCTATTAGAAGAGGGCTTGGTTCCCACAGGAGCGCCGGGGAGCTATGAGGTAATGTTTACAGAGCCAGGCCTTGAGAGAGCCAGAGATGTAGTGTGTGTGTGTCACAGTGTAGAGGATGTACAACCCTTACAAATTGTTGTAAAGAAAATTTGAGTAACAATTAGGCATTTTGCTGTGGTGTTACCGCAACCTAGTAAATGAGTTAGTTTTTCAGCTGAAATTAAACTTGCGCGGACAGGCAAACAAACAGACGCAAACAAAGCCTTAGACAACCACACTGTTATCACACACAGGCACGCTCTTTCTGCACTGGTGGATAACTGTAAAACTGAATATATAAGATACACCCACACACACTCTTCAACACACACAAACACAGAAGAGTGGAGGCAAGAGAGAAAGCGAGTCTTAGCTTCATAGTGAGGAGAGGAGAGTAATGAAATAGTGAGACTGAGAGGAAGCGATGCAACTAAACCATTATCATTTAATGCTAAAAATTTCATATATATTTTTAAGGTGTTGATGCCTGGAGATCGGATGTGTAGAGGTTGACTCAGATTTTACAGACTAATTTTGTGTGTTTGTATCTGCATGAGCCTCGTGACTTCATTGTACTCACACTGGCCTTGCACACATACGCTACATTAAAGTCAACATTATGCATTCTGCATTCACAACCCATTTGACTTCTGGAATGTGACGCAATGTGAAGGAAACAGTTTAAATGAGAAAAATATTTTGGGTGGCACTTCATGGAGTCAGGAAGTCAAAAAGAAAATACTTATTGATGGTTTGTTTGAGAGACCACTGATTTCATCAGTAATGATTTCACAGTTTTCTTGTGTGTGTGTTGGTCAGGACAAAAGTTACAGACGTGTTACTTACTTCAGCGGACCTTATTAGCTAAAGATTATTTTTGGGCCATATATTCCAAGACACAGAATGTGTGATTCCGAAGTACAGTGAATATTGACAACACTGCGGTAACTTACAGTCACACATACTCTTCATCTGCGCTGAGAAGCTGTGCTGATGCAATAACTACAATTGCAGGTTTCAAACAGAGATGGCGACAAATGCAATGCGAAATATTTTTATCTTTAACACACGATATTACGTAATGTAATATAATGTTTGTAAGATTAAAAACCTTCTTTCTTCTATGAAATGATGTGGGCTGAAGAATTGTGCACAATAAGACCAGGAACATGTTTTTTTTCTGTAAGGCATGAAACATATAAAATAATCATTTTAAAAAATCCAACAACAACAAAACGTTTTTTTTTTTATACGTGCTACATCAAGCATATATGGCTCATGGAGTATGATATATGAAAATATGGAGCTCATACACAAGGAGAAAAACAATTAAATTTTATCTGGAGGCCAAACTGAGAAAAAATATACAATTTCACACTTGTAAGAGTTCACACAATATTACTAAAAAACTGTTCTTACATTTTGTAAAACCAGTAAAGCCATTTTTTCCCTTGATAAATACTAAAAGGCCATTTATTTGCATTTTAATAAAGACTGCTGATGGCACTCCAGCGGCAAACAGGACATCAAATAGACAACGGCAAATAGAATAATCCAAATTTTGTGCGTAAGTCAGGCGATGTCAAGCCATCCGTGTCAAGCCATCCATGTTTTCCCGTGTTCCTGGTGTTTTTCTGTTTTTCTAGCCTGCTCTTGGACTCTCGCTGTTGCCTCATTCCTCTGGACACTGTTTGCCACATCACCTGACTTACGCACAAACTTTGGATTATTCTATTTGCTGTTGTCTCTGATGTCCCCGTTTGCCGCTGATTGATTCTGCCTGGAACTCCGACTCTGTGTGTGTGTTTTAATAAATGCCTGCAAATGGATCCGCACGTTTCCTGTGGTCTCAATCGTGACATATTGACGAACGACTAACAAAAGGATATCTGAGTTATTTATAAGTGTGACATAAGGTGGAGAAACAATGAAACACCTTGACAACAAACAAGAGGGGCGGAGACATGAGTTCATTGATAGTTAGTCCAACGGGTGAAAACAGACGTAAAACAGTTTGCTTGAGCTGGAGTGCCATCAGCAGACTGGCATTTCCAGCTGAACCTGACAAAGACTTCATAAAGCATGTAGTAGACAGTTTTTTAGCTTTCAGAGTTTCAATCATGTGGATAATTTGTAGGCCTTAAAGGGTTAGTTCACCCAAAAATGAAAGTTCGGTCATTAATTACTTACCTTCATGTTGTTCCAAACCCATAAGACCTTCATTCATCTTCAAAAAACAAATTCCGATATTTTTTGATGATATCAGAGAGATATCTGATCTTCCATAAACAGCATTCTGTGACTTACGTACCCCGCCATTTTAGAGAGTATCACAAAGTACCAAATACGCAAGCTTTAGCGTATTTGATTAAATCAGCCTTGTTTACATCCGGGTGAAGCACACACATACGCTCTAAAATGGCACAAGTCACAGAAGAAGAATGCATAAAGTAAATTATGTATAAATTATGTAATATTTTCTTTGCGCAAAAAAAGTATTCTCCTAGCAGCGCAAAAGTGAAGTTGAGCCACTGGTGTCACATGGACTCTTTTACTACGTTTCTGGACCTGGATCATTTCCAATTGTGTTTCTGTCTATGGAGGGTCAGATCTCTGATATCATCAAAAATATCTTAATTTGTGTTCCGAAGTTGAACAAAGGTCTTATGGGTTTAAAAGGACATGAGGGTGAGTAATTCATGACAGAATTGTAATTTTTGGGTGAACTAACCTTTCAAAGGAACACTCCACTATTTTTGAAAATTGTCTCATTTTCTAACTTGAGAGTTCAACAGTTAAATTTGACAGATTTTAAATTCAGCTGATCTATGGGTCTGTAGGTGCAGCTTAGCATAGATCACTGAATCTGATTAGACCATTAGAATCTTAAATCATTAGAAATGAAATAATTTAGATAATTTCCCTATTTAAAACTTGACTTCTCTGTAGTTACACATAAGACCTACACAATGATATTACACAGGAAAATTCTGGGGACTATTTTTAGGCACTGCAAAATAACATTGTGTCTGCTGCACCCATGCTACAGCAGCAAAGCTCTTGATTATTACATCCACCGGAATGAGAGTATAGTTCATTTCAGTATACATTTCAGCCTAGAAAGTCGCTTTTTAACTTTCTGTTGGTGATAATACACAATGCAACTACAGAAGAGTTTTACATTTTTTTTTACTTTACGAGATGCAAATAGTCTAATACGATTCAATGATCTATGCTATGCTGTAGCTAAAAGTGCTACCACCAGACCTGGAGATTGGCTGAATGGATTGAAAAAAATGGAAAAAACTCAACTGTTTAACGGGAGTTGAAAAATGTCTCTATAATAAAAAAAAAAGAAAGTGGAGTGTTACTTCAAAAAATTGCTCATCAAAATGAATTCAGAAGGTTCTGTTTGAATTCATGTTCCTTGCTTCTTTTAACACCAAACCAGTACAATTACACTTTAGAAAAAAAAAAAAAAACATCTTTGCCTATTCAGCACACACACAATAAATTAACATAATCAAAAATAAACCAGGACTGGCTCCTGTTTAATGCTTGAGCAGGCCTATGAGTTCATCTTTCCCCAGCTGACGTATAGCATGTAAGCTCCCGATCAAACCCTCCCGTCCCACAGGGCCTGAGCTGGAAGCCTTTTTTTTTTTTTCTTCAACTCTGTCTTTCTCCTTTACTCTGTCACAGGTCCTACCAATCAATGTTCTAAGCCCCAGGTTGCCTGATTTATCTGCCTTCCTACAGGCACCGTCACCTCCACAAACTGTAAAAGATCAATTTACACAACTCCGCCACCAGAGCGCTATTGACATAACACGGGTGACCGACTCTCGTCCTCTCCAGATCTTTTTCCAGCACGCACCTCCTTCCGCCTTTCTTGTTTCAGAGGTTTAGGTCAGAAGGATGATTTGAGAGGCAAATGTCAGAGGTCACGGATGTGATCTTTAGCCTATCTGCCCTGAAAGAGGCTGCACTCTCAATACCGATGAGCTTTCGCCAAACACTGACCCACAACTGTAGAGCGCAGAGACAGCTGGGCACAGTCCTGCAGCTGATGATAACCCAGGCCCGGGGCAGTGACTGTGCTCCATCTATGAAAGAGAACTCAGGAATTCTTTCATTTGAGGTATTACACATGCTCAGTGGAGCAATATTGATTTTTTTTTCTTACTGCTTCCTCTGAGCCATGCTGCAAGCATAAATGTTTTGCCAATTTATCAAAGTTTTATCTGGGAGAAAAAGAGAGAAACAGTGGAGATGGAGAATGGAGAGAGGAAAGGTGGAAAGGAAGAGAGATCGAGACAGACAAACTAAGAGATATAGACAGTGATACCGCATACATCCTCCACTGGCCATGTGCCACTGCCTCTCTGCCTCTCTCCCTATCTCCCAGCAGGGGACTGTGGGAGGAGAGGCTGGCATTTATAAATAAAACCATATGGCGAAAAAACAATAACGTGTGGACGTGTAATTGCTAATTGCATAACAGTGCACTGAGTCTTCCTCCTTGTTTCACTGGAGATGCTTAAATAGGTTCAACAGAGCCATTTATGAGCTAGCACCAACTACCCACGATGCCAAAGAGTCACTGAACAAACAGTTTACACAGACATACACTATATTACTTCTGAGATTGTGGCTGCAACATGTCTACAGGAATAGTTTCCCCCCAAAAATCCTTATTTACACACATTCATACAGTTCCAAGCTCATAGTCTGTGGAACACAAACTTTTTTGTGAATTGCTGAAGAATATCCTGGTCATTATTTTCAACGGAATGACAGTGAATGAGTACTGACGCTGTCAAAGTCTAAAATGCCAAAACATATCATAAAATGTACACACAATTTATGCTCTATGTCAGATATTGTGGAACCTTACAAAAGCTTTGTGCTGAGATCATAGTAAAAGTTGTATCCACCATGGTTTCTTCAAAATTGTTTGTTTTAAAATATTGATTGAGCACCAAATCAGGGTCAGGCGAAACTTCAAATGCATCATTCCAACACAGGAATAAATTACATTTATTATTCAATGGTCTAAATTATTTGTTCACAAATCAACTCGCCACTATACAGCATCCTCTATACAGAATAACTTCAATTTTGGTTAGTTCATCACACAAAGCTATAATGGAATGGAGCATATTTGAAAGGTCTTTTACGCATTAAAGAATTTTATGTTGCTTTTGTTTTTGAAGTGTAAAGCCCATAGTATATTTTCATTTTGCCGTGAATGCTTATACAGCAGAACACAAATCCTTCCAATGTATACTCAATGATTTGAGTATTTGAGTTTGATAGAGTGCTATGTACAGGCAGTTGACACATGTACACTATATTTTCATCTTTGTCCAGCATCTGCAGTATTTTTATGATGGACCATACCTGTGTAGTCTGTAATCATTTTGGGTACCTCCTCACACAAGTGCTTCACAGGCTTCTTCTCAACACAACCATCTATTATGGTTGATCTGCTTACTGTATTGATTGCAATATATGTCAAGCACTTTGTATGCATAAGAACTGTAATATACTTTGGGCTTAATGCTGCACTCCATGGAAGAGAAATAAATTTAAATTATAAATTTATCATTATTTATGACTTTATTAATAAAAAACTAAGGTTGAACCACTGATCACTGATGTCACATGGACTATTTTAATGACATCCTTACTACCTTTCTGAGCATGGAAACGTCAGTTGTGTTGCTGTCTATGCAGGGTCAAAAGTCGGATTTCATAAAAAATATGTTCTGAAGATAAATTAGGTCTTAAGGGTTAGCAATGACATGAGAGTGAGTAATTAATCACAGAATATTGTATCTTCATGTAAACTATCCCATTAAGGCATGACCATATTCTGGACCATATTCTGGACCATATTCCTTTAACTCTACATACCTAAACATAATTACTACAACAACAATCTTACTATCAATAAGCAGGACATTTATAGAGCAAAAAACTTTTAGTTAATAGCAAGTACATTCTAATTTGAAGTGTTACTCAGAATTAATATTTTAAAGTGAACTATCCCTTTAACAAACATAGTAGAGCTTAAAAGTTCAAAATCTAGCTGAACGGCATAATGTAGTGTATTGTGGAATTTCAGTTTGAGTCCAATGGAATTCCACCTGCCGCTGGGAATGATCGGCATCGATAACCACCTCCGTCGGCCTGTTACAATAGATAAAAGCTCAATTAGATTATGTCTCATTAGTCTGGATCGTATTCCAGCAGACTGTTACAGCCGGACAATGAGAACGCTTTCACTTTCTTAATCATTTTGGTTTTGATAAGGATATAGCAGTAGAGGTGAGGTTACAAGGGATGCTTGGTAATAAAGCCTCCGTTTAATAATGTAATCTTAAATTACAGTTTAATTACAGCCGCTTAGTCACAGGGGATGCCCCGTAATTCAATCACTGGCCTCCAACTACTGTATCACACAAAGCCTTATCGCACAGTTTTAGCCTGGATATGAATAGCCTGTTTCGGGACTGTGTAATTGGACTGAAGTCTAGGGCTGCACCGCTCTGGACTTCGCCAGTGGACCACTTATGGTCATCTGTTGCCTTTGTGTCCTGTAGATCATGGAGACAGAAGGAGGAGAGAGAGAAAGAGAGAGACCACCAAGCTTTATACAATTGTATCAAACACTCCCCAAAGAACACTGGCAATAGGAAGCAAGAGGACTAGAAGGCATGGAAGGGCTTTTTTCCCCTCCCTCCCGTCCCCAGGTCAGAGTCCACGTACGCAAATCCAATTTGTCTTTTGTTTTCCGGCTCTGATTCCTTTAGAGACCCCATCCCATGGATTTTATGCAGCGAGGAAAATGTAATGCTTTTCATAAATTTCTGGAGGGAAAATTAGGTTTGTGGAGAGGCAACTTCATTTCGGCAGGAGCTTGTGCTCGCTCAGGCAGGCGGGCTGGTATCGGCCAGAAGAGGGGAGGCGCTGACGTGTTTGCCGAGTAGGAAGAAGAAATGAAAATCCAAACGCAGTAGCTGAGTCAGCATGATTCACTCTGCCTGTTATTGCTCTCGCACAGAGACATTGCACTTCATAAGGTTCTCAGATGTCTTAGGTTCGAACACACTTCTAAATAGAAGCAGGGAGCTCTCTTTCTTTCTCTCCCCAACCTGTCTTCGTCTTTATTTTCCCCTTTTCTTCAGCTATTCTCCTCCCATACGTGTCAGACAGGAAGTGCAGCCGTAGGGAGAGGTAAACAGATTCCTGTCAAAACTAGTGAGCGAGAAAAAATAAGAAGCGCGCAGCACAACACGACCTCTGACCCCTCCGCCGTCTGGTTGGCTGTGTGGGCCGGGGAGGCAGGGGTGGAACAGACATGAGAAGCGCACGGGGCATGCTGGAAAGGCACCCCATTCTGGGAGCGTTTACGCCAAAAGCTGGCTGACTGACCCCCCTCGTCTGCACTTCTTCAGCTCAGAACAAATCCATTTTCATGTCATGCTGTCACCACATTGGACAGAACACACATCTGTGCCTGGACGCCCCTGACAGCACGTTGCTGCAGGACTCATAAACGGCAATGGGCCTCTCGCCGAGAGCTCTATGAATGATAAATCTGACATGAGAACTCTCATCTTTACATGTGACATAAACACAGTCATATATGGCCATGAGGGGAAATGTAATGGAGGAACACAGTGGGAGTCGAGACTCGAACTGTATCGTAGCATTATAAAGTGGTTGTTGAGATGGGTTTTGGCCTCCTTCTCTGTTCAGAGACAGAGTGATTTCATCTGAGCTCATCATCATGATCTGCTCCTGTGGGTTCCAGCTCCCTGGAAAGACTTTGAGTGACAGCTGACACCTGCTTGCATAGGACTACATAACCCCCAACCCCCATCCTCCACAATAAAAATACACAATCTGTACTGACTCAGTGAGTAACAAACATTTCTGACAATATTAAGTAGAGCAAAATTCCAAATTTGACCAATTTGATCTCAGATCGTAAATTTGAATTGAATTGGCTATGCCCCACAAGAATCTGAATTTAATTCGGAAACGCTTTAAAGAATTCCATACAGGTACACTGCTGTGCAAAAGTTACTCAATAGTTGATAGAATTTAGACTGAATTCATAAATAATGAAATTATTTATATTCCTGTTTAACAAAATGCTGTCCTTTTCAACAGTCAATTTCTGGAAAAAAAAAAAAAAGTTTCATGACCATATTAAGCAGCGCAACTGTTTTGAATATTGGTAAGCAGCAAATCAGCATATTTAAAATGGATGAAGAATCACATGACACTAAAACTGGAGTAATGGCTGCTGGAATTATATTTTGGAATCACAGGAATAAAGTATTATTCATTAAAAATATATTTCTATTTATTTTAAATAGTGCTGAGCAATGATTAATTGTGATTAACCGCATACAAAATAAATGGTTTTTGTGTACATAATATATGTGTGTATTGTGTATATTTATTTTGTATACGTTTTGTATATGTATATACTGTACTCTTAAATATATTTAAGAAAATAATAAGCCACGTTTATATTTTAAATATATTTTAAGAAATTATATTACTATAATTACATACATGTAAATACATATACATATTATATATATATATATATATATGTGTGTGTGTGTCTTTATACACTTAATAAATATAAATAGTACACATACATCTATTATATATATATATATATATATATATATAAAGTTTTATTTTTGATGTGATTAATCTCAATTAATCATTGCCAAACACTAATTTGAAATTGAACGTGAACAGACATAAAAAAGCTGTATGTAATGAATTCTATTAAATAAAGTTTCATTGCTCTGCATTGCAATATTATCTACCTCTAAATCGCTAATTTAAGTATAAAACTGCAGTAATATAAATTTCAACTGATTTTCATTCTGCTACCTAACATTCGAATTTAACTTGCAGGTTTGCATCACTTTTATTTTTTCAATTCAAATTCAGGAACTGTGCTTTAATTTCAAAAGCATTCCAAAATCATTTCTGAATGGAGCACCCTGTTGTGTAAGGCAATTGCCCCTCAAACCAGCATGGTGCCACTATGGGATGTGCTATTATTTGTATGTATGGAAGAATACTGTACATGAAAAAGTCAAACTAAAGTGGTTTGAAATATCACAGCTCATGAATGCCTGTCATTCCGCAGGTACTCTATAGTGTTCTTTGCTGTCAGTCGACCCAATACGCTATGAAGAAAATTCCTCTCTTTCTCTCTCTCTCTTTCTCTCTCCCCTTCACATGCATGGATGCTCTCGGTCACTCTCACAGAACTGCAGCAGGTCTTGGGCCTCATAAAGCATCAAAATCAATTTGTTTTAAAAACACGTTTTTCAGAAACTTATTAGGCGCTTTAGAGATATATCATACACCTTCGACCCGCAAAGGATGAAAAACGGCAGGTGCAGCGGCAACCCATTTCTCCAGCCATGCACAGAGCTGCTGCAGCCCTGCCGCTGGGGAGCCGTAAAACAGGCGCACAGCCCCGGCAGGGCCCGGCGGCGGACGGCACGCTCGCTCTGCTACCGGCCCTGCGCCCGCATAAATCAAGTTAATTCTCTGCAAGCCTTGAACTCTGACCTTACCACAATTCATGGGGATGTCAGCAGCAGCAGTAGCCATGGCGGAAGAGAAGAAAGGAGGGAAAGGGGATAGGAAGAAAAGAAAGGAGAGATAGATAGAAGAGAAAGTCCATTGGTGGGGCAATGCATAAATGAGTTGGAGGAAAAAAAAAAGAGGGGGGTTACTGAGATTAGTCACCATCCAGATTGGGCCCCACTGCATTTAAATGGTCCCTCTTTACGAGCCATTTATCTTCCACTCTGGCCATTTTCATTACACCAGAAAGCAAGTCGCAGCTACCAGCTGGATTCTACTGCACACTGAAAATTAATAACCTCCCCCCTTCAACATCCTCACAGCCTTTACTGTCTTACCCTCTAGCTCGCAAACATGCCACCCATCCCCCCCCATGCTCTCTCAGGTTTTGTGGCTATTTGCATCCTTGCATCTCCAGCAGTCTTTCAATTTTCTTCACTCTCTTAGTCCTTTGCCCTCACCTCCTCAACCTGCTCCCTCAACATCTTGCCCCCCTCAACACAAACATTTCATCCCAGTCTTTTTAAATTTTCCCAGCTTCCCTATGCTGCTGGGAGCAGAGAGAGAAGGCAAGAAAAAACAGGGTGAGTACTTTCATTAATTCATTTGCCCTGGTTTCTTTTGCTCTTGCGTATGCAGAGGGGATTGACCCCCTTGGCTTGCTGGAAGAGCACTGTGAGATGTGCCATTTACTTTAGTTTTGGTAATACAGACATGCTCAATATACTAGAGAGGGGTTGCGAGCCAGGAAAATGAGTTGGGTTACAAAATGCTTTTTCTTTTTTTGTAGGATCCACCACAAATTGAAACCATTCACATCAACCTGTGCTCAGTCACTGATAAGAATTTGAGAAGTGAGGCCCATTTTTGGACAGGAACACAGCCTGAACTCTGCTTTAGGCCAAAGCAGGCAAGCCAACTGAGTTCTGATGTCACGATATGATTTTATCTAAATGTACAGTATCTTTTGCTAAAACATTTAAAGTCATCAGCACTGTTCTAAACCAGAGAGAGCTACTTCCTTGCCACCAACCTACATAAGCAGTCACCTTCTATGGCAGCATTCTAACATTGATTTGTAAAACTCTATAAAAGTAGCAACTCTGTTTGCCAAACAACTTTTAAGATAAGCTAACTGTGTGATAATTATCCATTATATTTATTTGTTGTTAATGATTTTATCTTTTATCTCTTATCTTATCTAAATAAGCATTGCTTATCTTTTAAGAGAACTCTTTGCCTTCACCTTCATATGACTTGAAAAGTGTAGTTTACTAAGCTACAGTACATAAAAATAAATTTTTAACTACAGTTTTGGGAAAAAAAGATTTCAAACAAAAAGTTGTATTAAAGCTACTTTAGCTACTTTTTACAGTTTTTCTGAATTGCTAAAACACATTTCCAAAAATCTTCTCTCTTTGTCTCAAAACACTAAACACAAACTCT
>JAUYWG010000039.1:5405174-5443962 GCA_034779775.1 Enteromius afrohamiltoni | reverse complement strand
AGTGGAAAAACACAGTTAACATAGAGGCTGGAAGTGCCTCATAACAGTCTGACTGGCACTTCCAGCCGATCATGACATATAGTATATACACTCATCTAAAGGATTATTAGGAACACCTGTTCAATTTCTCATTAATGCAATTATCTAATCAATCACATGGCAGTTGCTTCAATGCATTTAGGGGTGTGGGCCTGGTCAAGACAATCTCCTGAACTCAAAACTGAATGTCAGAATGGGAAAGAAAGGTGATTTAGGCAAATTTGAGCGTGGCATTGTTGTTGGTGCCAGACGGGCTGGTCTGAGTATTTTACAATCTGCTTAGTTACTGTCATTTTCACACACAACCATTTTGTAAACCAGAGTTTACAAAGAATGGTGTGAAAAGGGAAAAACATCCAGTATGCGGCAGTCCTGTGGGCGAAAATTCCTTGTTGATGCACTCGTGACAAGCGAGGTATGCAGCAAAGCATTTGTGAAGCCACAACACACACAACAAAAGAGTCTATAATTTGCACAAACTCACCAAAATTTTAAAGTTGAAGACTGAAAAAATGTTGCCTGGTCTGATGAGTCTCAATTTCTGTTGAGACATTCAGATGGTAGAGTCAATATTTGGCGTAAACAGATGCCTTGTTACCACTGTGCAGGCTGGTGGTGGTGGTGTAATGGTGTGGGGGATGTTTTCTTGGTACACTTTAGGCCCCTTTTGCCAATTGGGCATCATTTAAATGCCACGGGCTACCTAAACCATGCCATGTCCATCCATTTATGACCACCGTGTACCTATCCACTGATGGCTACTTCCAGCAGGATAATGCACCATGTCACAAAGCTTGAATCATTTCAAATTGGTTTCTTGAACATGACAATGTACTAAAATGGCCCCCACAGTCACTAGATCTCAACCCAATCGAGCATCTTTGGCATGTGGTGGAACGGGAGCTTCGTGCCCTGGATGTGCATCCCACAAATCTCCATCAACTGCAAGATGCTATCCTTTCAATATGGGCCAACATTTCTAAAGAATGCTTTCAGCACCTTGTTGAATCAATGCCACATAGAATTAAGGCAGTTCTAAAGGCGAAAGGGGGTCAAACACCGTATTAGTATGGTGTTCCTAATAGTCCTTTAGGTGAGTGAATATAACTGACCCAAACTTGAATGGCACTGTAAATAAAAGGGCAAGCAAATATACAAATATTTAAAAAACACAATACAATAAATGATAATGCGCAAAATAATTATCATTATTGGCAGGCCTTAATTTTTCTACTCTGATGGAAAGCAGAATTTAGAAGATGTGATAATAAAACATTCTGAAAAGTTTACTTAATTAACATTTCTAAACTTCTGAATATAAGTGATCCAATCAACAATTTAACCTTGTAAATATACGGTCTTGATGAACCAAGCATTTATTTCCGTGCCAACCAATAATTACTTTCTAATCCAAAAGAGAGAAAACATATTTCACATTCACTCACACATACACACACGCATTCAGTATAAAAACACTCAAAGTGTTCTCAGTTCTTTAATGTGCAGCTCTATCCAAGTAGAAATGGTGAGACCAGCCTCTTTTTGAAGGCTGCAGAGTGTCTGAGAGCAGTGTGAATGGGCGGGTGAAAATCCTGAAATGGAAAAGAAAGAAAAGCTGAACATGCTAGCATAGAGGAAGAGCAGGGGTCATGTGAAAGGCATGTACTCAAGAAACCAGATGAAAACTTTCTCCTCTTGCGGTGCGTTGTTTTACAGTGGAAGTGGATGATGTGAGCTGGTAATGGCTGGCGCTTTGATGTGATCTAATCTACAGGGATAAAGGAGACTGCGCTCTGTTTATGCCTGCGATCGGAATTATACAATCAATTACTGCCCCCCGCCGCGGCCAAAATGAGCAGACCCAAAAGACAGGGGGAATTGGTTAAATGTTATTGTTGAGGAGACCATTATCCAACAATCGGGGTGGTTAATTCAGGAAAATGACATTCATTAAAATACGGGGCCGCGTTCAGGAGGAGGCAGCAATGGGGATGACCCCTCATTCATGACGCGTCTTTTTGTCTGTCTCTCTTTCTCTAAGTCACACACAAACACACACACTTTATATCTTCATCTTTGCTTTCCCCTTTGCTTTAGAACCATTATTAAAAATACATGCTTCTTTGAATGATTCTTAACTATATTAAAGGGTAACTCCACTCCAAAATTAATTTTTTTTCATTAATCACTTACTCCCATGTTGCTCCAAACCCATAAAGCTTAAGAAGTTAATCTTAAGGACACTATTTAAGATATTTTAGATGAAAACCAGGAGGCTTGTGACTGTCCCATTGTTGCAACACGTTCTCACTCCCAACTCGTCAACATTTTGACGCTTGGTCAAGACCATTTTTCGTCACCTTTTTGACGATCAAGGTACACCTTTGTAGTCATTTAGGTGACTACAAGGGATCCTCAGTAGTTTTAAATAGGAAACCCTTAGCATCAATCAATATGCCGACGAGCTATATATTTTTTTTATTTTATCTTCATAATTAAAAGATATATAGGGTAAAAACATTAGCATTATTGCATATATGTAGGGGTGTGATTTTTCAAAACAGTCATAACAGTTATTTTAAATGATATTATTTACACATTTTTGAGCACGTAACACAAACCCTGCTCCTAAACCTACCAGCTGTGAATAAAACACAAGATATAGCAGGCAGATAGAACCACCATCATCATTTATTTGAAAGACATTAATATTCCAAGTCTTTTGATTTTGATTGCGTCATGCTACCAGATGCGAGTATGCTTCCTGAACGAGATGACAGCGCGTGAACAGAGCGGGATCATTTTTAGTCATTAAAACCTTGTGTTTTCCTCTTTTCTTTACATAAAGACTTTGTATGGCTTCAGAAGACTTGGTATGTGACACGACTTGTTTGTAATGTATTTATACTGCTTATTTATGATTAGTTTGTGCAAGAAATACCTGTGACTGCATTTGCCTGTGAGTGTTTTATATTGTTCAGAGGTGGGTAGGTTTAGGGTAGGGGTGGGGTTTGGTGCTCCAATAAAAGTAAAAAATTATATAATAAATTTATATATGCATGCAAACCATGACATTAAGCCAAACAACTGAAAACAACGGAGGACCCCTCACGTCGAAATGTGACTACAAAGGTGTACCTTGATCGTCAAAAAGGCAACGAAAAATGGTCTTGACCAAGTGTCAAAATGTTGACGAGTTGGGAGTGAGAATGTGTTGGTCCCATTGTCTGCCAAGTAAAATACACTGTCAAAGCCCAGAAAAGTATGAAAGACAAGGTAACACAGTCTATGGAGCACATATTTATAATACATTTTAAGGGTATTCTTAAGCCAATATAATGAATGCCTAAAGCATTATAAAAAAACATTTAATGTGTTATTACATCTCATGAATTATTATAAAAACAATTATAATACATTATAATATTTACGTACTTCAGATTATAATGTTTAAGAGTATGATTATTGATAACACACAGTTAAAAGCATATTAAAATCTACTTAATTTATAATAGACAATATCATATCTTGACATTGTTTATTTAAGATCTGCACAGTATTGCAGATATTGCGACTGTGCAGATAGGCACAGTTATTGCGACTTTTTATCTCACACATCTGACTTTTTTCTCAGAATTGTGAGATATAAACTCGCAATTGCAAGTTATAAAGTCAGATTTTTGAGATATAAGCACAGTCTTTTTTCTGCTCAAAATTGCACTTACTGCTCAAAATTGGAATTGTAACTCACAATTGTGAGTTTATATCACGCAATTTAGATTTTTTTTTCTTGTAATTGCAACTTTCTATCCTGCAATTATGACTTTATAACTTGTAATTGTGGGGTTATATCTCATAATTCTGAGCAAAAAAAAAAAGGAGAATATAAATGATTATACACTTATCCTATAAAAATTAAAACAGTAAATTAATAAATACTATATTTCTGGAAGTTTTAATGCACGTGTATGAAGAATTTAAGCCAATAATAATAAATAAAAAGCAATACGACAAAAAAAATAAAATAATAAAATAAAGTTGTGTGTTTATGTTCAAGTTAGTTTGAGTGGGTTTGGTTCATTTGCAACCATTATAAAAAGTTTAAACTGTTACCGTCATGGAGAGAGATGTGTAGGGGACTGACTTGATATTTCCATGCAGTAAGACTGAAGTTATGTTTGACTGAAAGATGTCAAAAGTGCAATTTAGTTTTCTGATTGGATGTATTACTCAAAGTTAATGCATTGATATTTTCCTATTATCACGTATTGCAAGATACATGCGAGCTTGTTCGTTGGTTTAGTCAAATGAAGATACAATAAGGTGCTCATACCAAATCGGTAAAAATAAAAGAAAAAGTTGTGTAAAGATGCATGGTATCTGTAATGACTCACGGGGCTCTTGCGGATCCATTTGCAACAAGGTTTATTGGATAGTCAGACAGGCGGTGGTCGTAAACACAGGGCAGACAGAACAATAGGAGAAAAGGCAAAATCGTAGTGAAGGAACAGGCAAAAGGTCGGGACAGGCGGCAAAATGGCAGAAACAAACAACAGGCAGTAAATCAAACATGGGTAAGCAAAGATAACAATGGGAAAACGCTCGGAAACGATAGCCAGGGGAAATCGGGACTTCGCAACTTGGTAGTCCAAAAGTCTGAGCTTAAATAGTCCAGTTTGGCGGGAGAATGCGGTGTGCAAACGCCGAGGTACGGGATCCTAAAGAGTCCGGGGGGAAACATTAGTACTCCGGTGAAGGTTCCCGCTGCTGGCGGGCGGAGAGGGCCACAGAGGTGCGGTTTGTGACAGTATCAGTATTCCCACGGCTACAGGATTAGGGGCAAGACCTTACAATAGCTACTTCGTCATTTAAATTTCTTCTTCTCATCACATATATAATGTAATCTTTAAAAAACTAAACATAAAGGCATACACTATCCTTCACTGCGTCAAACATCAATCAATTATTGCTACATAATTGTGTGTGTGTGTGTGTGTGGGGGGGCTCTCTCCCAGGGAGTAATTCCATGTAGAACCGCTAATGCACATGCCCACATTGTACAAAAAATGCCTTGACGCAATAAACTGACGCATTTTTTTTTTCTCTGTGCTACGTGCAGATCCGGGGTTTGTGACATTTGCAAAATGTGGTCCCAAGAGATGTGTTAAATAAATTTAACCGATAACGCTCTTTCAAATAACCATTAGGAAATGAAAATGCATCAATATGCGGTCTTATAACTCTCTCCCGGTGAAAAACTTGAACCGGTGAAGTATAATTTGTGCCTCCACATCCACAGGATCATCATCAAAAGGGCACTCCATGCTCAGTATCCTTCTGAAACAAACTAACCCTGGAACATAACCTGCTACTGAGCAGGTTATCTTCAGAGAATAAGTTCCTATGATTACACACATACCCAGAAAGTTACCTCCATTTTTGGAACCGAAAGTTGAGGTTATCCACTAACTTACCCTTAAATTTACCCGGGTATGTCACATAACCTGCTTTCTGGAATACCCCCCAGTTCACTAGATCTGTCTAAACGTTTTCGAGCCAGATCTGCACCTCAATGAAAAAAAAACAACAATCACTTCAGCTTTTCTACAAAGCCTTCCTTCTTTACAAAATCTATGGTGCAAAATGATCTTTACATAAATAAACATCACCTGCACAGCAGAACACATGACATGCAAATTTGCTTCTGCAGCATAAAAGCAAAAATCTATCCAGATTATCAGACGATTCAGTTATTCATTTATGTTGCTGATGCTTTTTGTCATCTACAGACATTCAGGGTTTTTGGAGACATGAGCCAAACTGGTATAATTCATGTCATGCCCATGCAGAGCACTTGCATCCAACATGCTAGCAAATTGTCTTGGGAAGGTGTGTGTGTGTGCACGCAAATGTGTTGCATTAAGATCCTGATTGAGAGAGTTGTATTCTCCTTCACTGCTCACATGTTGTGTCTGCAGCAGCATGGGGCTGAACCTCTATCTCCTACACTAAACAAGCTGCTGGGTGGGAGGAACATTTTTTCATCCTTGACTTTTATTTTCTCTGCTGATCTGTCACTCTGTCTCTGTGTTCTTTCTGAGTGGGCTGGACCTTCCTTTGCTTCTGTCAGTCGGTGTGAGGCTTTTCCCCATAATGCACTCAGAGAGGGTATCACATCTTCTGCTATAAGCCTGATACAGCACATCATCAGAGGGAAGAATATACAGGAATGAATAGAAAGATGGAGGAGTGATCACAAAAATATTTGTTTTCTTGTTTTCTGCCTTTGTTTTATCCATCCATCCATCCTACCTTCCTTCCTTCCATCCCTCCTTCCTTCTGTCTATCCACCCATCCCTCCTTCCATCATCCATTCATCTTTCCTTCCTTCCCTCCCTCCTTCCATCCATCCATCCATCCATCCATCCATCCATCTATCCTTCCTTCCTTCCAACCCTACCCACCTGCTTTTCCTTTTCCTTCCTTCCTTACATCACCTTCCTACTTTTCTGTCTTCCTTCATTTTTCTCTTACTTATTTCCACCCACCCATCTCCCTTTCTTACTGTTTTCCTTCCTTGTTCCCGCCCTTCCAGCACTTTCCTTTTTTCTGTCTTCCTTTTTTGCATCCTTATATCACATTCCTTCTCCACCAACCTGTCTGCTTTCCTTCCTTGCATCCTTCCTTTCTTTTTCTCTTACATTTTTCTTTCTTTCTTTTTTCTTTCTTCCATCTGCTTTGATTCCTTCCTTCTTTCCAGCTTGCTTTCTTTCTCTCTCCATCCATCCATCCTTCCTTGCTTCCTTCCTTCTTACCTTCCTTATCATGTGACTCTTAGTAAATCTGCATGTCCTTGGAGCTGTGGGAGGTGCTATTTATAGACCCTGCTGTGGTGAGAGAGGACCTGATTGGGACGATGGGGGGTTGAGAGAGGGAGGCGGAGGAGGAGAGTGGGGCCATGTGGGGCGCGACAGTCAACAGTCTCATCCTCATCACCCCATAGGGAGCTGAAGTATCATCAGCGAGAGTACCACACGTCTCGGCGAGTCATTTATAGCTTCAGCTAATTCATGTTCGAAACATATGTTGATTTCACTGACTTTCCATGTTATCTATCAGTTTCTGTCTGTCTATTTGTCTATCTATCCATCTGTCTGTCTCAGTGGGAAATATCTCACTTATTAAGACATGGTCAGCAAACTCATCCAAACATTTACACTAATTTTGTTAATGAATCACATTTAATGAATCAAAAAAGCAATTTTTTTTCTTCTTCTTTCTTTTTTTTTTTTTTTAAACAATTTCTGTGGATTTAGAAAGTACATCTGTAATGTTATTGAGATTACAGTAAAGCCATATTTGGAAAAATCATACAAGCAAAGCATCTTTTCTGTCTTCATATTATCTTAAAAACATTTTAATTATCTTTAAACATTTTAATTTCATTCAATTTTTGTTAATTATTTTTTATTTTACTGAACATTATTTGAACTAGGACAAATCTAATCTAATTTGATTTGCATTTTTATTTATGGTAAAAAGAATCTAAAGTTTACAAATTATGGCTGGCATTTACTTTTGGATTTCTTTTCAGCAACCACATTTCACAATTAAATTTGATCGCTGAACATTCTCTGTCAACTAAAAAGTGCTGGACAAATCTCTGGTCACTGTATTAAATTTAACATCAAACATCCTTGTTTAGTGCTGCAATATGCCAAAGATTTTCCTATAGCTATTACTATGTCAACAGTCATGAGTGGGATGTATAGAATTGACTCTTTTATTCTGCAGATTCACATAGAGATTCAGCCCCACAAATAAATGCAGTTGTTAAAAAAAAAAATGGCAGGTCTGTGTATTAAGTTTTGTTTTGAAGTGTGCAAGCTTGTTTTGGGTGCTGCAAGCTAGCAGTTAAATATCTCATTCTTACATCCGCACCAGGCTCCACCCTCACTCCTTCATAGCGCTCACAATCAACTGAATTCTGATCACCTGTCACCATCACCTGAACCGGATCTCAGCACCAATCAGACACATATAAAACCACACACCACTATGCACACTTTGTCCAAGCTCGTTCATCGAAAGTGGACTCTCGCATCTGCATCTCTAGCAATTGTTCTTACCTGTCTCCTTGTAAAAAGCTCCTTGATCCTCTGTGTACTCTCCGGCTCCTGTGATCCCTCTCCTCATCTCCTGTGTGGCAAGTGGTGTGTGACCGTTATCCTCTGTTTGTCTGCCCCTGTTGTCTGAACCTACGAAGAAGGAAAAAGAACTCTTTAGTTTGGTTATCGATCTCATTTCAGTTATTGGATTCTTCATTTTGTTCACCTTTGTTGATTATCTCACCCTGCAAATAAATATAATTTTGTTATGATTTACCTTCCGTGTCTGTCCGGTTCCTGACACTCATATGGTAACAGATACAATGTTTAATTCCCAAAAAGGAAGAATATTATTCACAATTTTGCAGCAGAGCAAGACATTTATATAACCTCAAACTGCTAAAAGAGGACAGTCAATCAGAGTCATTTTCTCTAAGGAGGTAGCATTAGCCAATAGTAAGAAAAAAACAAAGCAAATACCAGGTCAAATAATCTATAGTGCAAACCATTCTGAAATTCAGAGAATTATGTCATCAGAAATACATTTAAGCAGAGTGGGAACTAGAACCAGTTCCCTTCAAAATACAAATCAGTAAGTCATATATTAGACCTGATGGATACAATTCAATCTGCTAGTGTAAATGGGTGAACTAAAAGAATAAATATGAAGTTTTTGCTTTATAGGCATTTAAAGGCCTGTTCCAACGAGATAAAAAGTACCACCTTAATGATGGAGGAGTTTAAACGTTGACCCATCACAAGACAGGACAGATGCAAGAAATCAAAACCAGGAAATGAAAAACTTTCTCAAACATTTTCATCTAGATATTTGTTTGCAGGTAAGACAGGTTGCAGGGACAGATGACAACGATAGTGAAACAGCGTGAGAGAGAAAGATGTGAAAGTGGCCTGGCAGTGAAGACATCATCAAAGGAAGGCTATAAACAGTGCTGGAAATGGGAGAAATGACAGGGCGATTTGCTGTGATAGTTACAGCAGTCACAGGAGTAATCATTTACCTCACAACTGGGCAGAAAAGACTGATGGGCCAAAACAGCCTCGCAAATACTATGGTGGGGTGGGGGGAGCGGAAACATGAAAGAGAAAAAGAGAGCCCTGAAAAAAAAAAAAAATCAAATGAAAGTTGAGAGACGCCGGGTGAAAAGTGCCAGTAGTTAAGGCATTAGACTGCATGAAATTATGCAGTTATTGATTTTAAAAGGATGTAAAACAAAAGAAAAACAGACTGATCATTGGGTAATTGAGTTATTACACATTACACTATTCGGGAAAAACTACAGCTGAGGGCGAGGAAAGTGTGTGTGTTTGTGCGTGGGCAGTAGAGTGGTCTGAATGACCATGATTCAGATGTCAAACAATGCGGTATTGTTTTCTGCTGTGACTGAGACTATTTTCCTCTCTGGGAGATTGTCTGACCTTGAGAGAAGCTTGCCATGTCCTTTCATATACATTAATCAGACACCTGCTGAGGTTATGATATATCTCTTGCTACATCTCCACCGGCCGCCATCCTGATACCCTTTTCTGAGGGCCACCTTCTCCCTGCAATCAGAGGAATGATCGTTATCACAAGGGACTGTTTTTCCAGAGATTCTGGATGGTCAAATTTGCATAATAGTGTCTCATCATCCTGAACTTTAGTTTGCGCTACAACAAGAAGTCAGAACATCACTCTTCTGTTGCATTGTGATGTATTTTGCAGAAACAAACACGCAAAATAGACATGATCTGATTGTGGCCTGTGTGCTGTGCGTTTTCTTCTTATACCTCACTCATCAGTTCTTAATTTTAACATTTTTGCTCTGAAAAATAGAATGTAACAGAAGAGTCGTTAGGATGATTATCATGTAGACTGAGGAAAAAAAGATCAGTCAACACTGAAACACAATAACAAAAAATTACAGCTCTTGCATTAGTGATAGTATCTATCATAGCCAAAGAGAGGCCGGAGAGGTCTGATGCCCTCCCGTCCAAGAACCAGACGTGCAAGTTCCAAAGTTCGTTGTGGGTGCCAAATCGTGCCCATCGGCTGATTACTGGGGGGAGCGGTGTCTTCCGGGAGGACCAAGGGACTAAAGTCGGGCAAAAGTCCTCAGAGCTTTTACACCTGGCATCTTTTTTTACATCTTTTCTGTCGATCTCCACTCCAGCTTCAAAAAGAAAGATTTGTACAAACGACCTATATGGGCATATTGGTTGGAGGACAGGTTGGAATGTGGGCAAAACATTTAATTGATGCTCATAGATTATATTGTTATATTGCACCCCAAATACTGATAATAAAAGGTGGCCAACAGATATTCATTTGTGGGAACGTCTTATTAATTTGTGGGAACGTGATATTATGTCGTGGCCACAAGATCGTTTTGTGGAGGTAACAACATATGTCGTAGGATCGGGATGCTATGGTAAGGTAACGACATCCATTGAGTTTATTGCATAAACAAACCTGTGTCTCCATAGCAACCCGGGATTATCAGAGATGTTCAAAACATTTTTATTACATTAAACATTTAATTTACTATTTGTATATTCTTCTTCTTCTTCTTATATTATGTTAACTTGTTAGGGCTATATTTTTATTTATTTCATATATTTACCTAATTAATGTTCTGTAGCTATAGTTATTGCTATTATTTTTCATGATTGTAGACTGTATGCGTGTGTGTGATGATAAATATAGTAATAATAATGATGTTGTTGTTGTTGATGATGATGATGATGGTGATAATTATTACACAAAGACTGTGATGGGTAAAAATGTTTTCTTTTAACTTTGTAAACTTTTGATAAACGTGCAATTTAATAATTTATATTGTAAAACTAAAAATTAATTATGAAATACTTTTTATAAAACAATAATTTTATAATAATATTAATTTGAAATAAAATAACAATTAATCCAACTCTGATAATCCCGAGTTGCTATGGTTGCTAGATTTGTTTACACAATAAACTCTGAAAAATATGTTGTTTCCTCAACATAGCATATTGAGGCCATGACATAAGAATGTTGTTACCTTGACAAAAATCTCATAGCTACGTTATATTATCACGTTCCCACAAATTAATGTGTCGTGGCCACGACAAAACTACGCGAAGTTCATTTGCTGTTATCCACCTTATTTAAAGAGTAGAATGTGTCATGTTTTTTTTTTTTTTTGGAATATGGAAGGCTTCTGGTGTCAGTTGTTTTAGCTATACAAAAACTACAAAATAGTTTGGTATTTGTTTACGTATTAGCTTAATTTAATGTAATTTTCCCTTACCCAGTGGTTTGTAATGAAAACAGTTTTACCGTTTACCGCAGCTAACAAATTGGATTACACATTTACATGAAATGATGCAGAAAAGGCATCATAGCCAGTTCACAGTATATAAGCTGGTTCTGGTTCCACTAGACTCTCTTCAGGCTCTGTTTCCACCGTATGACATCATCAAGCTCAGCAGCATTCCCACTGTTTATACTCCTTAACCGGCACTCATTATGAAAGCATAAAAATGATCAACGTGGAGAGGCAAGGGCAAATGAATGATCTCACCATGCCACGGGTTCCCTTGCGCTAACTGTGCCAGACCATCCGACACGCACACATTCATGCTCGTACTTACACGCCAAAGCTGGGGCACATGGCCGCTAACGACTGCTCAATTAGGTGAAATTAAGGAGTCGCTGTGAGGTCCATGCTGAACTCATTAAGGCGTGTGAGGGAAGGCTGAACAGTGTCGTGCAGGATTAATCCCTCCAGAACAAGATGGGGATTCATGCAGGTCAGCCTCCAACCGGGAGACTGGGCTCCACTCTAATGAGACTGCAGAGAACCGCCTAATAGACCCTCAATACTGTAACATGGTGAGACACAACACCAGTGTGGTTTAACTCCAACAAAAATGGTAATGCACTGTGCCCTGCTGGTCCACTAAGACAAGAGATATTCATTGTGTGCAAGTGTTTTGTCCTATATATTAATTTATTCCAAAATAAAATAACAAATGTGATTCATGCATGCAACGACTTATTAGTTAAAATTCAGTTAAGACTTAGTTAAGATTAAAAATCTTATACGATGAGGAGACTAATAAATAAATCATTTTGTCAATTTGTTATTATTGCTTTTACTAATTATGTATTTTTGTATACTGTACATAAAAAAATAAACAGCTTAATCTTCATGTCAATAAGGCTCTAAAATATCAAATAATTCGATTTTTTAATGGCAAGGCAAGCTAATTCACAGTGTAAAATCTACCTTACTCTACAAGGTAACACTTTAGGATAAGGAACATTTATTTACTATTGAATTTGACTTGATAAATTCCCAATTGGCTGCTTATTAGTTGTTAAGTTTAGGTATTGGGTAGGATTAGGGATTTAGAATAAGATCATGTAGAATAACGCATTAATTTGTGTTTAATTACTACTAATAAATGGCTAATATTCTAGTAATGCGCATGCTAATAAGCAACCCTAAAATAAAGTGTTACCAACTATAAATAAGACATTGAGATGGTAATATGTACATTTTAACTTAGTTACACCACATGCCATTTTAAGCATTATGTCTATGAAACATTTCTTGAAAATGAAATAAAAGTAAGTAACATAAGAAACTAATGTAAATACATAGACTGCACTTCCAAAAAACGTGACAGATTTTTCTTTTTTGTATGAAGCTAAGTTGACCGATTATTCGTCACTACAGAGAACTTCCAGCAGCGACAATGTCAAGTTACGTAAAACGTAATTCAGTAGCTTTGTGTTCCACATGAATGTTCCGATCATGCTGCATTTGGTTTTGATTTGTGCATTAATTACTAATGCAATCTATACAGCTCTATTAATAACGGTTACAAAGTACACCCCAGCCATGCATAAATCACACATCACTAATTAGAGTAAAATTTAAATGCATGTTGTAAAGACACATTGAGTGGCTCACACAATACTGAGGTGCCAAGCCATCATTGTACTAATTAGTTTGCAATTATGTTTAATAACTTCTCTGGAAGCCAATCTGCACTCAGAGTAAGAACCGGCTTTCACCGAAGGAATATACAATCACGCTGCACCGTTCAGAAATGGAAACATCACAAAGAAAAGCGCGAGAAACATGTCTGACAGCTTCTTGTTTGTGTTAGGCTGCACTTTATTATTCATCTTTAGTTAAATGTTTATCGCATACTGTATATATTTCAAATTGCTTTCCGTTTACACTCTACGATTATGCAATGCAGAAGATTTCAGCTACTTTGAACAGCTTCCAGTGATATGTGTCTAAATGTTGACAGTACACACATTGTATTATTGCAGCTCGCACATCTCTATCCACTTCTAACAGGCGACAAACAACTGTTCATGTTTCTTTTTAACAGTCTAGCCGTGAGATCCTCATTTCTGGAAGCTTTTGAATATGGCGCTAATACCTAGGGAGGCAGACATAACACGCTACACACGGGAACAAGAGAGAAAATGCATTAATTGGTTAAACAACTGACAACTGCTACAACAGTCACCCCCAGAGCCCATGGCAGCGCGATGGCAGGTTAGTGGGGTTCCGTCTGGTGGTTGGCTCCATCCCCGCTCCGCTCGCGGGCCGGTGTGGGTGAGTGGAGTGAAGCGGCCCGCTCGGTAGGCTTTGGAACGTGGCCCACTTCCTCGGCTTTAATAAGAGTAATCAGCGCCCCCATGCCAGGTACCAGCCTCTCCTCACAGCAGAAATATGGCACAGAACTACCGCCAGCCTGGCAATGTTTACAGAAAACACACACACAAACACAAACATACACACCCCAAATAACCATAGAAATAATCTCTCAAGCTACGCTTAAATTTATGCTCTAATAGATCCTTGTTCTATCACACAGACAAACACACAGCCAGAAAAGCATAACAACGGAACATAGTCAATATTATAAAATTGATCACCGCTGTACTACACCACAGGGTTATTGATCAAACTGCCTGTTGAAACTCTTTAAACACACCTGAGCTACACCTTAATGAGCTCGAAAACACTCCGACAGCACAATTAGCAAATCCGGCTAATCATTCACATGTCTGATCGCATTCAGTTTGCTGGGATTCACGCAATTCAACGGTAATATCAGATATAAGAAATGTTACCATTCATGGTGGCTATTACTTGTATAAATTAGTGGAATATTAAGTCTTGCTGTGCTTAGTTACAATTATTTTGTTGTATTATGTTTTTCCATTATACCTAATACTTAATCCCATCCCTTAAACATTGTGCTTATTTATTATTTTTTTATTGTAAGTACATAGTAGTTAAGGTAATCTAATAATAATAGTAATGAAGTTTAAAAAGTTCCACTTAAAGAAATAATAATTAATAATACAAAAGATTGTGTAGACTGTGAGTTAAAGATTTAGTAGATTATGGTACACTATTAAAAATAAAACTAAATAAAAAAACGTTAAAATGCAGTTAGCTTTTTACATGTCTGAGTTCAACGAATAACACTCACAAACATAACACACAAATGTCCCCACATGATGGCTGGGCCAGACCACTACTTCCTGAGGCCCATGTGAAAACATATCCCCTAACTTGACACTGCCGGTCGGTGTGGAAATGAGAGACCTGAAGTGAGGTGGAGAGAGGCCCTCTAAGGACACAGTGTGTTTTATACAGTAAAGTCAGTGTGTGGAGCACAGTGTATGACAAACCCTTCTCAGGCATGTGTAGAGTGATCAGACGTCCCAGGACAGTACCAATTTTACTGTCTCAAGTTTACCAAGTTTAGCCATGTCTCATACATGTTGTGCTATAAAACGCAGTTTTAAACTCAGAGGCACCAGACTCAGTTTAGGGAACTCAGCTTCTTCAACAAGATACACATTACACTTAACGTAAATATTATCTAGTTTCATAACATAACAAGTAAATCTGTTCTGATAACTTATAATCATTAAGACTGAAAAAATAAATAAATACATACAGTGCTATGTAATATATACAAAAAATAAATACGATCACAACACATTTTTCCGGCTCCTCAATAGTCCTCCATTAGTCTTCTCAATCATGTTTCATGCTTGTTGAGGTTTAAATGATGCTAATTAAATTCTCCCGTTTAAAACCTGCAAATTACTCATGTGGATATCAGTTACACTTTATTTACAGTTGTTACAGTGTAATTATACATTTAAGTACTGAGTAATATCAATTAACTACATGCACTTACTATGGTTGGAGTTAGGATTGGAGTTTTGCTTGCATGAAATTATAAATAATTAATTGTAATTATAATGGTAAGTACATGTAATGTTTAACAAGGACACCTTAAAATAAAGTTTTACCTTCATATCTTTTAACTACACTACCATCCATATGTTTGGGATTGGCAAAAAAATTGTAATGATTTCAAAAAAAGTCTCTAATGCTCACTAGGACAAATTCACAAATGCAAAGGTCTGTCATGAAATTCTAGATGGCACAAACAGGGTTTTAACTCGGTCGGATATATTCACATTATTATATACATGTTGTTGTTGATTGGTTTTGTTCACATCAGAAACCAATTAGCTTGCTGCTCAACATTCATTTATTGGCTAGAGGTTCTGTAGCTATTGCAGCATGCTTCGGAAAACCCCCACCTTCCCCAGCTCCACTTGTATAGATCTGCTATGTCATGTAAGGTTCATATATGTTATAGGCACTAGTATTAGTTCCTTCACCATGTCTGTCTTTACACAGCCATGACCACCAATCTGCCCCTTCTGCATCTCTCTTGCTCGGTTTAGGTCATCACCCATTTCAGATACCTCAGTTTCTATTCTAATGTGCTTTTTACTGCATACTTGTTTACAGTTATTACAGTGGAGAAGAGAAACAAATACTCAGACGCTTCTACATCTCCTGCCCATCCAGGACACCAATCACAGCCAGCCATAGGGGCAGATCAATCAAAGATGTCTGATTAGGTGAACGGAGATCTGCTGTCGTTGGTATCCCTCCTCCCTTTAACCACACAGGAGAGAAGAAAGCAATCCCGCCGAATGCAGATTGGGTGTCAGTCAAGGGACTGTCCACACGTGGACCGTACACACAAACACACACTGTCCGCTGTTCAAATATATTAACAAGCAGCTCTGATGCCCATAATCACAGCTGCGCCACACGGGTGTGACGGGCTAAAATGCCGAGCTTGACAGTAAAGGAAATAAGAGGAGATACGTTGGACGCTGCAAGGTGGTGATTTGTGGAGGTGAAGCGGGTATGGGGCACAGAGAGAGGGCCAATTTCTACACCGTCAAATTGTGTTTCATTTTCTGTCCTCTACTCCCAATCTGCCAGTGGGATGAGCATGTTTAGAACATTCTGGAAGCCTATAATTGAGGTTAACATCACAACTGATTGAGAACGTTCTATAATGGTAAGTGTGCATTGCACGTGTGACTGCAGTCATTCGTATGCCCTCTGTTTGCTGTGTGAAGACCACACATACAGAAAGGTCACTGAGTTATCACAATAAAGGACAAATCTTTAACAAAATGTAGCTTACAATTTTATAAATGTCATTATTTTGTATTTTTGTTTGGCTTTTCATAGTGTTGTTTAAGACTAGTGGAAATAATACATTCAAAATACACTTTAGTACATGCACAGTTTCAATACATGTATTTGTTTATTTGTTCCTAATGCAGTCAGAAATTTCCACTTTCAGTACACCAAACTTCACATTTCTGTTCCTATTTATAATCTATAGCTGGTTGCTGATCCATAACTTGCCTGCTTTTATTCCTGAAAACATGGTGAAGTGTTGTATTTATTGATTTCTTGGGTGGTTAAAAGAGATCGTTCTTTTTATATATATATATATATATATATATATAAAACTTTGGCTTTAATGTCAGCAAAATAAAAAGAATAATTGTGAACCTGACTTAAACTTGTGTTCAGATTTATTTTTTGGAAATGCAAATTAGTGCATTTTAAATTGAATAATGTGTAATTTGCATATTTAAAAAACAATTCAGAAAATTTGTAAAACAAAACAATTTTTTTAATGTAATCAGTCAACATGCGGAAGCAAGATTGTGCTATTTATTTGTTTTACCCTTTTCACCAGGGGTGACTTGCCTTATTTATTTATTTTCCACATTTTTTAAACAAATATATAATTTGATAATTTCATTTTTGGGCAGTCACTTAACTTACACATAACTTATATGTGTAGTCACATAACCTATAACCATGACGTACAGTCTTGAGAGTTTTCTCCATAATGTTACTTCCTTTATGATTTTTTTATCTGCATTTTGGTTGAATAACATGACTTTACGTGACTTTTGATTTGCCAAGAAAAATCATTTGTTATCAATTTCTATTTTATTAATTTAGTAAAGAGTAGTACAGTAGCATTGCTAAAAATGTAAATATCAACAATATTTTATATACAAGATTATATATATACATATATAAATTATCTTGTATATAAAATATTCTCATCACAGAAGGGCATATAAAATTATTGTATGCATGAATAGCCTTTTTAATGTTTTTTTTTTTTTTTTTTTTAAAGCAATGCCAGACAAAAAGCAACTTCATTGACCCAGAAAAGAAAAATGACGGTTGTGACTACAGCTGCCAGTGTTCAGTTGGTACAGCTGTAGCCAGCTGTTAACCACTAGCCAGCACAACCCAGGAAAAAATTGTCATGGGACGATACTTACTCGCATCATTAAGGCAATAAATCTGATTTTCGGTTAGCGTACAGGCCGCGTGTCCAGATCCCAATGTGGAGCGTGTGTAGCTTGGGCAGAGAACAGAGGTGCTGGCCCTGCCAGGGCCGTGGAGGAAAGAAGCCATGTTTGGATGTTCTCTCCACGCCTCACTGACCTGCGCTCTTGGCACCAGAGCTTCGCCAAAGCCTGCCAAAATGCCGCCACTGGCATCCACCTCTGCACCGGGGCTAGACTCTGAGTGCCGGACAATAGAGAGTAATGTAGCGAGACCACACGCATATGTACAAGCGGCATAAGAAATAGCAAAATCAGTTTAACTGTGCAGAAGCCATTTTAAATAACTGCATCTCTTATTTATGTGCCTAATATGGGATTTGAGCATCAGACGGGGAGAATAAGGCGAAAGCCCATGAGCTTACTGTCAGCCTCTTGAGATGAGCATCCATGCAGACAGATAGCTTATGTGCTTCTCTTATTTCATTAAAACATCAACAAGCAATTATGACAGTAAATATGATCCTGTTTTACAGGAAGGAGACAATGGCATTAAAACAGCCTTTGATTTGGCTGTGGGAGCAGGTCCCATATTCACGCACACTCTCTTTTTCTCACATAAAATCAGAATACCAATAGCCTCCCCCCCCCTCCCCCCGCACGCGCATACACATCCAGACGCACACACATCCTCTGGATCAGCAGGAGTCCAAATCAAGCTGATTTTCCTCTTTGATTCAGACGTGGAGCACAGCTCAGATTGGATTTCAGAGAGGAGGAGAGGAGAGGACACTGGGAGAGGAAGAGAGAGAGAGAGAAATGAAGTGGTGGAGGGGAATGTTTTGCATAATATAACGTGAAAATAAGAAACAGAGAAGTCAGTGCAATAGATCTCTGTCTTAGCAAGCTAGTCTATTTCTCTCTTCACACACACAAAGGATAAAAAACAAGCCAATCTTATCTCACTAATGTTATACTAGGTGTGTTAGGTGTGTAACATGATTAATGATCTGGCAGTGATGGACCAGCTTGTTCTGTATGTTTTTCTTCCAATATCTGAAAAACCTTACTATAGTTTGAATTCAGTGTTTACACAGTATTGGTACCATAATGGTTACTGGCCAAAATTTGAAATTAAAAATGATACCATTCATCGATATTGGACATATTAGAAAATAATGCATGCTTGTTTCTTTTTTTATGATTATATGTTATTTCCTACCATTTAACACTCTTTTAAAGTTATTCCTGTTCTGGTCATTGTTTGAAGGCAGCATTGGTTCACCCTTTGCTGGTTATGATATCCCACAATCCTTAGCACAAAGATTGTTGTATGAAAATGGAATCAGATTTTTCAGATTAAAAATAACCACTGCATTCATTATACAGGCACTTGATTATCATTTTAATACATTTTCTTAGTTTACTTAAGTGGTATGTTCATACAAAATTACTGCCTTCTAAGTCACTTACTAACAGGGCAGCTAGCTACCTTAAAGTTTTGGACGGAACCACAAATTACTCTACAAAAACACAACATGAACTAGTGTACATGTCAGCTGAGTGTGTGTGTGTGTGTGTGTGTGTGAAGGTATGATTCAATACTCACAGTCAGGAGGTGGCAGTGTTGGTGATAAAGTGTGTGTTCATTTGCTCAACCAGTGAAGTTGGACTAATGCAACACACCTGCTGTCCCTGCACCATCATTAGCCTCGGCGGCCCAGCAGAAAGGTCAAGGCTAAATTGCGATCTGCAGCCGTTCAGGAGGTGCGTAAACATGCAGTCATCGCCCTGATCGCAACTAATGCACACGCTGATGAGTAGGTGGGAGATACCACCGCAGAGAGATGCATGGTGGGAAAATAATTTCGACGCGGAAATCTTGAGGAGGTGAGACTCGTGAACTTCACGTGCAGTCACAACATAATCATCTAAATGATCTATCCAGCCCACCTGTGTGGCATAGAAAATGTTACTAGGAGCTGAACGTGAACCGCTATGTCTATGTGTGTGTGTTTGTGTGTGCACACGTTTGTTTGTCAGGGAATATTTTACCAGATTATACAGCAAGACACATGCTCACATATAAACATACACACCCACACAAACACTGCCTCGGCGTACCTGCCCGGTGGTAATTAATCGCTGTGGTATTTAGGCCTGTTGGAGTAGACAAATATGACAGAGACAGGGACAATTAGGATACTTGTTCAAGCTACATTAACTCTCTGCGCTATTACAACGCGGGCTGCTTCTCCTCGGCTTGTAAAAAGCAGTGAGGAGATTGTTCCTCATGGGCCATGGAGATATTAATGAAAGAAAAGGAAGATTGTGTTTATTGTAGTGACATAATTGCAAATAAATTTCAATTAGCCGGCGTGTCACCCCTATAAGTGCGAGCTTGTGGGCTAGCGCCGATGAATGGGCGAAAATGACAACCAAACTAGGCGGATTTGACTTTATATGGAATTTTCTTCCCCCTTCGTGAAGTCGGGAGGTGGTGATGGGGGGTTTCAAGGTCACTCCCGTGAGTTTTACTGATGTTTTTCTTCATTTAGTTTTTTTGCCTATTAAATAGATTCAAAATAACTTGCAAAGAATAGAAGGTTTTTTTACTATGCCAGCATGTAAAAGAGACAGAAGGAGTGGGGAGGAGGAGGGATGTGGACGGAATGATGGGGAAAGAAATAGGAAGAGAAAATGAGAGGAGGAGAGGGAGATGAGCAGGAAGGTGTTTAGTATTCTTCTCTGATCAGCAGTTGGTGTGTGCTCTTCACTTCTCTTTTCCTCCAGCTGAAGAGAGGAGAATATTTAAGCAATGTCATCCGACAGGTCAGCCACAACACTGGACAGACTGACCTTTGACCTGTGGTAGAGAATCACTGTCTGCCAGGTCCTAACATCAACACGATAGAAAAAGATCCAGTTCAACATGTTAATTTGGACTTTCTTATGCATCGCCTTTGTGGTTTTGTTTTAAGCGTAACTCGTTTATGAAGAAAAAAAAACAACCCTTAGATCAAGGATCATTTTGCTACATAGATTAGTATAGCTTTTTCATTACAATTATTAATGTGTGGGTCTTTCTACAAAGCAAGTGTCATTTGTGCACAATAGGCATATGAATATGTAATGTTTACTTTTCATCAGCAAAAATATTTAGTAAAATCTTTTTTTATATATTCATTTATCAATTTCCTTTTGTCAAGAAGCATTATTTAAATGCATGTATGGACAATACAGCATTGCTTTTAGCCTTTATTCTCCAGATGCAGCATGCACTTAAACATTAAGTTGACATAACGCATTATAAAAATATCCTGATGTTTTGTCCTAGAGCTACATTTTAACGCTTTGACTGCCGTAATTATTCCTGTTAAAGTAACACAGCACTCAAAATAAACAAATAAATAAAAATCCCTGTCCTTTAAGCAAGTTAACTTTTCAAACCCACAGGTTTTTAGCACTTTGTCTTGGATGATCTTAAAACTGACTTTGTATCAAACAACTGATAAATGAAAAGTAGATAGAACTATGAAAATTTTTGCAAACTAAAAAGGTGAAACTGTCGAACCTCTTAGCTTTTTGATATATCTACAGTTATATCCAAATATTTAGCTCTATTAAAATGGAAAAGATTTTTCAACGGTTAGCCTTCATAATCTGTTTGTAAGAATGTTTACTTTTTTTCACCTTGCATTAACCACACTTGAAACTAGTTGGACTAATTGTTCATTTCACTCTGCAGAGGTGCAAAGCCTCTTGTGGCAGTGAAAAAGAAGAGATGCTGAATGAACAGTCATGAAAACTTGAGCAGAGATGGATAGATGGAAAGAAACTTTCTACATGAAGCAAATTACAAATTTTACAATGCCTTTGAGCATTTAAAATTCTGTGTGAACATAAACATTGGGAACATCTTGTTACCATGTTAAAGACAACATATGCTTGCTTTATTATAGAGAGAATGAAGCATGATTGTGTATTGATGCAATTTATGATTTGGAAATTCAGCGATAATATGCTGTGACAGTAATTTATGGTGAGAAAACAATAAAAGAAACGATCATACCTGACACAGAATGAACAATACATACATATAGGCAGTATATACCACCACCTATATCTACGATATCAGATTCAAATCATACATATGGCTGAACCCTGACAGACAGACAGATTACATAGAGGGCAGACAGGCAAAAAGCTATCTGCCCAGAAATTTAACAATATTGTGCCAGACAGATTCCCACTCAGACATCATGTGGTGCGTCTCCTGCAATGAATCCACAATGATGTTCGGAAAGTTGTGATTGAAAATAATCTGTCAAGATGGGCATGTTCTTTGTGATAATTATTATCATTATTGATATTACTATTATTGTTATTGCATTTCTCCTTTCCTCTGGCAAAGATGATAACCTGTGTAGGCTTGCTGAATTCAAATGATACCACTTGATAGAGAGTCTGTCACAGAGGAGTAAACAAAAATGTTGTCTTATTTATTTATTTATTCACCAGAGCCTTGAGTGATCAGTTTACGTTCTGCCTCAGATTACAATCAGTTAATAACGGTGATTCTGCCTCACAGAAAAAGGGATTGTGGGAAACTGCGCAGGGCGGGACGGCGGCCCCTCGATCGCGCAAAGAGCGGGGGCCTCAAGGATCTGGCTAACAAAAACCTCAGCGGATAAACCACTGCCACAGCTTTTTGAAAGAAAGAAAGAAAGAAGCGAGAGCAGTGCAGAAAGACAGGAGAGCACTGGCGTTTCTAAGCAGGCTTTAAGATGGCAGATAAGGGTGTAAGAGAGAGACTGATCTTCTGGCAGGTCAGGAGGGATCTTGAGCCGGAACGTCGTATCAGCCTAAACCCAGACCCCTCGCCCCCCACTCCCCGCTCGAGGGCCAGCTGGTTGCCGGGGTGAGGAGCCGCAGGGGCTTGCCGGGGGCGATAAGCCAGCGTGAGCCGAGGGAGTCGCGGCAGAGAAAGAGAGCGACAGATTTCACAAAGGAAAAGAAGAGGAGCGTGGAGAGCGATGAGCAGAGGGAGATGACGAGGGGAGGGTTAGAGAGGAGACGCTTGAGTGAATAGGCGTGCATTGTAAATCTCTGCCGTGGCAACCTGCAGCTGTGGAGATGGGTGTGATGTGTGGGTGACAGGGGGAAGAGAGGCCGGCTGCACGACCGCAGAGGATTTCTCCTCCGGCACGCTGCTTATGTCAGCTAACGCGGCGAGAGGAAGCGACCGGTTAGGAAGAATTACAAGAGCTATGCAGCCTGCCATCTTACAAATGAATCCCGTTTAGCCTCGGCATGTAAATAAATAGAGTTCACTTGGAGGGAGAGGGAGAGAGAGAGAGAAAGAGAAAGAGGGTGACACAGGCAGGGAAGTGGCAGCAGCGGTAATCAGCTGCAGGAATGTTTATCTGCCGCTAGTACGCGTGTGTGTGGCTGCTGAAATTATGCAAGCGAGTAACAATGAGCAAATTGAACCCCCACAAAAAGCCGCACAAGGTCAGGCAGAAAGACGAGGCATTGGGGTTGAGAGTGGTGGGCGTGAGAGGATAACAGATCATGATAAATTGGCTCACATTTTACAAACCGCTGGCCCTATTGCCCTGCTCCCAGCCAAGACCGCTAGGCTGGAACTTTCTGTACTGTAATACCTCCACTCAGCCATTTGTGATATATGAAAACCAAGCTGTGGCACTAATTGCACAATTACAAAGCGGAAGCCGAGCTGTGGTTAGACTGGGTGTGCAAACTGGAGGGGGTACGGCGATACATGCAGGCCCTCCCACTCATTCGTGGTCTTCTTTTTCTAATTCTGTGGAAAAGGAGTAGTTCTAGTCCTTGCGCACACTCTCATTAGGTAATAAGGTTCTTTAGTAGAGGTGCCTTTAAATATGCCACTCACTTATTTCGGTTAGCCCAGACTTTCCCCACGAGATCCCTCCTGGACACGGATTCTAACGCACACATTTACTCCAGAAACACTGCGGGACTGTGTACCGTTCCTCACCTGCCTAGTGGCCCAAAAAAACCAGACCAGGTTCTCCCCCCGAGAGGCGAAAAAAACAAACGTCAATGTGTAAGTGTGTGTGTGTGAGTGAGTGCGAGAGAGAAAGAGAAAAAATTTATCTTCTACATCGATGAAAGGACAATTTATTACCGTCTGCTGTGGGAGACAGAATATTTTGCCCCAGTGCTTTGCTGGCCCTGTTGACTGTCTGAATGAGGAATGGGAGCGTATTAGCACCCGGGCTGCTTCTGCACAGCCGCGCCTGGCACCGAACCATCACAGCCCCCAATACCGCCCAGGGTCGGAGGTCAAGAGCGGAGCAGCGACTGAGACTCGTGGACCGTCGTACGTTGTTTCGTCTCCCGCTGTCGCAGTTTGATACATTATTATTAGTGCCTGCTCTTCCACAACTCTCAACAGCCCGAGAGCTGTCCTCAAGAAATTATGAGTGTTTTCAGAAAGGGCTTCTGACAAGGTATAAGACTGAGATAGCGGCGAATAATGAAAGCATTTGTCTTGAGAACATCCTGTCATGTTAAAACAACAATGGCTATTTGAACATATTAGGCATACATACACATACATGTTTTACAACGCATGTTAAAGCAGAAAATAAGTAGAAATACTGCAACAACAGCAAGCATCAATTTATAAATATATGTATATTACATAAGATATTTATCTTAACACATTACATAAAATGTGACTTCTGGATAGTGAATCCAATAAATTCAAAAGCCCTTTTCTGTTGAATTTGCTTAACCATGCTGCTACGAAACACAGTTTTGTACATTTAACATATATGACAAACACTGTAATAACACAGGTGGTAATGAGAAAGCCACATGAAGAATTAAAGTTAATCTCAAATAGCTTTCCTTCAATTACTAGAAGGTGCAGTGTCATACATACATAACACACATTTCAATAAAAAATGCAATAAACGTTGATCACTAATGGACATAACTGAAGTCACACAGGCAGTTCTGAGAATATCAATTTACATGTGTTCATTTATATTTTTGTATTTACTATTTATTAAATAGCACTGCAGTTTTAAACTGCATACATTGTACTTGTATTTAGTCAAATTTACCAATTTTAAATTACAGTGCTCTTTGCAAAACTGTGAATGTGTAAGTAGTTCACTCTTGTGGCTTTATTACAAGCTCATACGCTGATATTACAAAATACTGTGTTGTTAAATAGGTTTATAGTGCATTTTAACCTATTTTCTGCATAGTTCAGCATGTCATGCGCTATTACTCAAACACCCACACACACACAAACATAAGTGTAAACACACACACACACACACCTGATAGCATTTTTGATTCTTAAGGGTCAGATAAATTTATCCACAAATCAATGGTAGAAAACTCTCAATCACTGGAATACCAACTGGCACTGACAGACCATCCTGTAGCACACAGAACTTAAGAAGTGTTCCGGAAAGCGAAGGATGAAATAGAAGAGTGGTGCGGGCTCAAAGGTTAAGGCTATAATTGTTTTGCCTCTTAGCAGCATTAAGATAATTTTCCTGCAAAACAGATGGTCACAGAAAAAAGCCAGCTAGTCTTTTCCAGCCGTTTCCTCGGCTGAGGATGATCCCCAGAGTAATGCTTAATGTCTTCACGTATCTCAGGTGTAATCGGCGAAATGACGTTACTATTTATCTCACGTCTAGTTCAGCAATAGTTACCAACGACTGCCGGCGTGACCTCGGGTGTGTGCACATTAATTTTACCTCAGTGTTTTCTATAGCATCAATTAATAAAAAGTGACGAGGTTTGGAGCAAATGAACAGCCCTTGATAAATGAGGGTCTGGACTTAATTGCTCAGTAAATTAAGAGCTCACAATTGTGACGATGCGGACCAGTTTTAATATTTAAAAAGTCATTAGATGTGGAAATGTCTGGCTCAGTTAAGTATGTAGTCACCCACAAGGACATTAAAGACCACATGAAACAAAGACGCGTTAAAACACGATCAACGGTACGCACACACACACACACACACACACACAAATTGCATAGATCTACCAATGCTTACAAACAATGCATAAGTCCACATACATGTATGAACATGCACAGATGCCTACAAAACCCTTACATGAGAAATCCAGAGAGCACAGTACACGGTACAGTAAATACTCCATTTGTCCACAGAGAATGCAACTAAATATATTTATTAATTCTATGGATTTGTTGTCACTTCATTTGCATGACAACAGTCTGCTAGTAAACCAGCTGTGATACAATCTTCGTCATAATGGAGTTGTGATGGAGCTTCATGGTGAGGAGAAATTGAGCAAGTTAAGCCAGCTGAAGCTGGGGACGCTAAGCGTTAAGGATGATGGATCACTTTCAGTAATTCTGCTTTATTATGATTGGGCAAGATCAATATTTTAACAGTTCGGTTACAGGCTTTAGTACAGTACTTAATATGTATTATTCATAACCTTTGTCAGCGCAGGAGGGCAGCGTGTCTCAGACTGAGTGGAGAGAGAGAGAGAGAGAGAGAGAGAGAAAGAGAGAGAGAGAGAGAAGGATACTTATGATTCTGCAATTGGACTAGAGCACAGAGGTATATAAAATACTTACACGTGGAAAATGAAACATTCTACAGTGCTGAATATAGCTTAGTCTATAAATATGCATAAAAAGTGTTCATGTACTTCTGGGTGAAAGAAACAACCCCCAACTGCTATCAGAACATACTTCTAAGCATACCTATAAAAACGCATCATTAGTTATACCATGTATAGTGTACAGATGTAAATACTGTACACCATACTAGTATTCAGGAAGTCTATAATTTATTTTAACAATTCAATACAAATTTAATCATTTTACAATAAATAAAAATGTATTTAGCATATTTTTTAGTTTTATCCTAATTACCTTTCACATTTACATGTATTCAAGGTGTGAGGAAACAGCCCTCTTACTTTTTATATGGTGGTGACACTTCTCAATTAAAACATCACTCGACAAAATCTTTTCTTGAAAAGCAAATTGCACTCTATTATAGATTTTATTGTTATTGCTATTATTTTCACTGACTTTGAACCTGTTCTTTGTCAGAGACTCAAAAACATCATGATCTTGCAATACCATGTTTTTTTTTCCTATTTCACAATGACAAAAGCTAATGCTCTTGTCTTTTAGTTATCTCTGATTTCCTCCGATGCCAGAAAGTTCATGTTTGCACAAAACACCTCCAAACACCTTTCAGAAGCATTGGTTATGCCAGCCTCTTTCAAACATGCAACTCTTGTTTCAGTCATCGGCTTGCATATCATGTTGTTTTCTCAACTGTACATTTCATTTTTGTGTTATGTGCATCATTGACATCAAAGCTCAGGTGTTCATCCAATAGCCAACGTAAGTGTTAAAAATGGATTTTTCACAGGGATGGGCTGTGTAATTGTATTTTTTTTATTTATGTCTGTCTTTGGCACATTCGTAGCCCACTTGGCATAATACTGATGTCTGCGAGCTGCGCGTGTGTCAGTGACATACTTTCGCAGAGCTCGAAGTGAAACCGCTGGGATTAAACACAACGGCACATTCATATCTGGTCACACGCTCAGCTGCGGCACAGGAAGGTCTGTCAGTATCAAAGCTGCCTGGAATCTTCTCCCAGCAAAAGCCAGGGAAGAGGATTTCTTAGCAAGCTCCTAACCATCTTTTTTGAAAAGCAAATCCTTTGTACCCCTCCCAAAACTCCTGGCCTGGGCTCACCTCCCCCGTATTTAAAGTCCCCGTGTGGAACGAATGGGAGCGAGCCCCGGAAAGTTTGTCGCGGGGAGTGGGTCGCTCTGGCTCTGATTAGATGTGGAGTGGTAATAGGCTCCTCTACGCGCTGCCGCTAACCCTGCTGCTCCCCCGGCAGCCACTGCGACTGGAATTAATCAGTCCTTCTGGGAACTTCCCTCAGCCGCTCTCTGCAGGCGAGCCACTCCGGAGTCATTTACCAGCCAATCCTACTGTCAGGCTTCTGTCATTTAGGCCTGTTCATTATGCCTTTAGCCCCCCTACCTCTTTCTTTCTCCACTCTCCTACATTAAAGAGAGAACGAGACAGACAGACAGACAAAAAGAAACCGGAATGACTGACAGATTAGCCTGATGTCAGGTGCTTTTTATAGATGGATAATAATATTACGCCTCCATACTAAACGCTGAGAGTGTACTAATCCAAAAAAAAAACAAACTCTGGTGCAAGTATGAAGGACACTGACTTTTCAGGTGACCGCTCTTTTATTTATTTATATAGGCGGTAATTAGGATTGCGCCAATCTAATGAATCCTTTGCTCTTATCGGCACCGCGAGCGGCGTTGTCCTAAATGTGACAATAGGTGGGCCAGCTTTGTTCCTCGTTTATGGAACCCTGGAGTCATAACTACCAATTACTGTGGCTCTCCCTCCCCTGGGCATCAGGCTGCTGGATCTGCCCGCTCTGCCATGCTAAGCCCGCTTAAGTGACCTATTTTAGGCTCGCAAGCAGACTAGAGAACACCTCAAAGGTTAGATTATCCTATGATGAAATACAGGGCCTTCTTGCTGCAAATTACCCAGGGAAAGAGAGAAGTATTTCTCCTACCTCGAACCACAGAGCACGGCCAGCGGCCAAACAGCCCTGCAGCCACCCAGGAATGAGCCGCAAAAATATTCATGAGTAAACAAAAGGAGTGATTTGAAAAATGGCCAGAGGAAAGAACAGATTAATAAGAGAGAGTGAGAGAGAGAGAGAGAAACATGAATAGTGTATTATAAAACTATTCTGTAGCTCCATCTCGTCGAGGTCAGGGGGAGATAGCGGCAAGACTTCATTAGGAGCCAAGCTCTGCCTCTGTACCACATTTGCCCCAAACCCAGGGGAGCCAAGGACTGCTAAAGAGGAAGTGGCACCAACTAAGAAGACAGAGGAGAGGATACGTGAGTGAAATGAGCGAGTGATGAATCACGCTGATGTGAGCATTGACATTTTTTGTCGCTATGAATAAGCTGCATGTTTTTTCATATCGACCTAAGTGTCAAATGTACATAGTGGTCATTAACGGGATAGTTCACCCAAAGATTTTAATTCTGTCATCAATTACTCACCCTCATGTCATTCCAAACTTTTAAGAAACACAAATTAAGATATTTTTAATAAACTTGAGAGTTTTCTTTCCTTCCACTGAAAGGTAATCATAATGTAAACGATCGAGAATTATGAGGCTGCCGTAAAACAAATCCATATGATTCAAGTGGTTTAATTTGAGTCTTCTGAATAGACAGATGCTTTACACGATAAACAGATTTAAAATTGTGTCTTAATTTACTTCTAAACAATGTTCAACACACATATGTAAAGCACTCAAACATCCCCGTGTCATGCATGAGAAGTGGTTTGTTCTAACATATGACACACACACACACGTGTATGTGTTTACAACATGTAATATGTTTTGTTTATGCGTATCCTTTTATAAGAGCAAGATTAGAACAAGAAAAATTAAATAACATTTTTAGAAAAAGTTTTTAACATTTTTAGAGATATAGCTGCCTCAAAATTTACAGGCAAGTTAATTTGCAGATTTTTATTTCATATATTGGTTACTCTTTAAGTAATTTTAATATATCCACCAAATAAAAGTAACATTTTCCCTTCCGCTTGACTACACGTGCACAACTTAATCAAAGCAGTTATATAAAGTTGTTTTATACACTGTAAAATATAAGTTTTAATACATTTAGTTAAAATATTACTAACTTATATATAGTATTTCAAATTTGGAGAACATTTTACAACACAAACAAGTAGTAAAAAGTCAAACTGGAGAGTTGCAACTGTATGTCTGCATAGTTTTTATAGCATACTTGGATCTGTATGTGGGTCTGGAATTTCTTTCTTAACTCCAGTGACTGATGTAGGAACCATATAATGGTAAAATAAATGGGCCTCAGTGCTAATTTCCCCCTTATAGCATCTGATGAAGTATGCCTTACTCGTTTTGGGTGTCTGACATGAAATATTGGTGTGTGGTGGCCAGGGCAGACATGAAGCAGAGCTCTCGGCCACTGTACCGCACCACACAGACAATCCACAGAGACGGAGCCAATTAAGATAAGCCTCCATTCACAGGAAGAGGTTGTTTGACATGCTGTCATGCTAATAGAGACAACCGTCGTTACGCTAAGGTATGACACACAACGAGGTACCTGCAGAATGTAGCCCTAATTGGTCAACTGTTCCTATGTAAGTCCTCTGCGCTGCTAAAGGCTCTCAATGTTTGGTCTGGTTCCTCTTTCAGACGTGTCTGTTATGAGCTGTATTAGTCTGCCAGAGGTAATTTCTCCGCTCCTGCTCTTGGCATGGGGTGGATACACTCCAGATTTGACGAGAACGGTTAGGTCTAGCAATAACAAACTGCAGCTTCCTCTGAGTGGTGTCAGTCTCTGCACACCTAGATCAGGCTGGAATTATTAAAAGATTTTAACTTGTTTAAGTGCTCTAGAAGTAGAAGCTGTGGCATTGCAGTTACTGAAGTTCGAAATGAACTCTGGTTCTGACTGACCCCAGAAATCATTGTCCAAATGATAACCTTATCACAAATTGCTTGACCTTATGTGAACTAATTGGGACATTTTGTTTATGAAAAATTAAATGAAAATCTGAAATGTAGTTAAATGTTTAATCATTTTCTTCCATGAAACTTAAGATCCTCCCACCAATAGCCTAGATTTCTGTTGTTACAAGGCCAAAACAACAAGCTAGTGAAGATCTTATCGAAAGTGGTAAACATTCCACATATTGTTCTGCAGAAAACAGTTTTAGCAAGAATAAACAAAATGGCTGCCATGATGATGGAAGACTGTCATTCTCAAGTCTTAAAATAAAACCATGGTTCTAATTTCTTTTAGGATTTTTTTGTGTGTTTTTGAAGCAAGCAAACAAACAAGCAAAACAAAGCAATAAATACAATTTCAAATGCTGAACACCAGCTGAGTTTTTTTTAGCTATAAGCCACAACTAAGTCTTTGAAAAAACATAATGGCAACAGGCTTCATCAAAGAAAGTGCAGCTCAAACCAATCCCAGATCAAGCGATTTTGACATTTTTAGGGTTTCTGTACATTTAAATCTTTATGTGATTGCTTCTTGCAATAATTACAATGTAATTACATAGTAACTACAAATGAAAAAAACTTAGCAGAAATGTTTCAGTTGTTTTAATCCAGAAAATCTCTTCTAACCAGTCTGAGCGATGCACTTTATAGCCCACGTTGGGGAAAGAAGAAAAGAATAATGTTTTGTGCCACGCAAAGTTTCATCTTACCAACCACCCCTTGTTCCGGTCTATCAATATTTGCCTGCATATGTCTTTTCAGCAAGTGAGACTATCCAGCTATTGAAGACCAACAGTTAGTTTGAACTAGACTGTTAGCTCATTGTGCTATCGTACTGTAATTCCTCACCGCAGGAGTTTCTCTTGGCCTGGCCCGGGCTGCCATCACAGTCATGGACGTTGACTGTATCCCTGGAAACCTCAAAGAGCCCATCTAGCATGTCACAGCGCAGTCGGACTGCCGGTACACTGTGCAGGTGAGAGTTGCCCGCTGGACGGCAGCCAACGCTACAGGACGTGTTTGTTTGGACTCAGCCCGGATTTGGAGCCTGCCAGGAAATGTGCTGTTTCTGGCAGATTTCAGAGTAAGAGAGACGGAGTAAGAGAGTGAGAGCAAGCATGTTTTCAGTGGCTCAGAGAGACTAAATATGGCTGTCAGTGAGCACGCACTACTGAAGAACCACAGAACGTAGGCCAGACTGCTACAAACACCAGCGGCATATCTGCATTGCCTCTGAGGCTCGGGTGAATAGGTGACGTCTTATCGCCCAATCCCGACGCTTTCTAGTGATATCCTGTCAAATTTCTGCTGTTGCGTTCATTACCGTCATTGTACGTATCAATGTGCACCGAGCGATTACGCATGTGTGTTTTCAGTAAACATTTTCAGAGACGCAATGCTTGAAAATGCAGGTCACTCATAACTTAAATTATATTCCCGAAATGTATTCTCTGCTGGCTTTGTGATAACCGCGACATTCTTTAACCTCCACACCCCCAATTAGGGGAGCAAGGGAGGAGAGGGATGCGAGGCGTATTGCTTTAACCCACGTGCCTTACTTAGAGGCACACTCCAGAGAGAGAGATGGTGCAGAAGGATATCACGGAGGGAAAACACTCCTCATAACAGCCTGAGGCACTCCCGGTCGCTCTATCAATGCAAAACAGACCACTACCTGAGGCTAACAGGACATTTCACTTTTCATAAGCCACCCGCTTTCGTGCACCCCTCAACCTCACCCTCCTCTCCATTTTTTTATTTTATTTTATAGAGGTACATGTATTTTGAAAGTACGTTAGCGTGGAGGGGAGGTGGGACAGGACAAAAAAAAAAAGAGGGAAAAAAAAGATGAAAAGCATCTTTAGCATGCCGGAAACATCTGGTTTCATATTCGAAGCCTGAAAAGGAAATTGCACAAAGACAAAACTCTTATGTTTTGATTTATTTTATTATTTGAGGGCTGTGCCGTGCCAGTCATGCAGTTCAAATCTGAGGCCATAAATACGGCAAGCGGAGAGATGTGACAGAGGCATTAGCCTGCTCTCCATTCGCTCCCACCCTGATGGATAACGTCGCTAATAACATCTACAACTGCTGCGTTCTGCCCTGAATTATACCACGCTAAGGGGCTTCTGTTAATGGGAAGAATGAATTCACGCAGTGAGAAAAAGACAGATATAATAAAAAGCAAATATTCTCCAAGACGCTATCCCCTGCTTACGTGTGCTACTTGTATTCATCTCCTTTGGTCTCTGAGGTGCACCAGTGATTCTGAAGGCTGGAACTACACGACAGATTTTTTTGTCCTGATTTAAAGTCTAGGCAAGTCACCGCTATAGTTGCCGTAAGTCAGATCCAGTCTGTAGATTTTCACAGAAAATCGCATAGTGTATGATGGGTACAGACTCCTACTTTTGGCTTCAGACTTTGATTCCATCCAGCCAGAGAAGAACAAACATGTTTGATTATTTTAGAACACATATTGTTTCATTTGTCATGCATCTTGTACTAACAAGGCACATGTATCTGCTTGAGTTTGTTGTGTTTGGAACAACTTGAAAGTCTGGTAGTCAGCAAATGCATGATCCTTACTGTTTTATAAGTCATGCAGTGTATTGCATGCATATGTAGACTCTTGGTTTCAATAAATAGAGGTCACATGCCAACAGCTAGCTGAAACTCCCTTTGCCCTGCGAATCTGCTCACCTGGCACAACCAGGTTGGCATTGCCATCCGGGCTCCAGACGCTCTCAATCACTAATCTGGCATGGAACGAAATACCAACAATCTCCAGCTCCCAATTCACTGCATTACTCTCTAGCGCGATTGATTTACTGAAAGAGCAAGATTTCAGTATTTCACCCAAACTCTCGATTAAAACCTATGAATATCTCTGATTGATATCAACCGTGACACATGAATGTATCACAAGATTGATAAATTGGAGTCACTAAAGGCATTGTTACGTCTGGGTGGCTTTGGTGGTGTTGGGAGAAGGGGACGGGCGAACACTAAATCCTGCCTGGGGAGAGCAAGCAGACTGTTTCTAACAGATGGAGCGAGGTTAGCCACTGTTTCCTTCTACAGCAGGCTTGATGGACGACTGTCAGGATTTACAGGCGAAGCAGTGCAATAGAGCTGGGTGAACATCTGTGTGTGTGTGTATCAGTGACAGTGGTTAATTTAAGAGAGTTACAGGCTCTAAGAACAGCTGATGGACAGTTGTATTCCCCTGGCTGACCACAGTGTGAAGACATAGTGAAGCAGAAAATAAGCCTTCACTTCTCCTATCTCCACACACAGCTCCTCTAATGCACACGACTCGACCATTACAGCTTTCTTGATATCAGCATTATGTGTGAGTGAACTATTTAGTGGCCATTTGTTTTGTTCGCCCTGCTAAACTAGTATCTAAAGTGTACAGTTCCACTTTATATTGTGTCCCTATAATACCTGTGTATTTACTTAGTAACTAGATGTGTACGTAGTATGTAACCACAGTGTATGTACATAGTATGTACAGCTGTAATATTTCTTTACCTACTGTACACACATGTAACAACCCTCAGAGTTGTATGTGTAAGTAAGGACATTGGTAGCACTTGCACTAGTACTTGCATAACAGGAAATTAATAATTACATCTTGTAACAACAGTCTACTGTATATAAGAGTAATTGGAAAAGTGGGTGATCCAGTGGGAGGAGTCATCGGAGTTGGTGCTGTAATAACGGTGTACTTTAATGGTAACTCCAGAGGAACTGTGCACGTATTATAAAGTTTAACATTCTGGACACCAAACACAATTTAAACGTAAGGCCTAACTTACTGGGAGCTGCTGTGTTACATCAGAGTAATTCCATGGTAAATCCATAGGAATTGTCTACTTAATATAAAGTGAAACACTTTCTGTAACAAAAAGTGCTGTTTGTCCTGTTACACATTTGTACTTACTGTACACATACCATTTAGCAGGTTGCATATATGTAGTTACACAAACATTAGAGCTGTAGATATTATTTACCAATGTGTACTTGACTGTGGTTACATACTGCGTAAATGTCTAATTATGTAAGTACACAGGTATTAGGCACACATTATAAATGGAACCAAGTGGACTTATTTTTATTATTACTATATATATATATATATATATATATTTAAACCACAAAACATCATGAATGGTATTATGAATTAGACAAAAAAAAAGTTTAAACATACAAAGCTGTAAGTATAATTTTATTTTATTTCTTGAAATACATACTGTAATAATTAAATTATAAACATGTATAGTTATTGGAAAGTTACAAGACATTTTAAAACTGAAATTGTCACACTATAAAAAGGTTAAGCTATGTTATATTTTATGAATTATTGACCTTGTGCTTTCTTGTTTTAGTTTTTTTTTTCTCAAAATTATAATAATAATAATAATCATCATCATATTATTATTATTATTATTTTATTTTTATTTTACCACTAATTGACCCGTTTAGGAAAATAAATTGCAATAACACTGAGGAAAAACGTACTGTGAACCTGTTGGGAGATTTTCGTTTTCTAAATCCTGCAGGTTGCAACAGACCAGTCAGCTACAAATTTGATTGACAGTGGGGGAAACCTCTATTCCATTCACACAATTCACATGAGTGCAAATGAAAAAACAGACAGAGATAGAGAGAGTGAGATAGCATACAGTGGGGATGAAGAAGAGGCCCAGACCCCCTCCAGCATGCTGGGGAAGTTTAGAGGGAGGAGAGGGTAGCAGTACTCTCCCCAGGGCTCTGAGCCCAGGCCCCCCTACAGAAGACTGGGTGTAGATGAAGCAGAGACTGGGCTCTCCCTGGGGCTGCAGGCTTAGGCCACAGTTCTGTTTGATCTGGAGTGAAGACGAGGGTTCACTCAGTCATTATAAATAACCTGAGAAAGATCTATGACTGGCCTGCCAGTCCAACACAACAAGACACAAATATAAAGAATACATTCACACAGAGAATGAACACTGAGATTAATACCAACTAAAACAAAAGCAGAAATAATGCTGTATGGCCAGTTTCTGAAGATGATGCTACATCCAAAAAAATTGTTGTTTGCTTGCATTGCATAAGGCACAACAGTGACCTAAGACACAAATAGATTTTGGACAGTTAAGGAGTGCAAATATGTGTCAGAGATCCAACTACTGCACCCCTCATCCATGTCTCTGGACACTTTGTATGTGAAAATTTTTAAGTGCATTTAATTGACTGAAACAGCCCTCTCAGTACTATAGTGCTATTTATTGGTTCACACACAGACCAGATGGCTTAAATGATTGATCTGAAAGAGACAAAGGTGGTTATTATTACTGGGCAATATTGTATATTTATTTGTGTAATATTCATTCTCCATTTACAGTAAATTTGCAATCATCTGTTTTTAAAACTCTCATATTGTTAAGTAATAATAATTTAATAATATAATCATTAGTAAATCACAAAATGAATATTTTTATATATATTCTTATGAAATTTAAACTATATTTTACTCTAAAATGCATGGACCAAAAAAAGTGTTCTATTGAAATAATTCCCAAAAATTAATATAGCAAAATGTTTTAATGTATTAAATGTTTATTAATCTTATTTCCTTGTATTTATGCATTACAATATTTTAATGCAGTTTTTCTTTTTAAAAAAAAACAAACAAACTCTAAACTAATTTACATATACTCTCAAATATATTCCAGCAAAAACAAGCTGCCTTTATGTATATAGTGATTTATAGAATAGAGATGTATAGCTCTACAGCAATAAATTTAAAAAAAAACAGTGATTGGGTTTTGCAAACAAAATTCAATCATGCTGTAAAGGAACTATTAAATTACAACACCAAACAATCACTATTCAGTTGATATCACTGAAATATTCTAGTCTGAACCTTCACTTTTCACATTTCTTTGTGAACTGATAAAAACTTTGTGACTGATAAAAAAGTATGCATGTTTATAGAACAGATCAAGTATTATCAAGCATGCATGTGCATGCATGTTTCTCTTTTTCCATTATTTTATATTGTAAAATGTGAATGTAAATGTCAGAATCATTTTGTATCTCTGTCATTTTATGAATACTGTGAATTCATACAAATTTTACATAATGCTTTTTAGCTACTTTGTAATCTGAAGTATTCAGGTTGATGTCCAAGGCACATTCTTGACAAAAAAATTCTAACAATTTGTGAATAGGGTGATTTCTTTGAAGAATGCAATATATCAAATAAATAATTTATTTTATTAATACAATACGCAAATATGCATATGCAATAAATAATAACAATGACAATAATCATTAAGCAACATCTGAAATCAACTGTTTTTTTGAAGAATCTGCAGCAGAAAAGAAGCCAGAATCTCGTTTCTCCTTTTCTTGACTTACTGCCATCCTGCCATTTACATATTTACTCAAGACTTGAGAGGGCTCCCACACGACCAGACCCATCCCCTACCAGGCAAACCGCACTTTTTACCACTGCTAAGAAGCCTCTGCAAGCTCAACCTGAGTCCAACATGAGCTCCTACAGAGACGAGACACATTGTCCTTGGAGGAGACGAGAGCTCGATTTTCTGTTTGCTGCCATTTGTCATCGGCCGCTAAGAGAGATCAACAGTCGTCTGCACACAAATCGATATTCTCTTAACCCAGACCTAATCTACAGAGAGTTTCCTGCAATTTCACCTTTCTCCTCCCCATCCCAGAACCCCTCACTGACTTTCTCCCTACTTTTACTCTCCTTCTCCTCTGGTTTTCAGCAATCATTCTTAGTGTCTGTGAGACAGCCATTTTTCAGCGTGTGGTAAGGATGGGTGACATAGAAGGGAATGATGCTGTGTCTGTGGCCATGATGGATCAAAGGGAACCTTGAGGGCTATGGTCTTCCAGGGCCCGAGAGGAGAGATAGACTAGCTGCCTAATCACCCACATGGCACTTGCAGAATCCCCTGACTGTTCACACACATTCAGATTTTTTCACAGAATTGTCCCTCTCAGTAACCTCTGCTGTCTGGTATGATCAAACCTGTCCTTTTTTGAATTTGAAGATGTTATAATAGAATGTTGACAAGTGTAATGCATCAGAGTGATTAGACACTTAAGATTTGATCGGAACATTGAAACTATCATGTGTTAATCACTTATGTATTTTGAATAACTATTGAATGGCTTATAGTATATCCATGTTTAGTATGGTTTTGTTTAATTTTCTTGCTTGAAATGTTTCTTGCCACCAATCCATAGTCAAATGTATCATACTCATGTTATAGAAATCATGTCTGAAATTATATTCTGCAAGAGTGGGAAAATTCGGACCATATGACTGATAAGATAACATTTGAATTTAGGATTTGGAAGGAGTAATATCACCACACCCTAAACTAGAACGATGGATGATTATGGGATGTGCCCAAAGATGAGTTTAAAAGCTCTAGACACTATTCAAATTACGCACTTTGCCTCAGCTTTTAGCCTCAGCTCTTAGTATGCTCTTAGCCCGGTTTTAAACTATGCTCTTAGCCTGTGCTCTAAGCCTCAGCTTTTGTAGCCCGGGTTTTAAAGCTATGCACTTTGCCGTTCTTTAAGAGCCATTTCACATGCTCCAGCGTGCACACCAAGGTTGTAATAGTTTTGGACTTTTCATTAGTTTCAGTATTTATTTCGTTTTGACTTTTTGTTTTCAAATTCAGTTAGTTTTAATTAGTTTTTAGAGGCAGATTTGCTAGTTTTTATTAGTTTTTATATTTTGAAAATGCTTAATTTGAGTTTTATTGGTTAGTGTTTTTTTTTTTTTTTTTTTTTTTTAAATTAGGATATTTTTCATGTGCATTAATCAAAATTAACAGAATATATATTTTATAATAAACACTATAATATAACTGTTTTCACTGATATATTTAATGGTTTCTGTTGTCAGAAAAATGGAATGAACATGAAATAGTGACTGAAATGCACCCCATTATTAGGCCTTTTAAACTAGCTCTATTTTACAAGATGTTAATCTGGATGTTGTCTGATGAAGTCAAATACACATAAGATATAGACAATGGCGATGCTGTGATTTTGGCTATATTTGCATGTAAAATCTAATTTTATCGAGAAGCAACATAATATCTATTTTAACCAAAAGCTCTGCTCCTCTCAGCCGCTCGCTGAACAGAACAGATGCAGAGAGAGGTGTGCGTGCTGGGAAAACAAGAGCTTGTGCGGCACTACCAGAGACTCGCTAGAAGACACTAGATTT
>JAUYWG010000039.1:5392915-5403781 GCA_034779775.1 Enteromius afrohamiltoni | reverse complement strand
CATCCAGACTGCCTGAATGCCTGTTTACACGCAACACAAGCTGCCCAGTCCAGTGTGTGTGTGTGTGTGTGTGTGTGCCTGTTGCTTCTGAAACACATCCAGTTCTGTCATCTAAGTGACTAGAAGGATTAATACACACAGAGAGAGAAGCAACAAATTATAAGGCTGATGGCTCTGAATTTTCAGAATAACTATTAATATTAGACTAGTGATTTTGTTTTTTTTTGCTTCAAGCTGTTACAAGATGTTAGTTTGTGGAGTGATTCTGGATGAAGAAATGTTCTCTGAACGTTTGTCAGGTGTTCTCTGACCTCAACAGGCATTAGAGGAGAAAACTCAAGAGATTCCCCCTTTCCATTTTAAATTCTCAAGATGAAAGGTTAGATTTTTGTGATTAAAAAAAAAATAAAACAGATTTATTTTCACTGCCTTCTTTGATATTTACCAAGGGTACCAACCATTCTGACCACATGGGTATATACTAATATGGTCACTGTGATTTTACCAAGTAAGACATGATCCTGGATCAACATCTTTTGTTGATCCTGGGTCAACATTACTGTCCAAAAATATAAACTTATCATCAAAATATAAACTAAAATCAGTGGGAAATGATAGCTGATTAACAAGGGTGTAGAAGCACCTAACCATGATTATAAACCTAAAACAGATATTTTCTGAAAAATTATTTCTCAATTCTGATTGGTTGATTGGAATGTTATTCCTGGATCAAAAGGGATGTTGATGCAGGAACATCTTGTACTTGGTGAAATCACGCTCACCATACTAATATATAGAAGGGTCAATTAGCAAATAGAATCATTAATGAGAACATACAACTCCATCATGGTAGAACACATAATACTTAAATAATGCAATAAACTTTCATTAAACAACAGAAAATGTAACAAAGTAGAAATGCACATAACTGATAATGATTAAAAAAAAAATCTATTAAAAAACAAAACACTTTTAACATATTCTGGGAATATCAGTTTACAGTTTTTTACCAAATTATACACTGTTTGGTTATCTTTTACTTTTAAAAACTGTACAATTAATAGCACTTTACTGTTAAAAATGCACTATATATCTGGTTACATATTTTACAGTTTTCTCTGTATATAGTATGGAAACTTAACATTAAGGTATTAACATTCTGTAGTTTAATTACATTCCATAATTTTCCATAGGCTTTAAAAACAAATGTCTATGCTGATATCTGTTTAAACTGGCGTGGATCTACCTCCTGTCAGAAAAAAAAGCTATTCAAATTCTGTAGTTTCATTAGATGCCTGAATCATCAACACAAGATTGGGGAAGCAATTATTCCTCCTCTTTTAAAACTTGACAAACCTCTTTAGCTTGCCATCATAACTACTGTATGTACAACTATATAAGTAATTCTATTTTATAATTTACATTTAGCATAGTTGTTTTCCTGTTGTTCATGATATAAGAACAAACCTGGGGTCTATTACTGGGTCATGACCCACCAGTTTAGATCCACTGTATTAGACAACAACACTGTTGGCATCTCACTTGTGTATTTCTTTCTTTTTCATCCGCTCCTCTCGTTTACCGTCTCTCTCTCTCTTCCAACTATCGACACTCATCTCTGTGGATTTCTTATCAGCTCTTTCTTTGCCTTTCTCTCGCTCTCTCTCCTGTGGTGTTTGGGTCTTTGGTTCGCAGGTGGTAATGAAGGGATGGTATGCAGGGCCATAAACTGAGAGGCATGTTGTCAGTATGCATAAAGGATGAGACTGGAGGATGGTGGAGAGGTCAGAGAAAAAGGGAGAGAGAGCGAACGGGAGAGCGAGAAGGAGAGAAACCTCACAGACTTGGATGTTTGAGAGCATATCTTAGCTGACTTGTCCTTTTCCTGTTGCGGAGGAAATGGAAATGCATGCACAGTGCCCCCTATAGATGCAGCACAGCCACAGCCGTGGAGCCTTTTGAGATGGCACATTAGTGAGATCATTAATTACAGTCATGGGGGAACCAACCAGACACACAAACAGACAATCGCAAACAAGTCTCCGTCTGAGCAGCATAACTGTGAACCCACAAACACAAACGTTTTCTCCGCAGTCACAAGGTCTGTTTGCAGTGACGCTGGCTGCGGTCTGAAACTGTATTTTAGTAGTACCAAAAGATGGTTTGTAACATTGCTAGTAGCCATTGTAGACAAGAAGTTCTCCCCTCCCCCATCAGCACCCCCTTAAACTGTGAAGCATGCTTGATGTGATTAGCTGTCATGTTACACGGCTGCTAAAGCGGTAGAAGGGAGCACTACCCTTTTCGCTGCCTGGGTATCCCAAGTCTGGAGGCAGATTTGTGTTCCTGAGAGTGTGTGTGTGCGTGTTTGACCATGAGTGTGTGTTGGGGTGTTGAGACGCTCAGCAAGAGTGTGAGTGGATTACACACGGTTCAGAGTGTGTATGGGGAAGCGTGGCGCTAACACGGCTTTCTAATGGGATTTCGCAATCCTTTTCCCTGCTCTCTTTCTTGCTCTCTATCTTCCTCTCTCTTCCACATGTCGACTAGCACGCACACTTGCGCACAAGCACAGGTAACGCCCCAAAATAACCCTCTATAGCGATGTTCTCACTGAACTGTAAGCAAACTGTCTGCGGTGAACTCGTTCTTTCTCTCAAAAGCAAGCCGAAGCCCTCTTGTCTTGTCGAGCGAGCACAACATAAGCCAGAAAAGCTGAAAATACAAAAAGGAAAATGAGCAAACTTGATTTGGTTCTCAGAGATGCTCAGCTCAGCTGAAAGCTGCATCGCACTGAGTGAACTCTTGTGTTTTCCCATTTGGACAGAGAACAGCGGAGATGTCAGTTACCCCCTTGACTTACATGACAGACTATGACAAGGAATGGATCTTCTTCCCCAGAGCCGTAGTGGCAGTGTGCTGAAGTCTAGTTTGACAGTAAGATTAAATGTGTTTGTGTGGGGAGTTGAGCTCTGACATCTAGCTGGGAATCCTCTGTGCAGTTTGGGTGCATTCTAGGCCATTCCCAGAGGATTTTGCATGCTTTGTACACAAATAATCTTTTGTGAGGAAAGAAACTTCTTGTGTTAAAGGCATTGTTAAAGATTATAGGTGACCATGCTAGGTTTAAAAGCACCCAAGATACAGTGCAATCAGATTACTGAAAATGCATTTTAATTCAGCTATGCAAAAAAAAAAGATTTGTTCAGATTAATCAGGAACATCACTTGAACAATCTCAATATTGATTTTTAAAACCAATTTTTACGAGTGAATCCTTTTAATGGCTAATTTAAATGGCTCAAAAACTTTCTATACTTTTATACCTGAACTGCTTTTGAAATTATACTTTTTAATAATTGTACAGGTTCTTGGAATGTTGCTTCTCTCATTTCTCTCCCCAATGAGAACACTTTTCTCCACTTGTCTTCACACTAAACAATATCTATAATAACATGGCCTAATGTAATGGTGGAATTTTCTGTATTGATTTTTCACAGGTGCTTTCTTTGTATTTTGAATTATGTGTTACATTGTATCATGTTTAGTAAACTTAAATGGAAAATGACCTAGCAGAAAATTACCAATACCCTTCCTATTTTTCTGCAGATGTTCTACAGACTCCATCCCCCACCACCCCACGGTGCCATTTAAATGCTTTAAAAAGGAAATTACATAATGTTATGCATACAATGTTAATAACAATACAGTTTAAAACCAATGCAGAGCTATTCAGTTACAAAACATGTTAATTCCAGATTTAAAGTGAACAACCGTGTCACCATGTTGAGTCAAGTGCTAACCTGTAGGCATAGTCTAAAGTTGAGATGCATCTTACAAATGCTTGCATTTGTACTTAAAGGCAGCTGATCATTCATTGGAAATGATTTTGCATAACTTAGTTACATGGTAAGTACATTTTTGTAAGTACCTGATTAGGTAATTATGCTGTTTTCTGACACCTTAAAATAAAGTGTTACCGAAATTTGTAAAGTTTGAACTGTACCCGTTACATAAGACAAGTTTGTCAAGCAAATTGTGGACTATGAGGAAAAGTCTCTTTGAAAAGTGAGTCACTAAGCAGCATAAGTTTCAGTTGGTCTTTCTGGCCGAGTCAGAGGTAGAGGTGAGAATTTACTGTGCTGTGGAAAATGAAAAGAAAACACAAACATAGAGCTTTTCCTACTCTCTCTCTCTCTCCCACTCTCTGCTCTTCTCGTTGTAAGCCCATAACTCTTTTCCCCCTCTCTCTTCCTTTATTTTTCTCTTTCTCTCTCTGTAAAAAGCAGAGGAAAAGTAAGCACGAAAACTTGGGGAGCAGAGCAGCTGAGAGGACAACTGTCCTCCTGTCCAGAGTTCCAGCGGCAGCCAAGTAAAACAGTGGCGTTCCACTAGGAAATGGCAAGCCAAACAGAGACAGCCATGAATCTGTACTCCATGAATGTGAGGGTTTCTCCTTGCATTCCCCAAAGGCACAGCTGATTATAGAAGACTTCTGTAGTTAAGGACATTTCCCAAATGGTTTTAGCAGTGCTAGGAATTAAATATTTAGTTAAAGGCAGAAGGGTTCAAAACACCAATCAGTACAGTGTGTAGCGTGTTATTAATACGTGATTGCTGATCTATCGCATGCTTCATTAGGGCTCCACTGTATTCCACAATCTGTTGTGAAAGCAAAGTCGTGCATCGGAGTTTCAATAAAACTATTTATTTCTCTGAGGTCCTTGTGCAAAGTAGCAAAAGATTAGCCGATAGATAAATATGTAATTTAGATGAATCCTTAACCAGATTCATTTGATTTGAGGTTGTATAAAGAATAACAGAAGTGCTAGCACATTAGCTGCACATCTGTTGGTGCGTGTGCGTGCGTGTGTGTGTGTTGGCAGTGAGATAAAAGGCCGTGACCAGAGCAGAGTTAGTTTAGCGGGGGCGAGCAGGGAGAAGCTTGTGCATTAGTTAGTGGAATTATCTGGATAACTCCTCCGCCAGTGAAAGGTACAAACTCACAGTGGCAGGATTGGATAATGCTATTATCAGCATGATTGTAGCATTAGAGAGAGGCATTAATGTGGATCATTCAGACCATTCAGCACTAAGAATTGCCATAAAATTACAGCATTATCTGCAGAGATGGGCGCTGGATATCAGCAAGGGGGAAAAGCCCAGGAAAGCAAAGCAAAGCTTTGAACTAGCAGTTGTTTCAGCTGCCAATTTGTAAACATGACCGTTATATGGCTAATTCCATATCTACCACAACCTTTAAACCATTGCCACAAATTGCCCGTTTAATTGGGCATAAACAGTGAGTGCAGCTACTGTATTTTCTTTTATTTACAGGCACACAAATGGAAGTCTGCAAACAAAAAAAATGGTGTAGGAAATTTTTTTATTTGCAAATTTCACAGTTAATGACAGATAAAGGGCAAGTAACACATCAAATCAAATACAACATTTTGAAGACTCCAATAATATTACCTTGTTAAACTTCAAAAAAGCAAACATATTTCCAGTTATACAAGTCGAAGCCCCTCGAGGGCTGCAGAAATCTTGTCTGTTGCAGATGTTCAGAAGATTCTGGGCCTAGTCTGTTTGTGGCTCTGCTATAATTTCTACCACGTTTCTTGATTTGCTGCTCGCTCAGTGTTTGGTTTTTCCCAAACCCTCTGGTTTTCCACCCTAGTCTATGTACATCTATATTTTGCTCTTCTCCGCTATCTCTTTCGCTTTCGTTTGCCTTTGAATGAGATAAATATATATTGTGCCATTGAAGCCCTAGTGTGGGAGGTCTGGAGCTCTGCGGCGCAGGGAGGCGCAGACATCCGAGACATGCTCACACCGCATCCCAGGAACTCCATGCGCAAAAATAGCTCAGAGATTTCCACATTTTATATTTGTCTGAGGGGATATTTGAATGCAAATGAATACGGAGGAATGGCAGAGGGTGTTTTTGTTGTGCTGAATTAGTGTTGTGAGGGCGCTTTCTTTCCCATTCTTCTCCGTCTTTCTCTTCGCCGTCCAAATGACTGCCATTAAGGCAGGACAGACTCGAGCCAAACACAGGGCTCCACTTAATGTGATTTCCTCCAGAAGGGAAAGAAACAAAGGAAGGAGTGATTCATCAGGGAGAGAGAGAGACAAACCACTCATTCTGAAGCTGTCCACCTCCAAACGATGTTCAGTGCAAACACTGTGCGTGTTCACGGGAGTGTTTATTTCTGCATTCGCGCAAACGCGGTCAGGATGAACATCAAAGAGCTCTGGCAGCGAGAGACATTGAAAACAAAGATTCATTCTCCATTAGAACAGGATTATATTGCATAAGAACATTGTGTTGAACTCAAATAAGCGAACTGTTATAATCCACACGAAACAAGGCATATCGCATCTATGAAATCACACACGCAGCACTAATACAAAAGAGGCCTGGTGATTTAACGAGGCTCTAGCTAGCGAAAGAGAGACAGGGCAACTGGGATGTTTGCAATGCCAGCTTTCAGCAGCCATATCGACAGAATTGAGTTTGACAGACTTGTTGAGTGGCGGTGATTGGCCTTGCTCCAGGGACACGCTACAGCAAAAGACTGTGTATAACACCAAAGGCAGGAGAGCAGAAGGGGAGGATGCTGTGGCCGCACAGATTGGCTTCCCCAACAGCAGCGGTGAGAACATGAGATAAGACGGCGGGCGAAATGAAGGAGAGAGGGAAGAAATGGCCAAAACAGAGGTGTGAGGCCAGGCTGCCATCTGAGGAGGTGATGAAAACGAGGGCTGAGGGTGTTAATGTTAGCATGTGCAACACACACACACATGCTCACACAGCAAGTCAGTATATATAAGCAACATGTGCAGAAAAGCATCACCAGCAACACATTTATAGTGCTTCTGGTTTCCAGGTTTACCCCAGCACCTTGGATTTTTGGGGGGATTTTTTTTTTCTTCTTCAAGGTTTCACTGATAAGATTCCCACCTTCTTCCCAAGAATTTCCTGGCCCTGTGGATTTTATCAATCAAAAAGTGGCAAAACGTTCAAATGTTGTTTCAGTCTGCTAGAACCAAATGCTACAAATGTACTTCACACACAACTACTTTCAGTGGTCCAAAGGTTAGCTGTAATAAGTGGTGTGATGGAAGAGGGGGGTTCTGTGTCTTCTCTCTTGTGTCAGTTCTATGGGCCGTTGGGGGTGAGGATGCTCCTCTCTCATAGATCAGCGTTTAATGTACCCTGCGGCTGCCTGGGATGGCCGGAGACGAATGACGGCATTCAGGGCCAAATCCCAGAGCTGCTCGACTCAGCACAGCCACGGCCATCTGAACACGCTGTTTGGGTACTTAGCACACACAGGCCAGAGGTTCTCCTAGTCCACGGGTCCAGGCCTGCAGCCTGCCACTCTAATGATTCCCTAGACTCCAGCTGCTGACCCCTCCAGCCCTGGCCATTCATTAGAGCAGCGAGAGAGGGAGAGAGAGAGAGACAAAATGAGTGAGTGTGACAGAGAAAGAATGGAGCAGCTTACGGCAGTCTCTCTCGCTCACACGACTGCTTTCTGCCGCAGTTACACTCTTCGTCCTCTTTGCTATCAGTGTGAGGATGCTCGCCCCCCTGGGACTGCCCACAGAGCCTGTGAAGTTCACACACACTCCATTATCTGAACGGCGTGTGTGTCCCTGAGCATTCTGCAGGACGCCGGAACCATTTATACACACAGACACCTGCTGGTCGGCAGCAAAAAACCAGACACGTTTTTTATCTCTCTGGTGCATCGCACGCAGAGGGACACAGATTAGCAGAGGGCAAGTGTAACCTGAATAAATACACATACGTGTTGCCCATCCTGACCTGAAAACTCCACATCGGAGTGGGTTGCTTATTATGGTTTGCATTTTTTCGTTTTTCTCCCTTATTCAGAGCAGGATTAGTGGGCTTATAATGGGGTGTTGGAGACAGTAAACTGGCACGGCCTGGACTGGCACACTATCCTTTAGAGCCCAGCCTTAATGATTTCTAATGCGGCTAAATGCTCCGGCGCCACGAAAACCCGCTTTGCACTGGGGACAAGCAACTCTCTTTTTGCCTGTTTCTCTTTGTTGATTTTAGCGAGACGACAACAGAGTTGGCTTATCTCAGTACCAGGCCTGCACCGGGGGGAGTCTCCCAAAAGCCCAAAGCCCCAGCGTCTTATTAGAGATGCTTATAATGTTTGTCTGTTCTTCATTTTAGCCCCTCACACACATATATATACACACACACAGAGAGTTGCACTGCACACATCCTCAAAGCTGTAAGTATTTCCCCTGCAGAATTTTAGTAGGGCCAAAAAATGTGCCTAGCATCCATCTAATCGAATACATTTATCTAGCAGTTTCTGGACAGTCAAGAAATATTGGCCACATCATTGCAATTTATTATTTATATATTTATTTTTCTCCAACGATTAAGCAAACGTCAATTTGCATATTCATAAGTCAGTGCGTCATGTTTCTCGTTTCTCTGTGATCACATTATGTAATGCTATGCACCCAAATTTCTTAATACCACAGTTTTACTAATACTTTTAATGGTTTCTGCGGCCACTAAAAATGGAATGAACATAAAATAGTGACTGAAATTATCCCAATATTTTCTATCCCTACTTAAACCAGCTCTGACTTACAAAGATTTTTATCTAGAAAATTATCCCGATTTAAACGAGCCGTTGCCTGATATAACCTTATTTAATTAATATAGGCATGACCATGGCATGATCTGGCCTATATTTGCATACAGTGCCGGCCCATCCAAGAGGCAATACAGGTTGTTGTCTAGGGCCTCGTCTTGCTTAGGGGGCCCTGCGAACACCAATGTAATATAAGTATTCCATTGTTACTTTAGCATGTGTGGCGCGAGTGTACATATGTACCATTTAACACAATACAATTCACAACGACGGTAAGAAAAATACCCCACCATATTTCATTAAAATAATAGCTCTGTATAATTAATACATGACAAATAGCTGAAAATGATAATAATTACAAAAACAACATTATAAATAAAAGCGGAAAAATATTAGAAACATACACAGTGGCAAAAGCACCACTCCCTGTTTAACATAACACCTTCAGCAATTGATTAATTGGTTAATATCGCATCATAGCTGTGCGGGCGGAGTCGGCGCCTCATTGGAAAAGCATCGTGTTGACCCAGAGCAGTGTACATAAAATCATTTCTGCCATTCAACTGAACACGGTATGTCACAAACTGAGTCATATTGGGTCGGACTGTCCGTATGGTATCTGTGACTGACCAAATACGACCCAACAAAATGGCCAGAGGTTTGGTTTCCAAACGCTGTTTGTTATCCGAGTTTTCAGACAAATTTACTACAACTTTACATTTACTATAAGCTTCCTCCGTGTTTATTCAGCAGCAGCATGCAGTCCGGGGACCACAAAGGCAGTTCCCAAGGTTCTCTTCACTTCTTCGGGGGCGGACGCCTCCCTAAACATCTAGCCCCACGTCCAGCTCATCTCAGGCTTTTTTGGGGGGCTTGTTTGGCGCGGTCCGCACTCTACGGCTTTTTTGGGGGGGACGCGGGGACCAGGCTGGGCTCCGAGCATCTGTTAACCCTAGCCTCCTAGAGGGTTAAACTTCCTAGGGCTCAGATGCCGTTGGGTGCCTGTCCCCTGAACGGTCCTCCAAACAAGCTATTTTATTGCTGAGGAAGTGGGAACTAGTGAAATGACGAGTAAACAATTAATCGAGTTTCAGGAGGAGCATGCACGAACGATCGCAGCTGCCACCAGTCTCCTCGGTTCTGCGTTTTATGTCTTTCTCCGCCTCCCCTTCCGCCACCCTTGCCGATGCCGACCCTCGTGAAGGGTCCCTCGTTTTGCCAAGTTCTTCACTTCCTCCGGGGGGCACGCGGGGACCAGGCTGGGCTCCGAGCATCTTTTAACCCTAGCCTATATATATATATATATATATATATATACACACACACACAGTATGCTTGTTAAATCGTTATTTTTTATGCGCTGTCATCAGCATTGACCAATCATTTCAACAGAACGTTTTATTAGAACAAAGAGCAGAATGAAAGTTTAGAATTACATTTTTTTTTCACACTTTCCAATTTATACTCTATTAAACACTTTCATGACACGACACACACTTTCCTTAACTTCAAACAGTTTTACTGTTTGTCACAGGGGTTGTTTTGAAGTTTTTTACAGTTATATAATACATTAAAACTCATCATAACATATTGTAATTTATATATTCTAGTATTCAAGTGCCACTTTTGTATATATTTTTATTGTTTATCATTGTGCATTTCCAATTTCAGATTGTTTTCTTACAGTGCAAAACCGACCACAGGGCATATCTCATATATTACAATATACATGTAAAATTACAATATGGTTTTGGAAATCCTAGAGGTTTCAACACAAACAGATACTGCAAATAAAAAAATACTGGTATCACGTTGATACACATTTGATAGTACGGTAAATAATTCAGCAACAGTAACTGGTTAACACTCCAATGTACTGTAGCACACAGCAGCTTATAAAACACAAAGTAATTGCTGAAAAATATTACTTTTTATATTTAATGCGATTACACTGGTGTGTTTAGATAGTTCAGTGCGATACAAAATCAGCTGCCAAATTCAAATCTGTGTTTACTTTGGCTGGTTCTAAGCCAGAAAGTTTTGAGAGTATTATGAATCACAGACAAGTCTGTTGAGCTTATAAATCCAATAGCAAATCAGACGAGCATTAAGACATTAATGCTGTTTTTTTTTTTTTGTGAGTTCCACTAGACCTGTGTCTGTTTCCTGGGCTACGTCATCAGCCCAGATGGAGTCGCCATGGATAAGATCAA
>JAUYWG010000039.1:5351736-5367224 GCA_034779775.1 Enteromius afrohamiltoni | reverse complement strand
TTTTTATTTTTTTTTTTTAATATATATATATATATATATATATATATATATATATATATATTATATATAAAGGGTCTCAGTTCATATCAGACAGAAAAACTCTCTCTCTCTCTCTCTCTCAGGGTCACCTTTTTCTGTCTCACCTTGAAGTGTTACTTTCATTAAATGTAACAAGCTGATATAAATTTTAAGGTTTGTCACGTTGGTGAAACAGCAAGGTAGTTACTTTAACAAAATTTAATAGTGATTTGGTTAAAAGCAACCTGTTTACAGTACACATTCAAGTATCGGATGTGAGATATTGTAAAAGTAGCTTCTGTTTTGTACAGTGCAGTTTTATGACTGCAGTTCTTTGCTTGCAAAAAAATATATTTTCAAATATTATCAAATTAACTCCAATACTGTGATTTATTCCTATATTTGCTGTATTAGCCCATAAATCAGAATTTTATTTACTATCACTGAAATTTGCTTACATCATAATGTATAAAGTGGTTATAAAATCTGTTATTTTAAAATAAGTATTATATTGTGTATGTATTAACACAGACAGTATTGTAACCTATTATTTAATAGAATTATCACAGTCAGTGCTGTGTTTCTCAGTAAAACCAACACATCACTTGTATACTGATATGACTGTGCCCACGTTGACAGAAATGAATTATGATACTGTCAGTGAAAAATGCATGATTTTATATCATTTTTATTTGTTATTTGTATAATGTAACTCTTAGATAAACAGTTAACTAATATGATTTTGTAGCTAAAACATTTTTATGATTATGTATTCAGCTAATAATACCACTTCAACTAGACTATATATTGTTTAATTTTTAGATTTTTATGGATAAAATAAAACTGCATGATCATTTAAGCACTGTTTATTTCTGGACAACATTTCAGACAATAGCCTTTGTCAAAGATTTCTTAATGGAGAAAAATATAAATAAGGGTTGTAATCATGCACAGGTGAAGTTAATGAAGTTTAAAAACAATAGTATGTGTTTGTTTTTATTGCTTTTATTGCTTTATTATTTACAGCTAAGGTGAGGGAACAGAAGAGACCGGAGTGGCTCGCAAGTCTAGTCCATAGAACAAAGACAAACGTTTGACGAGCCTTGACTCCAGTGGCGACAGACCAGAGAACTCATAAGCGGTATTGATGGCATACACAATAGCTTCTTCTGGCCTGGCTCCCTGAAGGGAGGAGGATTGAAGTCCTGCTGTACAATCGGCTGTGGTGTGACCGAAAGGATCCCTCAAAACGCACCCACAGGATATGGATGAAGGGGCCACTGTGATCTGAGATCTCATCTATGGGCTCAACAGGTGGCCCACAGAAGGGCCTCTAACACCAAGGCCAGATACAATGTAGGGACTTGGGATCATACTGGAGGCCTCAATCTCAGTGCACCACAGCGGAAACGTGTAACCAGGGGGTCTCTACCAACTGTGTGTCCACCGAGAGAGGCATGGTAGGCCGATATTGCTGCCACATAAACCTTCAGGGTGGAGTAGGTGACCCCAGTGGAGAATCTGGAGCAGGAACTCCAGCACTGTACCAACTGTACCACTGTACCAACGGCAGAGCAGAGGGGAAAGGTGTACAGACGAAGCCTCGGCCAACTCTGTATCATGGCATCCAGCCCAAGTGGAGCTGGATGAACTAGAGAGAAGCTGGATGAACATTGCGCATTATACAGCTGCGAAGAGGTCCACCTCTGCTCGAAAAACTAAGGTTTCCTCCACATTTTAAGGCATGCATGGCATGACACTTTGATCACGCCAAGGGAGGTTTGCCCTGGTCCTGAGCCACCACTGGAAGGGTCTACAGCAGGCCAGGAGGTATTATGTTGGATGCAGCTGCCATCAGTCCCAGCAGTCTCTGAAACTGCTTGACAGTGAGTGACTGCCGTGAGGATCGACTCGATCACACTCCTCGGAGGGTGTCCCGCGGGGGTGGAGCATTCGCAGTGGAGAGAAGTGCGACCAGCCCCCTCGAGAGCTGACAGCACGAGTTCCGCTCCCCAGAATGCTGCTCATCATTCATTAATTTATAGTAATGATAGACAACATGCTTGTGCATACAAAGTAGATCTGGTGACAAAGGAAAAGGATAGGGATCACCCGTCTTCTACCAAATCCTACCGCGATTCCCCCGAGCACAGCCGCCGTCAGTGAAAGCGGGGCTGGCACCATGAGGAATGCTGGTGAAGGCTCTCTGCTCAAAGAGAGCCCTCAGAGAGCAAAGCATACACTGAAACGGGTGCTCGCAATCAGCTTCCTCGGGAGCTGACTGTGTGTGCTTTTCTCTCGAGACTCACACAGACAGTTTCCCCACCCCTAACGTAGTTTGGGAAGAGAACAACATGGCCTGAAATGCTGCCCGCTCTCGCCCTTGCCGTTATTTTTAAATAAGGAGTGATAATAGACAGAAAACACCAAATAAGTATGACACACACAGAGTGCTTGCTGAATGACAAAAAGCTGAAGCCGGCTGCACTCCACATGCTTTTATGCTTCTTGGCCAATGACGTCATCCGCTGTTGACGTCTCGTCCATCCAATGGACTGATTGCACATGCTATTCAGAGCGATCATGCTGGAGGTGTTCCCCATAGCGTCTTGTCAACGCAGCACGAGTTCCTGAAGAGGAACTGATGCTTTTGAACATTAGCATTATGGATATTTCAATCCTGAACTGCAGCAATACATACCAATATCAACGTAAAAAAAAAATTATTTGAACCTGTGTTTTAGCACCATTCTGTGGACATCACGTGCAGTAAGAGACGTAAAAAAAAGGTGCACAGAGGTATTTATTTTTATGAGACCAGGCTGGATTTTTTCTTTAATGAGATTTACTGAAAGTCAGCATGAAGCAGAGGTTGTGTACGTATGTATATATGTGTGTGTGTGTGTATATATATATATATATATATATATGCAATTCTTATATATCTTCCTGGATCTATGATCAATTGCAACTTAATTTAATACTTTCTTTCTTTTTTGTATAACATTTCACTTTACAGATTGTAAAAACCAAGAACCTTTAGGGATGAAAACTAAGATTAAATAAGAAACCCTTAAGGCTTGAACATCCTAGAAGACAGCCCTATTTGCATGATGACTTTTTACTTTGAAGCTGGAATCAGCCAGCTAACAGTCAATATCTTGACCTTCAGTGTAACATCCACCTGCACACCATGGCACAAAAAGTAAGCTGTGGATTTGGCAGTCATGTAGTCTTGAATCACTAGCACATATTTACAGTAGCATTCATTTAGATGCCAATAAACCACTTTAAAGTTTGTTTAGATTGGATCAAAAGTGTCAAGACCTAAAGCTGCATTCATACTGGCAGCAGTTAAATCACTGCAGTTCTCATAGTCTTTGATCCGTTGGCTTTTTAGTAGGCAGTCATACAGTGTTTTACTGCAGTGTTTTATTTGTATCATGTGGTGGATCACTGTCTACATTCTCATTCGTTTTTACCATACCACTTTGCTGTTCTTTTGCATAATGTTGATGTCTTGATGATGTCTCGTCACTTACTCTCAGCAAATCACTGCCCCTCGTAACTCTAACCACTAATTGTAACACCACCACCAAGAGCTAGTCGAATTAATCCAAATAAATCAAACCAACTAGAGTAAGCAAAAGTTTAATCAAAACAACTGAGAACTGAAAAAACTAACTAAAGCAACTTTAACTTACAGAACCATTCCACCACAGCATCCGGTTTTATCATATATTTAAGGTGAGAAAAACCACCCACCATTGAATTTTACATTTAAAAGCAAAAATCCACCCAGCTGCACTTTGCAAAAACAAAGGAAAGCTTGACATATAAGAATAACCTTACATGCTTCCCATATGGTCTGTCACACCATGCTGCTTCTCAGAGCTGTCAAATACATGGCACTGCAAAGGACACCTAAAACAAAAGACACGACTCAATAAACACAGAATAGCAGACATGGCAATAAACACAGGCAACAAAATACTCCCCACATCACACTAATTACAGCATTTCAAAAGCTACTTCTACAACACCAAACACAAGTAAACTGCACTCTCTCAATTGCACACCACTTACAGTACAATGACCAATTATTTCCATATAGTACATCTAACACTTTTTATCAAGAGTGGTATACTAGATACTGATGTGTTTGTGTGATCATCCCATCCCAGAACTTGCTGAAGACTTCATTCACTTGAAAATAAAGGTTCTTTGATAAAAGGAAGAATTTTTAACATCCATAGAACCTTTCCATTGCACAAAACCATTCTTCAGATTAATAAAATGTTCTTCACACTGCGTGGCTCTTTTAAGAACTGCTTACTGAAAGGTTCTTTGGGAAATCTAAAGTTATTCTTCAATGGCATCACATTTTAGAACTTTAAGAGTGTTTGCAACTAGTATTTTTTGACAGATAGAGTGTTGGTTTGTCTGTATTTAAAGTAAGTCTCCAAACTGACATGAACCACGCAGTGTCTTTGTTTGCATGTTAATTCAAGGCATTTGCAGTGGTCAATGTAGAGGCCTTGGTGTTTAATTCAGACCTCAGTCTATTGTGTAGGTCCAGCTGTCTGAGCATCATTAAGATTTAAACCAGATCTCGGTCAATATTAATGACACAGCCAAGTCTTAAATACCTGTCCTCTTTTAATTATCACAGCTCATGTCTTTTAAAGATCAGATTCCTGCCTCTAAAGTCTGGCCAGCCTTCCTGGAAGGCTCGTCTGTCACTGCAAATGTCATCACTGTATTCCTCCTCGGCTGACCGTGACAGGCCCCACTTTCAGCCTTTATCTCCCTCTCCATCCTTTCTTCCACCACAAAGATCCTTCTTTTTTTCCATCGCTCACTGCTGTATCCGCTTTCTACACGTGGCAAATGATTGCCTGGGTAAAGGTATTTTCTGTTTCAATCTTGCATTTTCCCAAGGGGGAACAAAAGGGACAAGTTCGGTGCAGCTGGTTTTACTGAGAAAATGGCACCGAATTGCCTCATTCCTCGGCAGATTAGCGATTGCATACAATCCTGCGCTAAGTGCTATTGTGTGCCTCAATTTGGCCATTATACTTTGTCTTTTTCCATTTAGAGCACCCCTAACCAATTAAAGTAATACAGCCTCCAATACCTGCTCCCAATTAAATCTGGGCGGTATTACCTGCCTTGATGCTGCTGACCATGGATTCTTACCACTTAGCCGCATTCATTAGGCCTATTCATACTGAAGGGGCTGATGACAAGGATTCAAGGCTTACCCGGTCCTCCCCCCTCCCCTTTCACTCTCTCTCTATCTCACACGCACGCTCGCTCACTCACACACACACACTCTCAGGCTGTCATTCACTCATAGTACTCAGAGAGTTGGCTGTGGCAAAAACATGGAGAGCGTCAGATGGTGACACTCATTTTTTTTGTCCTTTCTTTTCACTCACTCCCTCTCTCTCGGGTGGATATTTTCCCGCCTGTTCCTGGTTTTGTTTCACAGGTAGCCAGGTTTTTTCCAGCTCATTGTGTTCTTTCTTAAAGCCATCGCCCGTGCAGCTTGCTTGGCAGCGTCCAAAAGCCGCACCGCACAATGCGAAGGCCTCTTCAGGCCACTGAGTCGATTGACAAATCCACAGTGTTAAAAGTCGACAAAAGCCAGGCGGGGAACTCTGTCAGCCGCACTTGGGGAAACTGTCAGTCTGATGGCCCTGCCATCGCAACCCAAACATGCTAGTCAGGTTCACAAAAGCCATATTCATTCATATTCTTTTTATAGTTCTAATTTTAAAAGCGGGCTATGAAATGACGAAAGTATCTTTTCTTTGTATTTTCTCTTACATTACTGCCTATTAAAGTTGACAAGTGCTACAGATAATTAAATTAAGGTTTAATTCAAGGCAAACCGCTTTAGTATAGTGCCTACAAAGACAGGATCGCTTATCTGAAAACCATACAAGTGGAGATTCTTTCTTGTGGTTGCTGCTGTTGTTTGTTTCCTCTATTCAAGCAAAGTCAGTTGCCCGTGACTGACTTCCATGCGAAAAACGGTCTTGATGTGAAATAACGAGGGGAATATGGACCTTTCCTGTTTGAGAAAGGATGCCCATGCTCTTCCAATCCCTCAATCCCCTCACCACCTCCCCCTTTCCCCTCACAACAGCCCCTCTAAACACTCCACAGTTCAGATGAGAGATACAATAGAGAGTCTCTTTTATGAGAGAGAGGAAGGAGAGAGGGGAGATAAAAATAAAAAAGAGAGAGAAAGTAAACGCAGACCACATGTCTTTATTAGGAGAAATGCAGCTCTGGAATCTGAAAGCTGACTTTGAGCTTTATAGATTTACAGACGAAAGCATAGGAGAGATGACCATGGGCTGTGGTTAAAATGGAGGTTTGTTTACGTTGCCGTTTTCAAATTAATGCACATCCGAACAGGTCAGATCAGGAAATGGGTGGCTGGAGGGTTCAACAGTTCTTCAGCTAACAGCAGAGCTTTAACCCATCACCGCTAAGAGTGGCTTCGGAAGCTTTGTCAAATCAAAACATTCAGCTTGTTTTCTCACCATACAATCTGTCCTTTTCTCTCAGACAATGAATTTGAAGTCTAACTCACCATTTCTAGTACTGAAATTGTGCAATTAGTTAAATCAGTTATTAAAGGAATAGTTTACGCAAAAAAGAAAACGTTTTTAAAACATGAAAAATGAAAACCAGGCTGTTTTGGGTCGCCATTGACTTCCATAGTAAGAAGAAAAATACTATGGAAGTCAATGATAACCCAGAACAGCCAGGTTCCAAACCTTCTTCAAAATATCTTCCTTTGTGTTTGGCAGAACAAAGAAATGAATACAGATTTGGAACTACTTGAGGGTGAGTAAATGAGGACAGGTTTTTTTATGTTTGGGTGAACTATTCCTGTCTAAAAAGTTTACAAACCAGTGTTAACTTATTTAATTTGTGTAAAAGAATGTTTCACAATTAAACGTAATTATATTAAATGGACGAAGCTGTATTGATTAAAACCATTTAATAACCAGTTACATGGTGCATTTAGCAGGCTAAAGCGCGCATTGGCTAATACATAATCTGTATCACTGCATCAGCAAGTAGCATTACAACTTTTAATCAGTACAGAAAAGCAGTACAGACATAGTCCTAATATGCTTTGGCTGTTCAGAAAAATGGTAAGCCCCCCAAAACATAACACATAACAACCAATTAACTGTAATTAATTAACCAATTAACATTAACGGATCTCCATTCATACTACGCTTGTACAAAACACATAATTTAGTTTTAACATTTATTTTTCTTAATGAGTCTGAAGCAAAGCATGCAATATTTATTTCTGCTCAATATAATCAGTAATATTATTAGTCAGTAATATAATATAATTAATTTAATTGTAAGATTTTTTTAATGATATTGATTTGCTTATTTGTGTTGCATGTTTCTGCACATTGGTCATTTGGTCAGTCATGTTGGTGACACTAGATGACATTGATTTAGTCGACAAAAGTTATCAGATATTTATTAAGCAGTGAAGCAACAAAAAAAATTACAGTTATAGAGTAAAGATGATTTTATAAGAAATAATAATAATATATTAAGTACTTAGTATTGTTTTCTTTTTAAGAATGCCATTCTTTTAACAAGATATCAGGACTGTTGTATCACCCTGACAATATATGTTTTTAACCCTAAAAATTCAGAAATTAAGAACATGCTAATCCTAAAACGATATATAGCCTATATTAATGCCTTTCAAGTATTCAAGCATTTTTAATATACTGTAAAAGATAGAATAAAAAATTCCTGTCATGTCATGTTGTGTGTTATATGGAATATTTTTTTGCATAATTCTTTGATAATTCACATTAAAACATATTAACCTTTTCGATGTAAGGTCTTGCTGTCTTAGTTTGTTTTATTGTGCAGGTCACACGGTTAGCATTGGTTGTGTTAGCATTAGCACAACCAGTGACATGAGCCAGATTTTAATTAATTTCACACATGCAGAGCAGGGCTGACCCTGCGACAACGGGACATGAGGCATCCCCTAATCATCATATGCCCTGTGACATCATCCACGGACCTGGCACCCCATAGAAAATGAGAGAAATGGAGGTAGTTTAGCATGGATACAAAGCGCCAATTTATCACCATAAGCAAATCCTAACCTGGGAGCATAGCCCCCAGCAGAATTAATTGGCTCACTCGCTGTCTGTGAAGTGTTTGGCCTTGTTTTAATAGGCAGGCTGCCCCAGAGACGCTCTCAAACGCTGCTTTTCGAAGCCACGTGATTGGCTGCTAGATCGCCATTGAAACTCTGATTCATGAACCAGGAAGTTTTTTACTTTGGGACCTTCTGCTGGCCATCTGTACTCCATCAGTCCCTCTAGTACGGCATAAAACAAGAATATTTTACAGCAATTAGTTAAATTTCTGTTAGTAATTAGTTCTAAAGGCTATTTATTTTGGGTGTGTATGTATGTGTGTGTGACTACGACTGTGTGACATTTTTAATCCCTCCCTGTTCTTACTTGAACCATTTTAAATGATTTGTGCAACTTTGTATTATTATTATTATTATTATTATTATTATTATAACTCAAAACGTTATGATATTGTTATTGTAGTATTATTTCTCATGTTTATTTATCCTTAAGATGAATTGTTTGCTGAATTTGTCATGTATAACTCACTATGGATAAATGTTTCTGCTAAATGATTAAATGTAATATTAAAACATTATAAATACAGTACTATTAACTGTTATATAAATATGAATTAGTACAGTGTGTATGTATGTGTATATATATGTGTGTACAGTGTGTATGTATGTGTGTATATATACATACACACATACATACACATGTACATTTATTTATATATATATATATATATATATATATAAATGTACCCTAATCATTTGAAATAATGTTATATTGCATATTGTGTGTTATAAAACTGTCCATATAGCTATAACTCTTAAATTATGTAAAAAATCAGCTTTTTTATTTATAATTATTTAAAGTATAGTCAAACATTTGTGTATTACTTCATTCATTCAGAAACATACTATGAGTTGTGGTGAAAATTACACTAGCACACACACAGTACTATTTATTATTTCAAAAATGAAAATGTGCATTTAAGATTCATATGTTAAATGTTGGATATTGATAGACAAATCTTTGTATAACCTATTAATGGTATAAAAAGTTTTAAGAGAGTTAATTTTTTAACGCTCTACGTAGTGTATAGCCTAAAAGAAAGTGCCTAAAGTTGAATAAAAAATCTATTTATAGCTTATAGAGTTCTGTAAAAACATGACATTCATTCGTTGTTTTTTTCAGTGTGAGGAAATGAGGCCAAAAGGACCATTATATCCACTACTTTCACAGGCTGTTTAACAGAGAGAGGAGATGTGGCTGTGTGCATGCATGCGTGTGGGTGTTTGTGCGTGAAAGTGAGACAAAATGTAGAAGAAACAGTATGTGTGTGTAGGGGTGCTTAAACTTGGCTGACCAGTCATGGTAATCAAAGTGTGCTGTGTCGTTTTTAATGGAGTTCCTGGTCACAGCACTGCCTGTTTCCTGCCAGCTCACTCATCTGAATGCCATACTCCACCGTCCACGGACCAGTAGAACACAGCGGAACACTGTCCGCTCACGTGTGCCACCACTGCCAGCGAGAGAGAGCAACGATTAACATCACTCTAGATGTTCCCCCTACTCACTCTAGTGTGACTAAGAAAGTGTGAGGACTCTGTTGGAGGAACTTTCTAGAGCATTAGCCATAGCAGAGCACCGGATGGGGTGGCGGAGGGAGGGCGAACGAGAGAGAGAGTAATAGAAACAGAGCGAGTGTAAAACAGGAGGGAGGCCTGGTCTTTACTTGGGCAGCGTGTTATTGAGTTGAGCCTATCTGCCGGTCCATCCACAGTGTCACCTTTCGGTCAGCGCGGAGAGAGAGAATGGTAAATGTGAGAGGGCGTAAAAGATACCCGGCAGTGGCATGAGAGCTGCACTCCTAGGCTTTGTGTGCGTAGTTCCACGGTGAAATGGATCCGTCTGCACTTAGCGAACGCAGCCTTTTATTCAGGAGGTATGAGAGGAGGAGGGAGCAACATCCAACACGGAGAAACATCTAACACACACATATACATACACAAACACACAGAGTACAGGGCAACAAGCCAGATTCACTAAAGTGACCAGATTTTAACTGGGGGAACTAACTGGGGGACTTTTCTAGTCAAACAAATTAGAAATTTTGAGTGTTGTAGTTTTGCATTTTGATCAAATGGTGTTTTGATGGACAATGGTGTCACACTTCACAAAACTAAATCCATCCACCTATGAACTTTCCATCGACATCGAAGAACTGTACTGTAAAAGTTTGTCAGTTGACAATCACATCAACACACATCCAAAACAATACCTGGGTACTAACAATTGCATAACCGAACTTTGACCAAAAAACAGGGTCTTTTTTTTAATTATTATTATTTTTCATTGAAATTTAAATTATATGAAAACTGATTAAAACAATTTCATTGATGTATGGTTTGTTAGGATAGGAAATTATTTGGCTGAGGTACAAGAAAATATTGAGAAAAAAGAGTTGTTCAAATTAAGTCCTTAGCAATGCATGTTCCTAATCAAAAATAAAATTTTTATGTATACATATATGACAGGAAATTTACTAATTATTTTAATTGAACATGACCTTTATTTAATATTGTTATAATTTTTTGCATGAAAGAAAAATCGATAATTATGACCCATAAAATGTACTGTTTGCTGTTGCTACAAATAGTGTTCCAGGGTCGCAATTATATATACAGCATTATCTAATATATATGTAGATCTATATCTATGTGTAACACAACAGTGTTTAAATAATCATGTAATTAATTGAATTAATTTATATATTAGGTTTTCTCTTAATTTGGTGATTTTTCATAAATTGTGATTTTTTCGTGATCAATTTTCTTAATATACATTCATATCAAAGATAACTACAACAGTGACTATTACATTGGGAGCCAGTCAGACTCCACTCAATATTAAAGCATTTAAAGCAGCAGATGGCATAACTACATTGTAATAAACAGAATGCTATTGTCCATTTTTGTGGATGCTAATATAGATATTGCTTTATTTATTTATAACAGTAACAATAATACAAATGAAACTGTTGTATGTGTGTTGGTTTTTGTGGTTTATGGGGACAACATTTTTTCAATGATATTTGTGTGACAAAGGTATTACAATTTGAAGGTGGTTTATGAGGACACTGCCTATGTCCCCATTCAAAAATCTTAAAAAACATACTAAATGGTGGTTGTTCTTTTTTTATGCAGAAAGTTTCCTGTAAGAGGTAGAGTAAGGTGTAGGGTTGGTGTAGGTCAATGAAACACACATTTTGTACAGTATAAAAACCATTGTGTCCCCATAAAGCATAAAAAACAATGTGTGTGTGTGATAGGTAGTAAATATAAAACATTCCGAAGTCTGGTTCCACCAAAAATTGTGCACTAAACAACTGCACCTAAAAAAAGGCATGTCATCACTATAACATTTATGGATGCTCAGGTACTCTTTATGATCAGGTTTATGTATGATTTGTAGGACATGCCATCTCTCACTTTCCTTTCTCTGTCCATTCCTCTTTTTTTGCCCTCTGTCACTCTTAAACTAACACTCGCATACACAGACAGAAGGCCCAGCAGCTGAATGAGTGGGTTAAAGCTGTCACTTTTCTCACTGCCTACCTGAACAACCTGATGAGTCATATTGTATTCCGAACAAGCAGCATTATAAAAACTCACCTACAGACATGCATAAACATATATGGAGGGTGAGAGAGAAAGCCAGACAGATAGATGGAGAAGTGGGGGTGGAGTTAACAAAACAGCAGAGAGAATCCCGGAGGGCAGGCAACAGGTGCAGGTGTCATGGAGTGGCAGGTCGAATAAGTAAAACGGTGACACACCGCCCATAATTTCAATATTCATGTGTTTAGTGGTAAATATGCAGTGTAGGTTTGCAGATTACACAGTATCGTACATAAAGCATTCAGACACACACAAACAAACAGCCCATCTTATCACACTTCAGCTAGCACGCTCATTCACTGCATCGCTCGTTGCCTGCGCAAACTGTATGACATGCTACCCTAACCACCAATGTGGATTCGCAAGATTTTCAAACAAGTATGCCTTGGATGTATCTGGGTTATGAGAAGACAGATGCATGTGAGTGTGTATAAGTGTGTCTTCTCTCTCTTTCTCTCTCTCTCTCTTGCTCTGTCTGCTGTAGACTTTTCTTTAGTCGTGCCTCCCCCTACTGGCTACACTATTTCTCTCCCTCATCCATCTTTCTTCTTTCCCCCTTCCACCCTCACCAGCTCTAATATTGCTTGTCTTCTTTCTTTCATCACATACTGCATTTTCTTTCTTAGCAAATTCTTACTCTGTTTCCTTCCCGCCTTCACGGCTGACTTTTCTCTGCGCAGCTACAGGGGCTACACAACCTGCTGGCCCTCTTGGACAAACATATCGACGTTCTATCCTTTCCACTCGCTTTGTTTATTTTCTGAAGAAAATATCAAGTTTTCTTTATAAGATACAGCTCTTATTATTTTATCAGAAAGTTTGAATCTGTATGAAGTACGTAATTTATTTAAAAAAATCTAAATCAATAAATTGTAACAAATGTGTAATTTATACTGTGTTTATATATATATAAAATCACATATGTCTCATTAAGATTGTAAGCACCCTCCGCTGATACGACCATGAGCAATTCTAATAGAAAACTTGTTGCGTTTTTCTCCTTTAAAGGCCTGAAAGGAATATGCATCTAATTTTCTCAATCGCTCTTCTATATAATTTGAATAAATTACGCCTTGGATCGGAAATAAATGCTCCCTGACTTCCCCTCAAATCCTCTGATAGTTGTATCTTTAATTATTATTTAATTTAGCAGTTATGAGTGGTTTTCAGTTAAAGAGGATACTGCTGACAAATTCAATTAAATGAAAATAGAGAACTTAATGGTCCATGTTAATGATTCATTTCATACATAATATTATGTTTTTTTCTCTTCTGTAAATTTCTAATCAGGGCTCACTTTAATATTGGTTACAGGGGTCTAGACACAACCAAGGTGTGCACGCATCCACAAACACACTCTCACACCGCATCCATTAACCCTGTGTGTCCCAGCGCCTGCTTCAGAAAGAGTTTGTCATTTATAATAACACATTTCTTGCTTATTAAAATAGGACATAATGAAAAATGGCACATCTGAGATGAAAGATCTAAAGTACAGCTACAGGAAAAGCCCAGGGCATTGTATAAGTGGCCCGGTCAGGGGTGCCGGGTGTGGACCGCGGGACTCGGGTGCATTAGTGTTAAGAACACATGTGCGGGAGGAGGCCATGAAGGGTGAGACTTAGTGGGCATAGGGAGAGCGGAGGGGGTCAGTGACAAGTGGCCCATGTTTGGTGTGTGTGTGCGTGTGAAGTGGGGTGGAACAAGTGCCGCAGAGAGGTGCAGGGCGGTGTTTTTCCCATGGTCCACTGCCCCTGCCCCCCAACACACACACACACACCGGCCTGTCAGACAAGGTCCAGCTCAGTTACAGACCCCAGGGCCAATGTGCTCTCAATGAACTGATACAGATGGAGAATTTTAACACAATGGATGGATTACCACTGCCAGAATAGAGCTTCTCACTCCCTCACACATGTACACACACACATATTCGGGCATGCACATGTGCACATATGCTACCGGTCAAAAATGAGGAAAAATTATGATTTTTTTTACTAAGATGTTTTTGCGATAAGCATCTTGTTTTCATAAAGGCTGCATTTGTGATGAAAAAGTTACATTTTTAAGCGATCTCTCAGAAATCATTCTAATATTAATTTAGTGCTCAAGAAACATTTCTTTGGTGCTCATGAAAAGTGATACCATTGACTACCATTTAAAAATTTGGGGTAAGCACATTTTTAAATAAAAAAAAAGTGCTCAAAAGTGACAGTAAAGACCTTTATGATGCTAGAAATATTACAAAAGATATATCTTTTAAATTAATTTGGAATTTTCTACTCATTAAATAATCCTGAAATCTTAAATTTCAACATAGATATTAATTAGAACAATTGTTACTGTTTGAGCACCAAATCAGCATATTAGAATGGTTTTTGAAAGGTCATGTAAAAACTTTTTTTGAATTCCAAAAATGTATTGTAATATGTAATCAAACAAGTGTATTATTGGTAACACACTAAACATTTTTAATGATTTTTTTAAAAATCAAAAGTTTTATTACAAACTTTTGACCAGTTGTGTCAGCACATCACACAAGCATGGCTTCCTTCTTCCAGCATGGCTTTTCAATACTAATCAAACTTACACTTACCTGTACTATACTTAAACTAATTACAATTTCTCTAACCTTTGCTTTCATCCTTGAATAAACTATGGTTGTATGGGAGTGTGTGTTTCAGTTCATATCTTTTCACCGCTGTGTCTGTATGTTAGCAAAGTGTGCCGAGTGTCCTTAACTGTCCAGCGTGTAAAAACTGCGGTGCATCTTTAATGGAGGATAGGCTTTATAAATCATGACCGCAGGTCTGTTTAGACATTCACCAGCTTGGCCCACGCTCTCTCTCCAATGGAGGAGGGTAGATTAATGGCATAGAGCCTATTTAGCACCAGCAGCTGTAAAACATGACACTTTCTCCCCACACGATTCTCCAGCCTGGTCCGTCAGCCAGCCAGCGAGCGCTTCTACCCCACCCAGGACAAATCGCTCATCACAAACAGCCCAGCCAATGTCAAAAAGGCAAAATCCACAGTGACGAATGACGCAGGTTTTGGCAATAATAATAAGCAGGAATTTGATTAATGTAATTATTGGAGAGAATATGTGGAAGACAAGCATATATATATCTGCCTATACAATATTTTTTTCTGGAGGGGAGTGCAAAAAATAAATATTATTTAAAAAAATATAAAAATAAATGAGCAGGAGCAGTCGTTGTTTTCTGTTAAACATGTTTAATTAAACTATAATTAATTAATAAGGTGTTCATTTATTATTTATCTTTTTTATTTTTTTTATTCTTCTTCTTCTTCTTCTTCTTATTATTATTATTATTATTAATTTGTTTAACTTTGTCTTGAGAATGAATGGCTGCTACATAAAAAGCTAAATCAATTATGTATACTATGCTTTAAATTTAGTAAGTTACATAACCACTGAGATGACATCATTTACCAGTGAAATGAAAAACCATTTACATAAAAAAATTGGGAATGTCAGTAAAAAAATCTACATCAACCGGTTTGTGTGTCTCTAGTGTAAAATATTTCCACTGAGAAACTTTTATGGCAGTCATCATCTTCAAAAATACAACATATTTAAATGTTATGTTGTACTGACTATTTGTAA
>JAUYWG010000039.1:5323833-5351636 GCA_034779775.1 Enteromius afrohamiltoni | reverse complement strand
TATTTGTAATTTTATATATATATATATATATATATATTATTTTTTTTTTTTTTTTTTATCTGCTGTGTTTGAAAGCAGTGATTCGCAATACTTTGTTTTATTAAATTGCTTGTTATTTGTTTGTTTTAAATAGGGTGTATTTTTATTGTTTTATTTCTATTAATCTGTTATCTACACAAATTACAGGAAATTTAAAAGGAAGTTTCAGGCAAGTTAAAAGTGTTACATTGTGAATGTGTTCTTTGCGCTGGTAAAAGATTTTATTGTCGACTGGCTTGTGTCTAAGGTTTCACTCGACATTTTGTTTAAATATGAGGGCATTGTACTTGAAGTAGAGTTATATAACAGCTTAACGATGCACATCTTGCACTTAACTGTACTTTCATCAATTTTTTCAAAGTGATTCCAGACATCACTGAATGCTTTTAAACTTTAGTTTAAAACTTCCACTTTAGTTTTCCAGTCGGCATGCTGTCCCTACACTGACCAATCCAATCTCAAAGTACCAGTTAAAATAACATAATAATAATAATGATAATAACCAATTCTAATAATAATAATTTTCTATTATTGTTGTCACTTCCAGCTAGTACCCATGCTTTTTTGGGGGGGAAATAAAGTGTTAAAGTAAATTAAGTTATTAGTCTAACATTAACATAGCCTAATATTATTTTGCTTTCAAAAATGCTTTCAGTTAAAACCGAATGTTTTAAAACAAAAAGTACAATAGTATTGTAAAATTTGACATAACTAAATGAAAAGAGGTGTAAAACTTTAATCAAAAATGTCATATTTTTATCCAAACTTTGCTTAAAAATGTTGTTATTAAAAAAAAAAAAGAAAGAAAGATATGATATATGTGGAGATCCATCCTCCTTTGTGCTCATGGCACCTGTTATTCAGATAGGACTGAATTCATTGACACCTGATGAGGAGAAGGAAGTTAACACAATCTCAAGTGAGGCAGGTAAATATCAGAATACCCTAGAGCTCTTTCTGTGCTGGCTCTGCATACATTATCAGATCAGGATATTACAATCACAAAATAACTGCAAAGTTTTGCACATTTGAAAAGTGTGTAAACAGTTTTACTTCATTCTCAGCTGGTGTTGGATCCTTTTAAATTCAATTGCAAATTTGTGCTCAAATGCATTTCGAAAAGAGCATATTTTATGATGATATTTAAGCAGAGTGCTTTTTTTATAAATTTTGCAAAGGCATGTTTGTTCAGCCCTTATCTGAACTATTAAGTCTAATGAATTCTCATGTTTTCTTCCTTTAAGATCAGTATGCGTTATACTAAATCGCTTGATAAAAGTCTATAAAACCCAACTATTGTGACAAGCTAAATATATACAGCACCGACTATAAACGACGCTGTAATCCGGTTGTAAACTACATTATAGTTTCAGATGAATTCAAAGAGAGATCTCTATGTATGAAAGGAGAGCGAGAGAGACGTGTAACCTTATGCCAGCCCCACAGTTAGCGACTACAAAGGGGAACACCACAGCTGCGAGAGAGTGTTTACTTGTTGAATCTTTTATCAGTTTTTTCCTGTTTTTATCTAGGTTGGCTCTCTCTGCTTGTGTGCGCTTATCTATGCAGCTGAAGCCGAGCTCGGAGTTAGCCTGCGTCCACCTGATTACAGCTGTGATAGATGGAGTCAGGGATGACCTTACCTCCTCACTAAACACAAGGTTGGACATTTGTCTCCCTGCAGTATTTGCATGTTTTTCGCCTGTTTGAAGCAATTTGTCATGTTATTCATTTTGCCACTGGACACATGAGAGGCATTTAAGAGAGGAGAGTGCATCGCAAGCTAAGGCCACGATAAAATCAACCTTGCAAATAAAAACAGAACTTCTTATTTATTCCTAATATTCCAGTTTCCAGGACTAAAGAATAATTTTATCAGTTGGTCCCTTGGATGTTAGCGTCTTCATTATCTGCCTTTTAATTTCCATATTAAATCGTTTAATTTTAGCTACAGTGTTATGGCAGTGTGGTATCAGGAGTAAAAGAACTGTCTTTACTCTTTTCTTGTAACTTTCATATGCTGGTTTAATATATGTGTTATGAGCTGTCAGAGAAATGCTATTTTTCTGCAATATCTCTGAACTGATTCTCTATATCTGAATGCGTGTCTGAGCTCGAGACTGTATTTGCACATAATCCTGAAGCAGTGCTTAAATCTTATCCTGAGATTAGGGTTAATCCCGAGTCTGGGCCTAAACCTGTACCTAGGCGTTATCCTGTGGTAATAGAGAGTTGGTTCTGTGAGGTGGTTCTGAAGCATCACTGCAGAGCCACACAGCATCTTCCATTCACTTCATTCAGCTAATTAGGCCCTACTCATGAGACAGTTCAGCTGTAATCAACTAGCAGCAAGATCCGTCATCTCCTCCTAATCATTTTATTACCTCTGTAGAGTGGTCTAGACGTCTCCCTTCCTACAGCCTGCTGCAGACAGGTCAGTATATAACTCTGACTACATTCTGGGATATCAGCTGGACACAGTCCCAGCAGTCGGACAGTATACCAAGCTGTACAAAATGAGCGGTATGTCAAAACAAGCAGAACAAATTCAGGAATACTGCTGCTTGTGATAGAAACCACCCCATACAACAATTTACATTTAGTGTGTCCAGATTCATCCATTCAACACACATGCATAGAAAAGAGAACGAAGACGTTTTTGATTTAGAATGCAGGACACACTACATACAGTAATTTGACAGTACATTACTTAATTAAAATTGAATTTGAATAATATTAAGTCGCTGTAAAAGAAAGAGTGGTAACACTTAAATTCAAGCTTGTTACAGTTTAAATATTATAATTAAGCATAATATTAGGGTAACACTTTAAAATAGGGAACACTTATTCAGTATAAACCATGTTTTTTTCCCATCAATAAATTACTAATTTGTTGCTTCTTAATAGTTAGCTGTTAAATTTAGGGATTGCTTTAGGGATTTAGGATAAGGTCATGTAGAATAAGGCATTAATATGTGTTTAATTACTACTAATAAATGGCTAATATTCTAGTAATATGCATGCTAATAAGCAACTAGTTCAGAGACCATAAAATAAAGTGTTACACATTATTGCATAACATTAATTAGCATTTTGCTATTATAGGGTTGGGTTTCATCTGTTCATCTAAAGTAGACACAAATAATTAAAGAAACAGCAAGTAATATTTAACTAAACATTACATTTTAATAATAATAAAATTCTAACAATCTTTATTTTGGTGTGTCTTCATGACTTGCAAAAAAATTTTTTTTACACTGCAGTTGCTTAAAATTATGCATAATTTACTGTTATTACTATGTTAAAGTACAATATTAAGTACTATAGTATGTAATGTATAACAGACACTAAAAGAGTAAACTATTAATTACCTTACTAACTATTAATAAGCAGTAAACAAGGAAGTTATTGCAGAGAAATGTTGATAAAACTTTATTTTAAGCTGTCCTTATAACATGTACCTGCTATTTCAATATACATTTTCTTATTCATAATTACATGCAAGGAACTCTAAGCCAAACCCTAATCCTAAACGTTGACATTTAGTAAATATGCTTAGTTAATTATTATTTCTCAGTACATAAATATATAATTACACTGTCACAAGGACTCCTTAAAATAAAGTGTGAACATTATACCACACATGCATAATAGGAATTAAAATTGTATATTAAAAAAATAAATGTAAGAGCTAATAAAAATGATCTGTATTATTTTTCCAGCTTGAACGCATGACATGTTGTTATAACAAATGCCCAAATAGGAGCTTCCCAGGTGCAATTGAAGGCAGCATTGATTACAGTACAAAAAAAGCAAGAAAGAAAGGATTTCTTGTTACGTGTGAGAACGAGAGGGACAGAAAGAGTGAGAAGGGACAGAGACGCACCAGACACTTTCAGGTCTCTAACGAGGTCGCTAATTAACTCTCACACTCCTGTTCGCTCGCTCTCATCAGAGGTGCACGATGCTTTTTTGACAGGAGAAAATTGCAGGGCAATTAAATCATCTGAAGACGAACACTTCAGATGCTGGAATTAACAGCTAAATGTTACATTTATCTCTCAAAATGTGACGGAGGGGAATAAAAACGGTGGCCATAGAATGTTGGCTGATTTTCCAATTCTGTAGAACAAAATGATTTATTATTGAATAATCCCGTACCTCAGAATATCCTCTTTCTTTTCATATTTGCACTGCCGTTTTTGTTGAATCTCTAATTTTAACGCACGTAACGTGACTCTGCAATCCCAGTGGAGACAGTAACTTGTTTTCTGCGGCTGTTTGCCATGTTGTGCTCCTGATTTCTCCTCTTTTGTGCCGAGCATTATTTGACAGGATGCCGTTTTTCCTCTCCTTTGAGCAGAATCCGAGTGATTCTTGCGCTTTATTTTCATAACCCTTTCCTCAATTAACCTCTCCTACTGCTCCCCACTGGCAGCTGGCTACGGGGGGACATGTGTGACTGAAACACAGGCTCAATCACGCCATTATTTGTTATCTGTCCTCAGAGAAAGGGAACGAGAAAGGAGCGCGAGAGGAGAGAACTCGCCTAATTTTTGGGTCTATTCTTAAAGCCTGTTCCCCACCCCTACCGTCCCGACTGCTGGGGGGCAGAGCGTTAGAGGGGGCATGGAAGAGAGCTGACAGGCTTCTTTTTTTTCACGGGCCGAGGTGGGGCCGGGGGGTGTGCGGGGCTTTTTTTTGTGTGGCCGTCAGGAGCAGCGGTGATGGCGTGAGTCTGGGGCCACGGGGAGCCTTTGTGCTCACTCCATTCTCACTCCTCACACTGCTAACCCTCAATGCCTGGATTAGAGAATACTTTAGAGTTTTAATCTCTAATTCAAGTCTCAGACACACACATTTTCCCTTCCCTCACACACATAAACATGTACACCCACACACACAAAAATCACACCCATTGAGTCCCAGACAAAGTGCGAAGGGAAGACGATGAATAGTGGACTAAGAGCGGAGCGAGGTTCGATGTAAATGCAGCTATGGTTAAGCGCTGGAATACCATCCGTAAGACTCATTAGCGGTGGTGAGTGTGAGGTAACGCACTCGGCCAGCCCCCTGAACAACCAGGCCCCTTTCTTTCCAGCAAACTCTCCATCCTTTCCTCACAATAATGAGAGAAAAAGGTCACGTTTTCACAAGAGGGGAAATGAAGGCAGTGTTCGCAGTTGCTTTACAGTCCTAGTTCACCAACTCCAATAAATGAGCATGTACAACAAGCCAAAGGGCCTTTTATTGCAAATTTAATTCATTTCTCTAGACAACTGTGAAATTTGCCATTGACATTAGTTATTACCCTGAGGCCAACGAAGAGATGATCTCAGTTAATAAATGATCCCTAACAAGAAGCGCTCCTCTTTTTCTCTCTCTCTGGCTCTCTCTCTTTCTCGCTCTCTCTGTTTTCCTTCTTCGCCTGCTGTGAGAAGCTCACTGCACAGAGACGCTACTGTCAGTTCTTCCAGATACTCGGTTCTGCACCCTTCCACAAACACACACACACACACACACACAGAGTGAGCATTGTGAGAAAAGCTTTAGTGGTCTTACAGCTGCTCCCTGTTACCCTGTTATCTCTGTTACCCAACAAAAAGAGCTGTGGTTACAGGTCAAACACACAGGGAGGATCTTTATTTCTGTCATATTGCAAACACACACACACACATCATGGTGGCGACTTTCCTTTGACTTGTATTGTTTTAAATTGAGCTGCTAATCCATCCATCTATATGCTGGAGCATAGCACAGGGCTATCGAGCAACTTTTTATTTTTATTATTTTTTTTAAATTATTTAGCATATTATTAAACTCACAGTGGATGTTAGTAGAGAGCAAAATGCACAAATTCTGAATCTAAAGCACAAAAGCCTTTATAAAATATCATTCCAGTAAAAGTTAATATATTAATTTAAAATGTCTACATCAGAAAAAGCACAGAAGTACTTATTTTTTATTGTTAAACTTTTGATGAATAATAACAATAGTTTTGCTTAGCTATATTTTCTCTTGAGCTTAAATAGGTTAGAGCTCACCCACATTGTTATGAATTATTATGAGACATCATAATAGGCAATAGAAGGCAATAGTCAATAAGAAAGTGTTGGTGCGGACATACATTTTTTATCTAAATAATTATGCATGATGTACAAATAATCAACTATTCATGTTTAATGCTAAACTAACCCAATCAGTTAAATTTGCCTCGTGAACCAAGGATCATGTTAGTCCTGATTATTTGATCAGTTTGAGTATAGCCATATTGTGAGTTTTTACCTCCAGACTAGTTTTGACCAGATTATCGATTCAGTGAGTTCTTTGGTGAATACGTTTTTCCAAGTGAGTTGTAAATTAGATAGATTCATTAAAAATAATCTATTATTACCATATTGGCTGTTTATAGTACACATAAAGCACATATTCTGCGTGACCAATACCCAAACTTAACAACCAACTTATTAACTATTAATAAGCAGGAAATTACGGGGCTGTTGAGGCAAATGTCATAGATATTGGTCAATAGTGACAATTAGACCTTAAAATAAAGTGTTGCCAAAAGTTATGAATTAGGGCAAACTAGATATCATTTAAACATCGCAACAGGTTGGTTTGAAAAGTTTGGCACAAAATATAACTTATCATGAATCCCTATGTTATACAGGTTTCCAAAAAAAAAAGTAAATAAAATAAAGAAAATGTTAAAGTCTGGAAATCTGGAAATAGGAAAAATATCGGCCAATTTTGTTATTGTCCCCCATTGCTATTAGGAACATTTGGTTCTCACAATTTAGGGTCAACCTGACCCACCCACACACACACGTGTTTACCATGCAGACACACCACTGTCCCAGTTTGTGAGTATTGCTGCACAGTTAATTATTCCATTAACCATTCATTTTTAGTGACAGTAATTCATAGTTTTATTTGTAATATTGTATGTTGACTTCTTCTCCCGCAGCACCAATACATCCAATATCAACCAATCCAAATGTTCGGTTTGAAAGTAAAAGAAAAAAAAAGTTCCCTAATCTAAAATTATTATTTCTTGACAAATGGAATCCATTATCAACTGATTCATGAATATTTGTCCAGTCCAGCAATGACAAGCTACACTTTCTCATCTAGGAGAAATAGAATTGTTCAAATTGTGTTTGAGAGAAGGCTCACACACTGGAGGCGGCCCATAATGCAATACGCCAATTTTTTCCTATTTTTTGCAGTTCCAATTTATTGAAGTAACAGAGCAGAAAATGCAGTGACAGCTGTAGCACTTTATTGCGAATTAGTACATACGTTCAGCAGAGAGAGACAGAGAGAGAGGGGACTCATTGTATTTCTGTAATTGCCACGGACTCTGAAAATGGGCTAGCAATAGTACTGGAGCAATTACATATTGAAGACAGAAGATGACAGGATATACTTTGAACATCAGATCACATTTACACTGGGATTTGACCCCCCTCCTCAAAACAGAGCTGAGAGGAGAGGTACTATGACAATGACAGCCATACATGCTCACGACTCGGTGAGGCCGCTGGATGATTATAATTATTGTGTCTGACGTTTGACCCGGTATTGATGGTGTGGCTGCTGCATGTTTCTCCCTCTGTGTTTCCACCGCAGATGTGTTTAACAGGCTGACACCCTTTCTGGCAAGAGGTCAGTGCAGGGGAACGGTAAAATGAATACTTGCCTAATGCCGTCAAACTTCCAAATGCCTACACTCTAAATTGTCACTATAACGCCTTTGTTAGGACAGTTTGGGGGGTGTCCGGTATGGGTTATGTACACACAGAAGGTTCATGATGTCTGCTTCAATTGGTCTAAGGCTGGAGAAGTTAAAAAGCTTATATGCCATAAGGTAGAATAGGTACCTGGATGCACTTTTTAGCGAGACATGAAATATGTATAAGTATTTCATGATAAGTACAATAAGTAGTTTCCAAATGAAATGAACACTAGAGGCAAAACTTCCTTTTATTTCTTTTCACACAAATTTACAGAGTTTTGATTAATAAAGCGTCATTTCCACACAATTACTTAAAAAATATCATCTTATTGCTTCAAAATAATATGAATATGCTGGTAGATTTAAAAACTGATGCTTTTCAGTATTAGCATCATGCATATCCAGCTTTATATCTTTGGGTTTTCATGGACGTTTCATAGGTTTGTTCAGTAGCTCACAGAGTACAGAGATGTACTTGAGAGCCAAGGAGCACTGGTTCGAATCTTGTGTACGGTTCGACAAAACAGTTCAAATCTATGTAAAAGGAAGTTGAAATGGCACAGCTCCATCAACAAATACGTTTTTATCTCAGTTCTGACCCTGGTACATTGTGCCGTTCTCTTTGATGCAGCTGCAGTAAGGTGCATAAAAACAGTACACATAAAGTGTATTTTTATAAGATCAGGTTGATTTTATTTCATTTTTTATGTTAATTGTTTTTTTTGTACCTGATGGAAGAAGTGAACACAGTTTTACAAGATTGTCCATACTCGTATGACAAAACACATTATTAAGTGATAACACAGCCACTGTTCGCACCCCTCCATCTCATTCGCAAGAGACAATCCATAGATTGTGCATTTCGATTTGCTACGCTGCCTTCCAAAATGCACGTTCATTTCCTGTTGTTATTAGTTTGTCATGTTGCATGAATTGATAACATGACGCAGCTTGTCTGCCGGCGCCCGTCTGCTACATTGTGATGTGGGGTCAACGACATGAACGATGAGCAAATACAATGAATAGAAGAGATGTCATTCAGCCATTTCAGTCATTTTCCATTTCTGTGAGGAAAATAATAACAATAATAAGGTAGAAAAACACTTTTTTGGGCTTTACTTCAATATAGACCATCATTTCTTGCAAATTTGTCTTTTTTCTGCCAAGGTATGGCTCAAGCCTTATTGTGAAGAAAATTAGGTGTGACTCTATATGAGTCTTTGTTACAATTGTTGGTTTCTAACAACAGCAATAGGTTTACTGTCCTTAATTGTAGGAAGCTGACACTGAAACAATTCATTGAGATGTAAGATAGCACTGTACACAGAGATTTTGATGTGTTCATCACGACTGAGGCTTTTCTCTTTGAACATGTGTGTTTTGCTGCAGCCTAAAAAGGATTTAAGCAGAACACTTATCACCTTTTACAGAGAGGAGACAGTCTGCTGTCAATAATCCTGAAGCCACCTAAGCTCAGTCTGAAACCGCACCTATAGCGAACACATTAAAGAGTAACAAAGCCCTCCTGTCAAGACATAATACTTGTGTCCGACGGATCATCTCTTATGGACAGACAGGGAAATACAGCTGGATTTTGTGTGTGCGTGTTTAAGAAATGGAGAGTCAGAGACAAAAAAAAGGGAGAGAGCTGAGTTCATTTGCATGGCTCGTTTAGCTGCTGCACTTAATCATGGATTTTCAGCGGCGCAAGTGCAGTGTCTTTTTTTTCTCACTTGCCTGAGCTCCAGCAGGGCAAGTGCAGGAATCCTCTTAGTGCAAGCCTACCTTTTCCATACTCTCAGACTAATGTGTGTGTGTGAGTGTGAGAGAGAGAGAGAGAGAGAGAGAGAGAGAGAGAGAGAGAGAGATGAGGAGAGTATATAAATGTATACAATGTCTCTAAAAGTAACTGGAACTGGCATAAAACTATTTCATGAATCAAAAATGAATATACAAATGGCTAAGAAACTAGTTCTGAGAAAATTGTTTCAGTTTTTTTACACATGAGGCAATTTCATTAATACAAAATTGTATTGCATTAATACATAACAAAGTGTTTTTTTATATTGGAATATATTTAAAAATGTAATTTATTTCTGTGATGACAAAGTTTAATTTTTAACATTGATTATTGGAGTCCTCAGTATCACATTTTACTGTATATCACATAACCCTCAGAAATTATTTTAATATGCTGATTTGGTGCAAGAAAAATTAATTAATTCATAATAATGATGATTAATAATAGTAACCATAAATAAGAATGTATATAATTAAGCTTAAATTAAACATATTAAAATAATTTCTGAAGGATTGTATGATCCTAAAGTCGTATTCCTGGAGTAATGGCTGCTGAAAATTAAACTAAATTAAATTAACATAAATTACATTTTTAAATATATTTAAATAGAAAAGCAGTTATTTTGAATTGTAATAATATCTCACAATGAATTGTGAAAAATTCTATGAAAAAGTGTTTTTGGTCAAATAAATACAGCCTTGATGAACATTCACTTACAAAAATAAATTATTTTTAATCAAGCAGCAGAAGAATTTGTATTCTAAAAAGCTTTAAGTTTTCTTTTTGGGGTAAGAGTGTTTACACTCTTAGGGGCAGTTTCCCAAACAGTGATTAAGACTAGCCCTAGATTTAAAAAAATGTTATGAGCTGTCTAAACTGGAAAAGGCTTGCACTGAGATATCTTAAAATAAATTATTATCATTGTTTGGTCTTGCTCACACATAATGCATTTTTGTAAGACGTGTTTCTAAAAATTATTAAATGTCCTAAATTAGCAAAGGTCTAGTCCTGGCTTAATCTAATCCTTATCTGGGAAACCAGCCCTTAGAGTTTAGAGTAATAACACTTAGTTATGTAAAACAACAGCAATCTTTTATATGTCCTAGCCTGTAAACATGTGCATGTGTATGCGTGTACTTTGCATTTAGAGCCACCTCTCAATAGGGACTGACCTTCCCCACTACACGGCAGCCTCCATCAGGTTTAATTAAACTGAGCTCATCCGGGCGTCTCCCACTGCCTGCGTTGCCCCACAGGAGAGCACACACAATCAGCTCTCCCTTACACACTAACAGGACCAAATACACACACAAACTCCAATTGTGTAACACAATACAACTGTTGAAATTAGAACATAGAAAAACTCCAGTTCATTTCCTAAACATTTAAAAAACATAGACGTTCCTTTCCCAGATCAGGCCGAACAGAATTCGATTGAGTGTCAGGCCAGGCCACGTCTGTAATAGAATGTGCCTTCAGTGGCCATATCTAATCAGCCATATCTAATCAACAAATTACAGGGATGTATGTGGTCTGCAAATTCTGTGACTAATAAAGTACAGTGTATTTAACATGTTTAAAGTGTGTCCCTGTGTGTCTCCTCTGTCCCTTGATTAATGTAAATGTAATTAAGCACCATGCTAATTAAGCCGTAAATAATGACAAGGTGCGCATTTATGCGAAGATAATGGCACACCTAGATAAAGTGATGCATAGATATATCTTCAACAATGGAACCTATGATTTGCAGCCAGTAAATGGCTTGTTTCTTCTTCGTCATATGTTTATGTCATTAACATGACACTCGTTAAAATAACCTGCATGATCTTTTTTTTAAATGAGCGTTAAAGGATGCAAACAACAGCACTTGATAGAGCATATTTGAGGACATTCACAAGGTGATGCCAATATTGCTTTCACAAAAAGAAAAAAAAATCTGCTACAACATAATAAACGAAACATCACACATACTGACTCAAACAAAAGGGGTCTGTTTGAGTTTATCAGTAGAGAAGCAACTCCCGGAATGCTGATGCTGTTAGCAACACAGATACAAGCATGGTGAAAGCTGTTAGGTAAATTCCGATGGTCACATTTCAACTCCAAAGCTTGACATTTATAATGTTTCCTGTCATCTGCAACATCTCTAGTTTCTAAGCAGAGAAATGTGCACAATAAATAGATTTCAGCTTGTTCAGTCAATTCAGCATCCACACTTGCCAGCTGTTTACCTTTTCTCTCTCTCTCTCTCTCTCTCTCTCTCTCTCTCTCTCTCTCTCTCTCTCTCTCTCTCTCTCTCTCTCTCCTAACATGTGAATAACAAGTATGTTTCTCTGATTAATGACACCTGGACTGTAGCTGACGGTGCACATGTGGCAGTGACAAATGTAGGTATTCATTGCCATAGTGATGGCATAAACACAGCCCTTAGCGGGAACTGCAGCCACAACACGTTTATCAACAGGATGAGATGGGGGAGAAAATCTGTAACTGTATACTTCAATTTAATGCTATAGGACCACCCTAAAGACAAGAGAAAGAAAAAAGAAATGTAAAAAAGAGGAACCCATAGGGTCTCATCTGAAGCACAAGAATTGAATGATCATATAAAATACACAGAATGTTTTGATTTGCTAAAAGTTTTCTGAAAGATGTACTGGTCCACATGTATTGCACAAGGTACATGTTTATGCAAGAGCTTGTTGTGGTTGGAACAACTTGAAAGTCTGGTAGAGTGCTATCCTCAGTCCTTCTGTGTGTGATCAAGGCCAGTTTTTCTTTGTGACTAGTTAGATCTGTTCAAGATCTGTTCTTGTTTTAAGTCTTGTGTTTATGTTTACTTTTTGTTTGTTTTTTTTTTGTTTTTTTTTTCAAATAAAAAAAACTTTTTTACCACATCTACCTCTCGAACAGTTAAATGTTCTCCCCACAAACAGTACATGTTATTTATTTAACATACCCTTATATATATTACAATTCCCTTGCATAAATTGTATATAGCACATCTGTACATATAATATATTGTCTTTTTGTCTGTTGTTTTCTTTTTATTTTGTGTGTTTGTGAGTGTGTGTGTGTGTGTGTGTGTGTGCGCGTCATCTTGTCTGTGCACAGGAACTTTATTTCACCAAGACAATTTCCTTGTGTGTGTAAGCATACTTGCCAATAAAGTTTCTGATTCAGAAAACATAAAAAATACAATATGACTTTTAAACAGAAATATATATTAAAATAGTAAAATTCTAAATGAAATAACTATATTACAACATACTGTTACCCTGACATAAAGCCAAATAATAGTGAAATTTAACCTTGGTAATTTTGCATATCATTAATATAAAACTACAATAAATGTAAGAAGCTGCAAGTCTTATTGTGTACCAAGGATTAGTTGGCTAATAGGTGAAAAGAAGACTTACAGTACAGTAGTATATGTAATTGTGTATGGGTCTAAATTAACCATAACTCAATAATTTGCTTTGGAAGAAATCCACAGACTTAGTTATTTAAGACTATAAATGAGTGCAGAAATAAAAATGAAAAAGATTGATACCTCAATAAATGCCTGGCTGAAACCAATAATTGTTTGAATAATCAGTTCAGCTGATAAATTTTAAATAATTGGGGGAATGATTTGAACATGAATTGGACTCCACTACCTCGAGACCCAGAGTTAACTTTGCTTAAAGGCCACATTTCCATCTGAGAAACGCAAAATGCTCTCAATAAGGCTAAAGTTTGGATGATTTTTACACACGATTAAACATGCAACCTAGAAGTATCCCAGAACTTCAAGTATTCAGCTTTAATCATAAGAGTGCATAAGGTGGAAACAAAAAAATAATTCACACTCAATTCACTGTCTAATTTTCAACAGATAGTGATTGTCATCTGAATTAGAATTATTCATCTTGGCCTTATTCCACCAGGCCTTTACACCAAATTACACAAAAACTAGCCCCTCATTGAACCAGCAATCAAGAAACCAATGTACCGTCCATCATGGCACGCAGTGAAAAAAATTAGGCGTACAGAATTTTTTTAACTTTTAACTTTTTGTTTTGGTAAATTGTTGGCTAATTTGTATGACGTAATTTGTATGTTTTTGTACAATACGCCCCTTGTGTTATGTTTCAGGGGTGGGGCTTCATGCTTACATTTCATCATGCATTTTTTTGTATGAGTCAAATGGTGCAAATTTGTATGAAATTCCCACCTTTTCTGTGAGATCACTCTGGAAATTGAACAATAATTATAAAGAAATGGAAAGTAACACATAAAATTAAACATTACATTTTCAAGTAGAAAACTTGCATGGTTTACTGACTAGTTAAAAGCAGCCTGTGATCACATTTGAAATGATGTTAAGGTATGTTATAAACAATGAACACTTGTGTAAGACCGTTAGGAGGCCCGCTTTGCCTCTTTTCTGAGGGCAATTCAATAAATCCAAAGCTGTTATTCAATTAAATATTTACTACTGGAATTCAATTAAGTAATAATGATGGATTCAGAGGGGGACTGAAACATGCTCCCTTCACTTACACTGCTGTCCAGTGACATTTTCAATTTAATAACTGTCTGTCGTTTTTTCCTCTATACGCCACTCTACATATTATTTATTTTGTCGAAGTGGCAGCCTGGTGGTGATCAGCACACCAATCAGCTGTCTCCGCTCAGTGTAAACAGAGCAAGTGTTGCAACAGATCAGCAATGAACAATTCCATATGAAAAAGTAAAATAAGTCATGTTAAATAGACACTAGCAAGATCTTGAAGTAGGGGCAGGGAGCAATGATTATCTTGAATCATTTTGCTTCCTCTTGTGGTCTAACATGTTAGCCAGCACTTCCATTCTTTATAAAAGTATCTATCAGGCTGGATGTTGAAGTGATGGAGAGACTGCGGCGAGTATGACTGGACAGGAATGCCAATAGCCTCATTACTTGGCACGGCACATTGTAACTGGAAATTGCTTCTTTCAGGTTTTGTTTGCTCTGGCAATTACAATAAACTCTCTGCTTGACACGTTGTTTGCACAGATGTAGAGCATTAATAAACATGAGCACTAATCTGAATTATTGAACCGCTCCCCATAATTCCGACAATGGATTTCCTGACTCCGACGGACGTAGGGATGAGCGAAGGGAGATGGTCTGACTCTCCGGGACCGAACTGAGGTACAGGGCCTTATCACATGTGAAATCCTTTTATTGGATGTGCAGGCGTGGAACGCGGCCCCCCTCAGGTATTTCCCAAGTTTCAGAGCCTTCACTGCACTCTTTCCACTACCGCATACACACACTCTACCACTTGCAAACTCACTCAAGAGAGTGACATTTGTTCTCCAGTTGCCTGTCAAAAGAGGAGAGCACTGTCTCTGAGTTAACAAGGTAAAGGTTATGGAGCAGGCGAATTGAAGAAAGCACAGATTTCACTTCCAGAGCACTTTTTTATGACCACCCAACATGTTCCTCCCTGCCTGAAGTGACAGTTCTGGAACTTGATGACTGATGTTGTGACCACCGGTGAGAATTTCATTATAGCATGTTTTAAGATTTTAATTTGATACACTATTTGTTCTAAACAGTCCAGACTCAGAGTTTATCATTAGCGTGTAGCAAGTACTAAATTTTTGCCCTGGTTCTACTAATCTTTAAATTAAATTAGAAAGGATGGGTTGAATGCATTAATACTTACGTTGGATCAAGTTGACTGAGTATGACTAAGTTGACTAATTTTGTGTGATTTTAAACACAGACCCTGAGCCAAAAACTCTTCACCAAACACCAATGACTTGTACATATGGGTATAGTCATTTTAGACACTTCCAAAAATGTTGCAACAGAAATGGAAATGCAATTAGTAAACACATGAATTATGTTCCCATATTTGTTGCCACAGCTTTGGAAGTGGTCTCCCTATATTTTTGTATGTACAAGTCATTGGTGTTTGGTGTTGAGTTTTTGGCTCAGGGTCTGTATTTAAAGTCACACAAGAGGTGTCCAGCTAGCATTACGACTTTGCTCTCTGCGGACCGGTCCAGTTCTTTCACACTGACTGAATCAATCATTTCTTTTTAAACATTATACACACAGTCATTGTCATGTTAGAATAGAAAAGGGCCCTGTACAAACTGTTACTATAAAATGAAAATGCATATATTAAGGTTTGCACTCATGGAAATTACTAAAGTAGTCAGATCTGTTCATTAGAAGTGGGTGACCCAACATGGTCTCACGACCAATTCGTACATATTCATTGCCAAATTTGTGCTAATTCATACTAATTCATACAACCTCACTTGCAGGATTTAGCGAACAAAATATTGTTATTGTATTTTTATTCAACCAAGACCAACAGACCAATATTGTGCCGTGACGTAATCCACCCTGTTAATGAACATGGTTTTGTGCAGCTCGTCAGTGAACAACGGCTGTGTGTAGTATATACGGCTCAATGTGAAATCACACACCTGATGGCATTTACTGCTGATTACAGGACCGGGTTTACTCGCAAACAGATCGACCAATTAGGATCGGGACATCCCTATTCAGAACATTAGAAACGCTAGTTCGTGCTCCAGTATAATCAGTCCACCAAAATATATATATATATGTGTGTGTGTCTGTGTGTGTGTGTGTGTGTGTTAGGAAGCGGACTGCAAGACAGGAGGTAAGTGAGTAAAAATGCAGATGTGGATGTAACAATGTGTATGTGTGTGTGCGTATAATTGATTTATTTATTCATGGGAGAAAAAGAAATGGGAAAATCTTACAGTGCACATCTGTTTAACAGTACAGTAAATGACTACTTGGGGAGGATTCAAGTTATTCCATTAAAATATCAGTATGGTACCTAGCCTGTGAATTCATTTTTACATATGCAATGTAGTCTACTTTCAATTTATCTTTCCATTATTTAATGATACATTTTTCATTTGCTTTTCATTTTATCTGATATTGCTATGGGTTACTTTTAATGCATTGCAGTGATTGAACAAATATCTGTTGGTATGTAGAATGTTTGAGCCGACTTTTGGATACTGTTTGATTCTGTAGTTAAGGATTTCTGAACTGGCATTTTTTTCAGGTTCTGTCCAGCTGTCATGTGACCCACACAGTGACACTAATCTTGAAGCCCCTGAATAATACCCTCTCTAACTAGCAAGAATAGCCACAATATTGCATGTCTAATGACATGAGTTCAGCACAGCAGTCTCACTCTCTCACTCTTTTTTTCTCCATCTCACTATTCCCGTCCCTCTTTTCTGTTCTTCTGTTGTAGTAATTGTAAGAGCCTGTTCAGGAGTCACAATGCCTAACAGTAATCAAAGTACTGACAAAAGGCTTCTTTCATTCTTTGCCTGGTTTTGTGTATATTATTATATGTTTCCATTTCACCAGCATGTCTTAAAGTCGAGAAGTACCGTGCCGTAATTTCGCATTGAATAAGATACCACTGATCAAAGTCACCAGGAGTCTGTTTGATACCTTAGAATAGCCAGAGCTCCCTCTGTTATGCCTTTTGAACATCTTAGGCCTCTTAAGAAGGGAGAATGAGAGAGAAAGTGAGAGAAAGTCTTTTCCTGCATTCCTCTTGTAGATATTCCCTCTGCTACTCACACAATAAGCTGTATCCTTAGTCTTAACTCTATTGTGTGACTAGGTGACATTAAATTATGGTTGTCAGTCAATAAACATTTTAAATGAACGTATATCACAACAAAGTCATAAATGTCAAAATTTCATTAGAGATAAACAGAGTCTGAAGAAATAATTTTACTGTGGCAGACTAGTAGAGCATTAAATAAATATTCAATGTATTTGTGCATTTAATTAAATGTATTTATTATTTTTTATTCTATTTTTATTATGTATTTATTTTATTGATGGTTTTGTATTTTCTAAACATTTTCTAAACATCAATTTTAGTAAATAAAAGTCTAGGTTACTGATAGGAAGTTACACATAGGAACTCGCCAGAAAGACCAATTGCCTTAGAGCTTTATACAAAAGGGCAATGAATATTAGCGTGCATTTGATTGCGCTCAGGTGCACCTCATCACTGCGTGAGTATAAAAGGGCACGAGCGGAATGCACATGCAGGTTTTCGCTGAAGAGCCGAGCCGCCGTCATCGCAACCTCAGAGTCATGGCATGTACGTGTAACATTTCCTTTTCTTCCACAGCCTTCTTGCTGACTCTGGAATATTGAGATTTGTTGCTACACCTACTCCGCTCTAGGTCCTACTGCGGGGCAGGGAGGTTACGCACAGTTAAGGGAACACTGAGATGTTTTAAGCGAACAGATCCCGTAGTAGTGGCGCAGCAAGCTGGCACCAGCTGGTGCCCTTGCTCACCTGCTGTCCTCAGTGAGGACGCGAGAAGACATGGGCTCTACGCTGGGGTCGTAAAACCTGGTGAAGGTGTTAGGTGCTGAAGCGTCTGAGGCTTGAGTGTGGTCAGTGTGGCGGTGCTTTCAGAGCTCACAGGTTCACTATCTGATTCGAGGAAAGGAGTGGTAGGAACCTGGGTACAAGCTGGTCGGGTTTTCAGCCGGGCCGAGTTTTAGGCACTTTTCTTTGACAGAGAAGGCTTGTAAGTCCCCCACCCTCTTAGAGGAGGCCAGCGCAATGTTTAAGATACTTTTAGATCTGTTTTAGACTGAAGGCTTGAAGGGAGCATGCCGCAGGCCATGTAGGGCGACGGCAAGGTCCCAAGAGGGTATGAGGTGCGTTCTCGGGTTTGAATAACCCCACACGCACCCAGGAAACCAAGCGATAAGCACATTCCTGTGGGTCCTCTGCGCGAGAAGAGCCTAGTCAACAACAGACCCATCTTGGAGCGAAAGCCAGCCTCGTAGAGGGAGATTTCGCTTGGTAGATAGTCTCTGTGACAGCACTTGAAAGGCTGGAGAAGTCTGCCGCATCCCGTAGGATGCGGGTGACATATGGTACTCTGGATTTGCACAGGGTCTGTGCAAGGAGACCTCAAGGCAATATTATATGCCAAAGCAGCTGAACGCGTGGCTGCTTGCCTGTTGCATACAGCACCCCGGCCCCTGTCAATCAGGATACCTGTCCCTGGGGTACTCTGACCCTGGGGAGCAGGGTAGACCATGGGCTGAATAGGTGGCCACTCTATGGGAAAATGCTAGTCTGGAGGGTGCCACAGTGCTGTGCCCATCTTGGGACCCGATCGTGTAACCAATGCTGAAGCGGTTTCATATGAAGCAAGCCCAGCGGCGTAATTGCGACCGAAGCTGCCATATGCCCCAGGAGCCTCTGAAAACATTTTGAGAGGAACCGTTGTCTTGCGCATAAACATATTTTGGCATATCAGCGTGGCCTGTGCGCTTGTTGATGTGGCGGGACTTGCTCTTTCCGTAAACACAGAAGCTCCCGGCCCTCCTCCGGGAGTGGGGACTGAGATGTCATCGACGTCGCCCTGAAGACTAGTCGTCATCACCTGTGTCAGGAATGATTCCCGCCCCTCCGGGTGTTATAGGCCGGTCCCTGAGCAGCGGCCATCTCGACGACGGGCTGCCGGTTGGACATCTGGTGCCTCGCGGGGGTAGGAGCAGGATCAATGGGTGCCACAGGGGGATGCCCTCGGCAATGAGCAGGCGGAGGCTGTGCACTCGGGGACAGGCTGGCCAGGCGAGGCAGGATGTGAGACATCGCCTCGGTCTGCTCCTGAACTGCGGAGAACTCCTGGGCCAAGTCCTCGACAGTGTCGCCAAATAGTCCGATCTGGAAGATGGGGGTGTGGAGAAAGCGAGCTCTCTTGGCATCCGATACCTGCATCAGATTCAGCCACTAAAGTTGCTCCTGGACCACCGTGGTGGACATCACCTGACCAAGGGCACGCACAGTGGCCTTCATCATCCAAAGAGCGAGGTCAGTCGCAGCACGGAGTTCCTGCCTGAGAGAGAGCAGGAAAGCAGGAACTCCCAAAATCAGGACTCTTCCTCGATCGTTCTACAGAACTCACAGAGGGGATCTCCTGTAGTAGCTCAGAACGGTATAGGCTCTGAAGCGAAAATCTGCATATGCATTCCGCTCGTGCCCTCTTATACTCACGCAATGATGAGGTGCACCTAAGCACAATCAAATGCACGGCAACATTCATTGGCCTTTTGTATGAAGCTCAAAGGCAATTGGTCTCTCTGGCGAGTTCCCATATGTAACGTCGAAGTGATTCGACTGAAAGGGTAACTAAATATCCCTGTTTTCAGTTTTTGAAGTATGTGACCTCTGTAAGAGTGTGACTTTAATTGTTGTGGTTTGCTAAGACAAGATGGCTGTATAGAATTAGAAGCTGGGGCAGGCTTAATTACTTTAATAATTTAAAATTCAGGGGAAATACAGTTGTCACTTTATTTTTGAGGATTATTTATTTTTTTATTTAAAGGAATAGTTCATCGTTTCATTTAAAAAATTACAATTCTGTCATCATTTACTCACCTTCAAGTAGTTCCAAACTTGTATGAAATTCTTCATTCTGCCAAACACAAAGAAAGATATTTATTTTGGTCACCATTGACCTCCATAGTAGGGAAAAAAAAAGACTATGCATGTTGGTAATGACCCAAAACAACCTGGTTACAAAATATTTCATGTAGGAACTACTCGAGGGTGAGTGAATGATTTTCATTTTTGGGTGTACTATTCCTTTAAGAGGAGTCCATTCAACTGGCAACCCTATTTTTTGTAATTCTCTGAAAATGTTTTGTTAATGGATGGATGGATTGATTGATTGATTCATTCATTCATTTGTCTATTCACCTCCCATATATGTATAGTACAGAATTCGGTATTAGTACCACACAGAGAAGAAGACATATGCAGAAGGCTTGAAAATGTAGTTCCTATCCACACTATTCCATATAATTAATTGCAAGTCACTTTGCGGATGTAAAGCTAATTGTAATATAGGGTAATTCTTGTCCATTCCTTCATATTTGAATCCATTCATTAGTAAAATGACTCTGGGAATGATTTGTTCTTGGTCATTAGTGTGCAGTTGGTGTTACGTCACAGTTTTGTGAAAGTGTTTGGTCATGTACTGATTCTCCCCTCAGTGTGCTAGTTAACCTACACTCTCCTTTAGCCACTTTCAGTCTGATGGCAGAACCTTTTCTAAACACAAAACAAAGCCATCCCCACATGCTTTTTTAATGTCTATCATCATTATTATTATTTAGTGCCATTTATTAAAAGCAAACTTTTAAATTTGTAATCATTTTGTGATCTACATTAGGCTAAGTGGTTAGTGAATATCGTAGTGGTACTGATCTAAATTTTATTTTTAATTTCATCTTTATCGGGCATGTGATACTGCCTAACCAATCAAAATGGACAAAGAAATTGTAATGCATCACAAGTCCACTTTTGTATTTGCTTTGTTGAGTAATATTGATAAGACTGTAATCAAGCCATTAGTCTGGATTAGCCTCAACAGTCCTGTATGACCTCTTTAAGAGTATATTGTCTGTGCAATCATGGGTACGGAGCATTATTATGGCTCTCTTTATTGAATCAGACTCTGGATTCGGTTTGTCAACAGTAGCCGTGTTTACTCTAGTGCAGGCAGCACTGGCTCATTACTCTCGTATGGATTTTTCTTCCTTTTTTGTTTACTGTGTAACTTAATACGTACATTAAAAGTTATTTGTCTGCACCTGGCTCAGTCATCGCTTCACCATGTGACTCTAAAAGATTCTCATTACAGTAATGAGAGACTTTCTGCTGATGCGCAAAACATGTCAAAACAGGCAAACAGAATAGTAAACAACTTGAGCAACAGTAAACAAAATGTCCATAGTTAAAATGGTTTCATCTGTTTCTAGAACAATTATGTCGCAATTACAGAGTAATTGACACAGATGCAGTGTATAGTTACTGCATTTTCTTGCAGTAATGTAGGTAATCTTTAATTCATCTTGATATAGTGAAAGGTTAATGGCAGGAATATATTTGGACGGACTGAGTGCAGCAGGTGACAGTATGAAGTTCTCTGCACAATGGCTAATTTTTCCTCCTGTTTCCATATTCCTCATCAGCTGATCTCTTAAAGAACAACACATCACATTGATGTTCCATAAAAGCATAAAAGGCACAGATCCCACGTTTAAAAAAAAAAATAACGGAATTGCGCAAAGTTACACGTTTTTATTTCGCATTTCAATATAATCGCATTTCATAATTGTGAATTGTGTGAGATGTTAACTAATTCTAAGATGTAAATGATGCATTTCTATCTTGCAATGTTTTTAAAAAGGAAAGGGAAAGGATGTGACAAGTGGCCAAGTATGGTTTCCCACACTCTGCATTTAACCCATCCAAGTGTACACACACAGCAGTGAGAAGTGATCAACCACACACACACACAGCGTGAACACACACCCGGAGCAGTGGGCAGCCATTGCTGCAGGCGAACGGTGCCTTGCTCAAGGGTCTCACCTCAGTCGTGGTATTGAAGGTGGAGAGAGCGCTGATTATTTACTAACCCCACCCACAATCCCTGCCGGACCTGGGACTCGAACCCACGACCTTTGGGTTACAGGTCCGACTCTCTATCCATTAGAATTATTATAAAAATTATCCCAAAGTTTTGTGTTTTGTTTTGTTTTATTTTTTGTCTTTATAAATCTTTATAGATTGATAAATCTAACTAATTATGGTTAAAAATCAACATTTGGTCTCAAACGATGTCACCTCTATCTTCAAATTTGCAGCCCTGCCAGAAACAAGCCTTTTTATCCTTTCTTTTTTTTTATCTTAATAAATGCTGTCTAATTAGTTTTATTTTTTATATAATGTGTTTCAGGATAAAATGTCCAAATCACACAAATCAAGGTTTAAACTATAACAAGGTTAACAAGGTTGCAAAAATCACCAACCTCATATAAAATGAATGGGAAAACAACAGCTCATACTTTCTAATATTTATACAATACTCCTGGTTTTCTGAAGGTCAAGCACCTCCTTTTACAGACAATTTGTTCAATAAAGAAAAAAAAGACATTTTTAGGCCCTATTTGGTACCTTGCTCGTGAAAGTGCCAAATTAACTGCTGATAAAATAAATAAATAAATAAATAAATCACAGTTCAACCACTTCCAAAAAAAGGGAGATTTCCCCAATGAGCAGCGCAGAGTCTGAAGACACAGCACATAAGTCATCAGGGAGGAGGTAATTTATTTTCCCTGCGTTTAATATGTCACAGCCCAATGCGTGTGTGTCTGTGGTGTGCGAGCTGCTTGGCACAGGCCGCTGTCGTAGCCGGCTGCCTCCTCCACCGATACCTGTGGTGTTCTTCATGGTTCAGGGGCTCCTAATTTAAATAGGAAGTTGCACATATTTCACAGAAACACTGGGAGCTGAGGAGCGGGGTGAGGTAGGGGGTGCTTTAACACAGGATGGGGCAGATGATGTACTACTGCATGACGTGTGGATGATCCCCCCGAATGTGCCGGAGAGGGTCACGGATCAGAGCGGGCAGAGGTGTAGCGTGGCTACAAATGGCAAAACATGCTGGTAGCTGGCAGGAGCGTGCTGATGGGCCATAGCCTGCTCCGAGTTCTCAGCGAAGCACTGGGAAATATTACGGTAATTCACTCACCATGCACCCAAACGAGTTCTTCCAAGTTATACTGGATTCACAGCCCTCCACGGCGACCATACAGTAATATGCAGAATTTATGATGCAACCTTCAAAATAAATAAAATAGTAATCAGCTATCAGTAACAGTAGTTTCTTCCCTTTTATCAAAGTGTTCTAGCAAATATATAAAATATAAAGATACCTGTCTCGTACATTATTTTTTACCGACCAGAATAAATACTTTAAAATTTTTCAAAGCACATGGTTAAAGACACAGTTGTCCCTAGTTATAATATTCACTTTTAAATGCACACCATAGCACTAAAAAAATTACTACAGACCAAATTTCACAATAAACTTTATAAATAATTACTAATGGCAATTAACACCTTTAACATAAGTGTGAAATCATAAAGTAGGAGGGCCGGAATAGTAATTTCTTGTAAATTGGACTCCAATAATATTTATTTTTAATTTAACTAAAATGTTCCCTTCACATTTTTTATTTTATTAATCATTTTCATTCATCATTAATCATTTTCAGCAGTCCTAGTTGACAAACATTTTGTTTGCCTGAGTATTTCAGGCTAACAAAGAAATGTTCATCTGAATAAGACAAATTCGAAATCACAGTTTGTTTTTTATTATCAGGCAGGAAAAATTAAAAGAAGAGACCAAGTAAAAAAATACTCCTCAGGTATGTTTGCAGGGATGTTGGCTATGCACATTTTCAAATAGACAATGCCAATGTGAATGTGCAAATAGACAATGACAGTTCAGACTTGCTTGAGAAGGGAAATATTTAGTGTTTCAACTGTAGTCGGTCTACACATGGTCATAATGGGTTTGAAGCTTCTCTCACGTTGTACAGATATCAAATAGAAGCCTCAAACTAAACTGTAATTTCATTATCAGCTCTCTCTGTTGTGAGCTAATATTGCACTTTCAAGTTTAGCTGTTTCATTTGAAGCAACTGCACCTAAAATCATTTAAAGGTCCTTTACTCTGGGCTAAAATAGCACAGTAACCCAATCAATAGATTGCACCTTGCCTCTTGTGGCACAGATAATCTATTCAGAGCTGTATCTCACTGGGCTCTCTGCTCAGACCAATATTTATCTGAACTCAGAATCAGCATCATCTCTTATACTGAATACACACACACATATATACAAGTACACCAACTAGGCCAGACCAAGCTAGCAATGACCTTTGACACTTGACCTCTGACATTGTGACCTGTTGTCTGATGGCCTATCGATTACGTCTGGGCTTTAATGCGTAATTGCTGGATTGTAATTACATTACATTTTATTTATCCCATAATATGGGCTTTATTTACCTTTCTTTGTGTGCCATTTTATTCTCCAACTGATTCAAAATTGGAGTTTTTGTAGTATTATACTGTATTACTCACACTGAAGGAGCAATACTAAGTCTGACAGAAAAGTAATCAGGCATGTCTCTGTCTTACCCTCAAGGACCACTTTAGTGAGACTTAGAATTTTCCATTAGGCACAGAGGGCTTGGTTCCCGTTGCTATGTTTCCGGGCTCATTGACTGCGTAACCATGGGGAAATGAAAGACAAAGCCTTGCGTCTTCTGGCGGGAGTTGTCATGGGAAACTCGGGGTTCAGGTCAATGATTAGCAGATTTGAAATCAACTTTGTGAACCTGTGAAGCATGCTGCATTTTTATTTATTATTTAGTTATTATTTTCATTGAATGTTGCGTGCAAGTTTAGTACATCCGTGCACACTTTGTGTACATAAAGAGAGATTTTAATAATCTTTAATCTCTCTGGTATCCCTGCAACATGAAATAACATCAAAATTAAAAACTAACAGAAAACATTTTCCTAGCACTGGTACTAAGTATGAAAACAGAACTTCCAGAAGGAGAATTAGAAAAGATTATGTTCTGTTACATCTCTCAACTTGACATGAAGATGTGAAACCTTTTTGCTATGGTATTAAAACTAAAACAGCGGTTCTTTGATGTTGGCCACTGATGCTGCTGTGAAAGACTTCAAAACCTTAGCGTAAATTGAGTTTGTTGTGTATACAAGCACCTGCCAGATTTAATATTGAACGGATGATCCAAAATGGATTTTTGATCCCAGTAAAATGAGGAAAGATGTCTGAAACAACAGGAAAAGGGAGGGGGAAAATGCCCCGCCAAAGCTGAGATTTCTGCTCCCAGGTGAAGAATATATCTCTTCTCGTCCTTCTGTGATGCATCCTTTTGATGGGCGGGTTTCCATGTAAAGAAAAACCTATAGGTCTGACCTTCTTACTATTTTGCCTGTGGCTATTCACTGATTGCATGTTGTGTGTGTGTGTGTGTGTGTGTGTCTCATCCTTAGGGGGTGATCCGAATCAAACCGGCATAAATATTTCAGTGCATTTTACCTGCTCTTCTGGACCTCTTGTTAATACACTTGCTGTGTTTGACAAGAAAAAATATGTCTGTTTACATTAGTGGTTAAATTGTACCCTCAATAATACAATATTATTATCAGTGTAATGGTTATATAACATATATTCATTTTATTGTCTATATATATATATATATATATATAAAACATATATTCATTGTATAAGTACAAACCAATCTACAAAACTTGATATACATAAAGTCACATATTTTAATTTTCTTGATTAGTTTCTGAAAATATGGTATCCAAAAAATATTATTATCATTATTTAAGCACCTAGTATAAGAACTGGTCACAAATTTGGCTGCGTTTATATAAATGTATTTTTTAGTGCGGGGCAGAGGTAAAATTTTAACCAAATAAAATAAAATATAGAAAGTCTTTAGAGATGTATCTGGACATCTGGTAGCCATCTCAGAGTAACTGGAGCTATGCCAAGGGTACTCAAAAATGAAAATGACTTCATTATGAAGGTGCAATTAGAGTGAATATAACTCTGCGTCTACATGGCTAAGTTTAACCATCCCTTAATGTAACAGCAGTTTGGATTCCTTGAAATTCCAAAAGTCAGAGGTCACTCACAAGAAAAAAGAAAACACCTCAAACTGTAAATCCAAATACTTTAAACAATAAAAATTAGAAAAGTCTGAACCATTTCCAGTGTTTATTTATATAAACAACACATATTATTGGACATTGATTAAATGGCCACTTAGCGTAGATGAAACAGTACTCAAAAACTCTCTCCAGTGTGTCAAAATGGACAGTCCATTAGACAAATAGTATGAAATGACTGAAGAGCTGCATGTGTTGATGAGAGGCCTGACGAAGAGCTATATCATCTCTGTCGGAAGCTTGACAAACACATTACGGGTATAAACTCTTGGACTCAATCCATTTTGTCAATTCAGCTGTTGAAACAGTTCACACAAACAAACGCTCAGAGTAAAGAGAGGTCATGCAGGTGTCAGTTCAACTAGCTATCAGATACTAGATAGTCAAAATCTCTCATTTTGGACAACTGTATTGTAGAGCTGGGATGCAGTGTATGATCCGACAATAATTTTCACTTTCACAATGGACTTCAGATTATCTTCTACTAGATTATCTATTTTTTCATATTACATTATATTTTTTTGGAAATACTAAAACAAATACACCATGGCTGCATGTGGAAAAACCAACCTGGTTAAAAAACATAAACATACATTTAAATGCGTACCTCTGTGCACCTTTTTTGTACCTTGCTGCAAGTTTGGCTGCAGTTTCCACTGCATGCCAACATATGATGCTAAAACATATGTTCAGTACGTTTATTATGTTGATATAGGTACATAATGCTGTGTTTTTATTTTGTTTCTTCCGATATGTATTGCAACGGTTTAGAATTCAAATATATGGGAACTTTCGCCAAAATAAATTTTATTAAGCTTTATAAATCAAAACTCATTTCTTTTGGAAACTAATATGTACTTATTGGTACATATTTTTGTCTCACTAAAAAGTGTACCCAGGTATGTTTATGCCATAAGAAAAGCATTGTACAGAACATGACCCCATGAGGCAGAAGTTATATAGAGATAAATTTTTCCAAATAGCTCTTTCTAGTTTAAAAATATTGTTCCCTGTCTGTCAGTCAGACTACGAGTTTTGTTGTGGCTATAGACTGGGATCTTGCCTAGAGCCCTGATTCTCTCTGCTTAAAAGAAAATGGCAATGAAAATTGGCAAGTGGTTAAACAATCCTGAGCCACTCCCCTTCATCCGGGTAGAGGCGACAGGTGCAACCAATTTTGTTTCGGAGCCACGAGTTTATGCCTGCTGCTTTGAAGTGCTGCAACAAAGAGGAATCTGATGCAGAAGTTGTTCTCTGTGGTGTTGACGTCACAATCAGTGGTTTCCTTGTCAAGTGAATCCCCTGGGTGTTTCACAAAAGAGCAATTTCTGAACACATTTTTTTTGTGCCTTTTCAAGATGAAGTTTCGGCCATGTCCTCTTGTGTGCGGACTGTGGACTGTGGCAAAATGAAAGACATATGGGAAATATGGGACGCCATGTCATCCGGACCAAAGAGGACAAGGACAACCCAAGTTGTTATCAACGCTCAGCTCAGAAGCCTGCATCTCTGATGGTATGGGGTTGCATGAGTGCGTGTGGCATGGGCAGCTTGCATGTCTGGAA
>JAUYWG010000039.1:5287655-5323733 GCA_034779775.1 Enteromius afrohamiltoni | reverse complement strand
CTGAATAAAATATTGACATTTGCCATCTCCACATCATTGCATTCAGTTTTTATTCACAATTTGTTTAGTGTCCCAACATTTTTGGAATCCGGTTTGTATAAAGCGGGACCCAAGTCTGCGTTTCCCCCAGTGAGCCTGATCGCACAGACCGTGTGCAAGGTCAGGGAGGATGAGGAACAGGTCTTGCTGGTTGTGCCGTACTGGCCAACCCAGACCTGGTTTTCTGAACTCATACTCCACACGACAGCCCCTCCCTGATGCATACCTCTGAGGGAGGACTTCCTCTCTCATGGGCTTGGCACCATTTGGCACCCACATCCAGATCTATGGAACCTCCACATGTGGCTCCTGGATGGGAAGAGGCAGACTTGAGTGGCTTGCCAAAAGCGGTGGTAGACATAATCACTCAAGTTAGAACTCCATCAACGAGGCAAGCTTATTCTTTGTAGAGGAGTCTGTTCGCAAGCTTGTGTTCTTCTCGCCAAGAAGACCCCCAAAGAAGCATGATTGTGCTTCCTTTCTGCAGGAAAGGTTGGAGCATAGGCTGTCACCTTCCACCTTGGAAGTGTATGTGGCTGCCATTGCAGCACATCACAATGCAGTAGACGACCAGTCTTTGGGAAAGCACAACCTTTTTGTAAGGTTCCTGAGGGGTGCCAGGGGGTTGAATCCTTCTAGGACACCCCTAGTGCCCTCCTGGGAGCTCTCTGTTGTCCTCCTTCGGGCCGGCCTACTCTTGGCATTGCTGTGTCCCATAAGAGCATTACGCAGATACGTGGACTGTACCCGGAGCTTTAGGAGCTCTGAGCAACCCTTTGTCTGCCATGGAGATTAGCAGAGAGGGATGGCTGTCTCCAAGCAGAGGTTGGCCCACTGGATTGTGGATGCCATCACCTTGACTTACCAGGCCCAAGGTCAGCAGTGACCTTGGGCCTGGTCTTACCCTCTAGGGGTAAGAGTCCACTACACTAAAAAAAAAGGCTTCCTCCTTTGTGTTGGCCCACGGCACCTCTCTGGCAGATATTTTCAGAGCCGCAGGTTGGGCAACACTGAACACCTTTGCGAGATACTACAATCTTCGCGTTATGCCAGGAAGAACTGCCCGGTGTCATGCTCGCTGCTTGCTTCCCTGGATAGGACCTGTCTTAGAGACAAGATCGTATGTTGTACTGCCCCACTTAGGGTCAGTCCATACTAGGGTTCCACATGTCACCTCCCAATGGTAGATTGTGGTCTCCGTAGCGCCCATTTCAGAAGGTCCGCTTCCCCATTGTCTTGCCAGACTGTACAACAAATACAAAAGAGGTTGCAGCCCCTCTTGCAGAAGGTTGAAATCCCTTCAGGAAGTAAATAATTGCTTCTTCAGGAACACCAGTTCTGACCTCTCCGGCAGCAGTGTCTGGTTCCATACGGGTATCAAAGCCAGTGATTCTGCTCTGAGGCGTAGCTATTGTCTGACATTTGTAGTGCCACCAGGTTGTAATGGTTCAGGTTGTTGCATTTTCCATTGGACCCCAGTCTGCCGTCACAACATAAATCGTTGTGACTGACAGGCAGGGAACATCCCGGTGGAGGGGAGTGGCTCAGGATTGTTTAACCACATGCAAATTTTCATTGACGTTTTCTCTTAAGCAGAGCGAATCCGGTTATAGGCAAGTCTGTGTTCAAAAGATAACGTCTCTGTTCCCTCCATCAGGGAATGAGGGTTACGTATGTAATCGAGACGTTTTTTCTCATTATGAGCCAAGTACACCTGACCATGCAAATTGGCAATTTAAAATAATGCCTTATACTTAAGTACAGTGACTGTAATTGCAAACCTGACTGAGATATTGACAGGAAACAGGCTGCTGGGAATAAATGGACCTGCGTGTTGTTTTTTTTGGCGATTGTAAACAGGGTTACCATCGGCAGCTTGCAAAGGAATGTAGAGACAAACGGTCTGCTCTGAACAGGCTGTGCGAAGATTGAAATCTCCTTTAATGAACTGCTGTAGTTGAAATTGTCAGCTACAGCTGGGCTAAAGGAAGAGAGAGCTGGACAAATAAAGAAGCTCAATGAAAGCAGAGTGTCTGTCAGTACACATTGCCACAATTCCGCAATAATTATCAAGCTTCATCGAGATATAAGACACAATATAGGAAGATTTTCTCTTAAAGGTACCAGCTAAAAAAGAATATCCCTCCTAAGGGCTGAAAGTAAACTTGACTGTCGCATCCAACCCTGTAATTTTTCTGACACATAAACACCTTTGAATGCAGCGCAATTTTTCACAAGCTAGAACTCAGAGTTTGTTTCCTGATGGCCTACAGCTGCAATCAGTTCAATCAAACACTTTGCCTTTATTAGGAGTCCAAAGATGTCCTGAAAACAACCCTGAATGATGTGTTTAGAGGGCAATTAATGGCACCTGACTGTTTCAGTGAGGGACAAGCAATTCCTGCCGCAATCCATCTGAAGTAATTATGCCACAGGGTTGAAAGAGCCATTTCTTCTCTCCCCACCCCTCGCGCAGACAGAGGAGGCTGCCGTGATGGAGCGGGGTAGGACAAAGCCAAGCGTCCTCTCCAAATGATCCACTACCGTGTTTAACGGCCGCTTTTCTACTTTGTAATATTAATGAAGTTCTCCACTTGGCATCCTCCACCTGTGCTCATGAAGAGCTTCCTGAAGAGGATGAAAGGAAAAGGCAAATGGCACAAATAACGATGTGATACATTTTTCTTTCCAAAATATTTGGTGTCAGCTATTCATCAGGAGAAGCCAGTAAATCATGGATGTACGAGTGAAGATCGAAAGCAATTACCATTAGGGCAGTGGTGGTGCGCACAGGCTCCCTGTGCCCTGTGTCTGAATCTCAATGCTCTTCAGAGTGTGTGTGTGCACTTTAAGCTTGCAATCAATATGGCCAAGCGGTTAGCGTCCAAGAACTCCCTTCAAGTGCTTTCATACAGTGCAGCTCCGGACCCTTCCTCCACAAAAAAATGTCAATTCATTTCAGAGTTGACTATTCTAGGGGAAAAATTGTTCTTGTGAAACATTATTGACATACTTTAACCCACATTTCCAGCATCCAAGGAGAGGAAAGTCAATTCTCATTTGGAGACAGAGGTAATGCTTTTCCCTGTGGACTGTCCACGCGGCAGGATTACGGTGGTCGGCGGACGGGGTTATTAGGTCGGAGGTCATAAGGCTACTCCTGGCACAAGGTCAAGGTAACAGTGGGATAACAGACCCACACTCATCTGCTTCGGTAGCCCTGTAGCCAATCAATACCATTAAAAATCTGACTGATCTATTGGTCTGCCCCTCCTCTTCCTCCCTTTCCTCTGTTTTTCTCTTTCTGTGTTCTCTTGAAATCATTCATTTCTCCTCTTATATTTTTTCTAAGTAACAGGTCTCATCTAGATAGAGCATGGGTGCAGATGGACAGCTTCAGCAAGATCGGTCTTGTATTGTTTGAACAATGTTTTATTAAGCCTCTGCTCTCTTTAATATTTACATTGGTGCATTTGAGGGTCTGAGGCAGCATGAAGCAATTACACACATGACCAAGCCGATAGCCACAGAAATAGCGAAGGCCTTTATCATTGCAGCAAAAAGAATATTAGCAATTCTCTGGCACTGTCACAGATGTAGTTTGCATTTCAATTAAACAGGAGGAAAATACTGGTCTTTTCTTCAAAGTCTGTGTCAATCTTTATAGCGGCATAAAGCGTGGAGGGCAAGTTGGGTCTCAGTGCATTGTGGCGGCATACGGAATTAAACAAGCGGGGAAACGCAAAAACTTACACCAGTGTCCTTCATCTTCGGTTGTGTGGTACATATTGAGTACAACTTCATCTGAGGTCTGTAGGATCACATCTTTTCAGTGTCCTTAATGTGAAGTTCCATAACATAACATTAGGAATACTAGTAAATTACCTAACATTTATATGTAAGTTTTAATCTTAAATATTTAACCTAAATATTTTCACAATATAATGTTGTTATTATTTTTGTACAGAACAATGTATTATAAAATCATGGCTTTGTTCATCGAATGCCATTTTAAATAGGTGCAAGCTTTCAGGGTCAGTGGAGATATGGAAACTGTAGTTACCTATTCAGATCATGTGAATTATCATAGCTCTGACACAAACATTAATATAGTGACACAAACATTAATACAATGCCATGTTTTTCAGGTATTGTTGAAAGATCTATGGGAAGCAGAGGCTGTGATTCAAGGTCATCAAAAGTGAAAACGGGGTTATACTCTGTAATTGACTGTAAATGTTTTCTACTATAAATGCCAAATCAAGATAAAAATTCTGAAGTCTGTCTAATGTGTGTATAGTGTAAATTTAGATGTAATTTTGTGGCTGTCTTGCAGGTGGCTGCACGAGTCTATCTCATGCTACAATTACTCCAGAGCACTCGTAGATCTTAGATGATTTTCAAGTGCTACTTAAGTTACGATGCTTTTGAGAAACAGCCTGTAATTCTAAGATGATCCGTACGATCATTTCTACGATTTATTTTGGCTTACAGTGCTTATGGGAAATGCAGCCCAGAAGGTTTTGTTGGTTAAATAAGTGCTGAGTGACCTGGATTGATACTTCAGCTTCAAAAAGAATTATGTGTCCATAACACATGACACATTTCCCAACAGAGACTGAAATATTTAGCTCCCTCTTCTCCAGGACTTCAGGGAGTGTTGAGGGTTGAGTGTGTGTGTTGCTTTGATAATCAAATTGCTGTGCTCCTCCAAAACACATTACGGAAAGTAATTGCTTGAGTTAGAGGTAGAGGTAGAAGTTAGTTTCTCCTGTGTGCTGACAGTGCTGCAAGCGTGGACCGGAATCAGCCCGTGACGATAGATACGAGGTTGGTTGTGTGATGGGGTGTGAATGCTTGTGTGTGTGTTGTGAGTTTGTTTGACAGGGAATTTGAGACAGCATGACATGGCTCTGAGGGATGTGACACCCTTTGTGACCCGTCATTTATCAGACAATAAACAGCAGGTCACGTGACCACAACCCTTGCATTCCTATTGGCCTCTTAAGCTGATTAGTATGCAGGTGACAGTGTGTGGCCTCAGCCCCCCACGTTCACTTCATGGAGCCTCCATCACAATGAATTATCGGCCTTAGCGGTGATCAATTGGAGCAGGTCACTTCCTCAGCACCGGACGGGGGCAAGTGGCTCGAAGAGTGGGTGGAAAGTTTAACATTTCAGAGTGGCACATTTTCTGCAAAAATGGATGGATGCAGAGAGAGAGCAAGACAGAGACGGAATGGATGTGAGGGTGGGGAGAGACACCAGATGTGCTCCGTTTCGGAGCGACTCATTGGATGGCGACAGCCAAGCGTGGCGTGTAGCCTGAGGTGCTAACAGTAAATATTACAATATCACAAGATTCTGCCTGCAAACACCATTTTGTGGTCTCTGAGTCAATTCCCTTTTCCCCCCTGGTGTTGAGCGTTGATGGAACTAACTCTGTGAGAAAGAAAATATATACACCATCCCCATATTTCAAATGCAAAATGCACCAAGAGCTTCTTTGCTGCACATTAGAGTCAACTTAAGTCATGATGGAATTGAGAGTAAATCAACAAGCCACCATAAGGACAGAGATAGCACTTTTAAGGCTTTCTGAGGAATAATGGCAATGCCGGGATTCATGGGATTGCATTTGGCTTCCTGTGGCGTCAGAGCTTTTTTTGTCATTTGGCAAAGAGCAGTGATGTCGTCCCACCATGGGTGCCCGGCAGATGGGCTTCTGTGTAGAGAAATGAGCCGGGAGCAACCTCTATCACTTCTGCTCTCTCTCTGACTTTTTCCTCTCTCTCTTTCTATCTGGCTCTCTCCCTAAGCCCCCTCCTCTTTTCATGTCCTGGGGCTGCTGTATCTCTTCTCTGAGCTCTGACAGTGGGAGCTCTGTGGGAGGTGAGTTGGTCGAGCCAGCCCCAAATGCAGGAGCCCATCTCAGGCTTGTGCTACCGGAAAATCTGCCTCTTCACGCTCTGCCGAGTACACACGCTCGCTCTGATGAGAAAGCGCCACGGCTGAATCTTCTGGTGAAAAAACATATACCTTGTGGTGCTGGCTAGAACTTGCCAGAGGTCCTTTCACAGCAGTGTGTGGGTTCAGTCTCCAGTCTAGCCATCGGCGTGCCGCACACCCCTCGCGGCCTTTCAGTTAAGCGTGTCTTTCTCAATTCTCTCCCAAATATCCACTGCGAGTCTCATGTCATGCATGCGCAGACTGCCTCAGCCATACAGCATCTGTACCAGATTTCCACACGGATGCTATAACCAGAAAATCCATATACTCTTATTGTTGTTATTTGGACAACCCCGCCACCAGTTTGAGGATTATAGAGTAAATTTTTCAATGATATAAAGCTGATATAATGTAACAATGTGGCCATAAAGGTCAATTTTTTCAGTCCTTTGGCAACTCCAGTGGATTTTAAATGATTTCTGAGAACAAATGATTTCATTATCATCCACTATTTCACCATAAATTTGGAATTCATTAGTACCCTTCACAGGCTATCACCAAGTCAAGTAATTGAAAATGTTTTTTTTTTTTTTTTTTTGGGAAAGGAGCTTATACTGTAAATCTGTTCCAATTTTTTATGCAACTCTATACAAATTGAACCAATTGTGTGCTTGGAAAACACCATTTTAAATGCAAAGTATTGGTGAGCCTTTTAACCCCATAGCAGGTCTCTTTTTGAATGGGATTTGTACCTTGGAAGGGACTTTGGAATGTTAAGGTTTTAAAGACATTCAGTACATTTATTTTAACAGACAGTACTAGTTTGTTAAAATTACGCAATTACAGTAGACTGTTAAAGTCTTGCCTCCATTGCTGCTGTCAAATGTGACCCTGGACCACAAACCCAGTCAGAAGTATTAGTTTTACGGTGTGTTGTTTATTAGGATAGGACAATATTTAGCCAAGGTGCAACAAGGTACAGAATCTGCAATCTAAATATTGAGAAAACTGCCTTTAGTTGTCCAAATGTAGTTGTTAGCAATGCATATTACTACTCAGAAATTAAGTTTTAATATATTTACAGTAGTAAATTTACCAAATAACTTCATGGAACATGATCTTCTTCTTTTGATCCATACAATGTATTTTTCTCTATTGCTACAGATAGGGTCTCAAATGACAATGTACAATCTACATTAGTGTTTGCTTACAACAGTTATCATTGTAAAAGATGTTCTAATGTCCCATTATTATGCATAATCTGAACATAAACGTCTGTGCTTTTGATTAAAAGGGGTGTAGTTTATTTGTATGGTATAATATGTTGTGTATTTGATTTCTCCTCATTTATAATGGAGCTGTATACAGATAGCAAATTGATGAGGTATAAATCATTTAAACCAGGAAGAAATTACCATTACCATTAAATCAGGAAAAAATATACTACTGGTGTTGGATTGCCGTCAGTATCAGGAGATACTCAAGGTTGCAGCATCAGATCATCCCTAAGCCATCCCTATTTATAGTTTTGTATAGCAATATATGCCTTTTGTATATATATTTAAAATATTATAGCCATTATTTTACAAATACAAATATCCTTCTATTCAGCAAAAATCATTATTTATTTTGAAGTAATTCTCAGCGGTTCCTTTCTGAACAAGGTATTTGACACCCAGTTGAAGTAACTCTCCTGCAGTTGTTTCAATAAATCATTATTTGTAACCTCACAAATGTAGCTTGGAGTGTTCAGTCTGACAGTCATGTAGTCAGTATAAATCAAGACTTCTCACTGACACACTCATAGTCGTACCCTTCACAACAACAGCACAGTCACCTCAAGAGTACTTTGTAGAAAAGAAAGTGTCTCAGAGGTTTAATGCTGAGCCTTCACACACAAACACAATTTTAGCCCTCCCTCTCTCACTCTTTCTCATACTCAAGCTCACACAAAAAGTCTTTCCTGATGCGGTTTTCTTTTAAGCGCCTTACCTGCTCTTCTTTCTTTCTTTTAATATGTATTTTTGTCATAGATGAAGGAAAGAGTTTACAGGCACAATTTGTTTCAAAGTCAAACCTGTCTTGAAAATCCCGGTCGAGCCCCCAAATTTTTCCCGGCCTTTTCTTAATTGATGATTCATGATGTTTTAATGCGATCAAGTGTCCAAAGCAATCGTGGAGATAAGTGGTTGGGGAAGGAGGGTCGAGACGCCCAGGGTCCTGAGGTCAACCTGTTAAAGTTTCATTTCAGGAAATAAGACCAGAGTCAGCAGTCTCTCTTCAGCAGTGTCAGGCGACTATGGCAGCTTATCAAATTCCCACGCCTTCTGCTTTAAATTACAAATCACACCCACTGCAGAAACCTTCTTTATTACTCTACAAAGTGCTTATGCTTCGATACAAATAATTCTTTGATTACTTGTAGTAAATTAATCTAATAAATCACATTCCTGTTGACTTTTTCACAGAGATCAAAATGAGTCAAAATTAGGAGCCATACCTCGAATGCTATATCGTTTATCGATATCTCTTGGGTAGAATGAAATATTTAGCACTTAGCTTGTGCGTTTTATGTGTACATACGCATACACGATTTCCTGACTTACTGGGCTTTGACAAAGACAAGGACAAAACATGCATTGCTATGCAGATCCTGACTCTTATACCCATGACATGGGACTCATTATTCAGCATGCAAGCACTTCCTGACTAAAGTATTTAATCTAGTGTCTTACACATATTCATGAGCGGTAACATGATGCTGTAAGCATTTACACTAACATATGGTAATTTAAGTGTCATTACATGCTGGTTACATTACAAACGTAAATCCAGCCAGGACACAATCAGGCTAGTCTTAATTTACACAATTTGAGTACAGTTTCTATTCACAATGTTTGTAAAAGAATGTTTGAAATGCATACACCTGGACTGATTGTGTTTGTGTGTGTGCACCTGGTATAATCAACTTATGCCCCCACAAAGATAGGAATACCAGTAAATGTTGACCTTGTGGGGACATTTGTTAGGTCCCCATGAGGAAACAAGCTTATAAATCATACAGAATTAAGTTTATTTAATTTTGATTTGATTTATAATTATCTTATAGTTATCTCATAGTTTTCTGTAAGGAGTAGGTTTGAGTGTAGGATCAGTGTAGGAGAATACCACATACAGTTTGTACAGTTTAAGAATGATTACGCCTATGGTATGTCCCCATAAAACATGTAAACCCAACACGTGTGTGTGTGTGTGTGTTTGTGTGCTTGATGGATATACAGTATGTAGGTTAACAGGCACCATGTCCCTCCTGGAGGGAGGATCTTTTATAATGCCTCTCTATATGAGCACACACTCCCTCTCACTCTCTTTTTCTGTCTCTCCTCTCTAAAAATGCCCTGGGAGATCCTATCAGGCCCACAATGGTGCGACAGCACTGAGGTGTGAAAAAGTAGCCAAAGCAGAACAATTGTGCTGCGATTAAGCCTTGGTTACAGTTCATTCCCGCCTCTCTGCCTCTATCTAGAAAATTCAATAGAGTAACCTTAAGAATTTAATTGATGCTGCCAACAGGATTACAAAGCCGGGGCTCGATGGAGGCCAGGGACAGCTGATTAGCAACAGGGTAATTGTTAATTGATTGATGTATCCCCTTACCTCTCTCCATGGGCCTTTTATAAAGTGTTTTGTTTGCAGCCGGGCAGCTCAGTACAGCTGGACAGCGCATTACCATACATCTTCCCTTCCCTGCTTCTCCAGACTCTGAGAGAGCAGGGCAGGACAAAAGACGGCAGAGAGAAAGGAGTGGAGGTCGGTCGTGAGGGCTGTCCAGTGCCCCATGACTCAACAAACAAAGGCAACTGACAATCTACTGCCACTGGGTTACAAGCACCTTCTCTCACACCTGAAGTTCTACTTCCATGGAAGGCAATTCATTTAACCACTGTTTTACAGTATCCATTACCTTTTGAAATTGCTGAACGTTTTGATGCAGATGTCTGGTGAGCTTTTATATCAATGCCAACCACTCCTGTATGTCCAATTTCATCTCATTTGACCCATTCTTTCACTCCTGTTAGCATTGTTATTTTATATTTCTCTAGCAAGATTACATGCTAACTCAGAAGCATAATACAATTAGCACAGCAAGGAATATATATGTATATAACCTTAGGCTTTTTTATTGGAATTTCTGTTGGAGACTCTGTTGGCTTCTGATAGAACATACACTGTGAAAGCCATCTCCTAGTGATTAAGAGAAATTATTGTGGGATTTGTATGGTGTTGTGTGTGTTTGCTTTCTCATTTCAATGGGTTGTAGCCGACCATAGGTCAGTATACCCCTTCCCAGCTAGTCTTGCCATGTCAGGTCTAACCCACCCCAACCAAGCAATATTTATTCCTGCAAGTTCTCCTAAACACCCTCAGTGCTGGCCGTGCCTCAAGGGGATCAATGGATGCTTAATAATGAAGAATTTATTCTGGCATCCTGCTGGAGTTATTGTATTCAGGCTTGATTAAAGGAGATGTTGCCAGAGAAGCAGTTTTCCAAATGAAAGGCTTGAAAACTTTATAACCTCATTGGGAAAGATTTTTTAAAAACTCAAGGTCCATCCCCATGGCGCTTCAGCTAGTTTGTTAGCACAGCTTTTTCCTTTTCAATGAAAGTGATGAGTAAAATTAGATAAACAGACCTATAATCTGTTAACTTTTTTAAACCTGTTTACATTGGAACAAAACATGTCAGGGTTGGGCTAAAGATAGTCCTCCTGTAATGCCAAAGAATGCCCTAATTTCACAACTACATTAATAAAACGCAACTCGTACTGTACGGTCATGGGGGACATGTTTTCAGTGGTGCTCTAATTGAAACAGTGGCCGCAGACAGCTTGTTTCTGCACTTGCTTGCAATGAACCATATCTGATTCGTCATTAAGTAATTATAAATGCTAATGCAAATAAAGCACCTTTCAAATGGAGCACCCCTTATGAAAAAATTAATCACAGGAGTGCCGGCAACAGAGCTGCCACTGAGGCTGGCAGCTTACGGACCATCACTACTATCCTTACATGCTGATATGAAAGAGAAGACAGATCTTAATGATCTCTGGAGGATTCCCTCATATAGGGATTTTTATAAAATTAAGGGTCTCTCTTTTTTGTCCTTTCTCTCTTTCAAACCCCAACCCACTCTTACGCTTTCCAGTTCAACCAACCCCCCTCCCTTCTCATGTGCACTTTCGCTTTTTATTTCATTAATAAGTGAGTGGATGAACTGCAGAGAAGTTTCTCTTCTAAAGAACAAGCAAAAGCATTTTGTAGCAATTACAGAACGATGAAGATTTAGATATTAGAAGCTGATGGCCCATTAAAGGGTAATTGACCCCCCCAACCTTCCACCACTCTCTCCTTCTGCTTTAGAACATTTCATACTAAAATAAAAAGCAGAAACCAAAAAGAAATGAGGTAATGATTAGCAATAATGACAACGTAATGACTAGAATAGTCAAACTTTTTCCAAATGATCCTGCTGCGTATCATTTAGCCACTTTAGCATGACAATATAGTCTAGCTATACAATGACAAAACTCTCACACAAAGGAAATTAATCATTGGACCATAACATTAGATATTTGCAGTTCTAGTCTTTTTCATAGCAATGTTTTTTGAAACACATATAGTTTAGAAATCAGTATAGTTAAAGGAATAGTTCACCCAAAAAAGATTTTTGGCTGCAAAGCGTACCTCGAGCAGCATTATAAAATCATTGCAATTAGTACCTGTACAAACAAAAATGTGCCACTGTCATGTATTAAACATGTGTTTTTTTATTTATTTATGTAAAAAGAGTCTGGGTTTTTTGGTTTGTTTGTTTTTTCGATGAGCCTGCTTCGGAATTGTGATTTGTATGAGTGTACTACATTCAACATGTTCAGATATATACATAAAAATACAAATTCCAGTTATTTCATGTTTGAATATGTTTGCAGAATATAGGTATACTACAGCAGCTATTTCAAGTAACTTCACAATTGCAAATCAATATATGTTTTTAGTGGTGTTTGAATATGTTTGTACTTGTATATGTCCAATGTGTGGTGTACAGGTGTAATTAAGGTGACAGAAGCAAACATGCACACATAAATGTATGTACACACACACACACACGCACACACACTTAATGCTGCATCGATCACACTGCATAATGACTCTTCTTATCAAGCCTAGAGCTATAAGCCCCTCTCTCTCTCCTTTTTCACAGCATTGTCAAAACGGTTCTGCAAAATCCAAAAGAGGCACTAAGCACTCTTCTCCTCTTGATCTGAGAGTTACATAAAACTTACTCTTCTTTGAGCTTGCCTAAGATCAAATATGTCCTTTTCTCTCTTGTCCCCTTCTTAGATGTTAGGTTACATCTCTGTGGATCCAGTGTGTCAGGGACTTGTCCTTCATAGCAACACAGTGCAGTTAACACAGGGTGTGTATGGTGTGTGTATGTGATGGTGGTAAATAGCATCAGTGCAGTAAAAGCCGCCACTCATTGAGTCCTACCTGGCTACCTCACATTGAACTTCCTCTGAGGATGTGTCAGTCAGATGGTCGGGTCGAGGTGGTTGAGTAACCTTACGGATCTCACCGGTAGGACTGACCTGGAGATCAGGATCTCTGTCTAGACTGAAGAGTACAGACATGTTACCAAGAGAAGGACACACACAAAAACATTTCTTTATGTATCCTTGTGGGGACTTTGCATTGACTTCTATTGTTTTATATGGATATTTTGTTCCTCAGACCTGTTACCCTGAGAAAGTGGGGGCATACTTGCAATTTTCACACCACAATGCAATATATGTGACTATTAAATTTAATCTCCCAAACTTGTTCATTAATATTTGGGCTTCTACATAAAAATAGCATGCTTTAAATGTCTATAAAACATGAAATATCAAAATAATTTCAATTTACGTATTCACCACCAGTCATTTTCCTCACTAACCGTCTAGATGGTATTGCATTTTCTTTTTACTTTTATCAGGTGAAGATATTCAGGGTAGATGGGATTGTTTGTTCAAAGCAACTCAACATTATGAATACCCCTATTCAGAAACACCTGTTTTCGTTACTTTCATTAAAACAGGTACATAATTAAGATATAGCCTAAAAATATAGCCCTTCGAGCTTCAAAATATGAAACTCATTTAAGATGTGCAACATTTTTGCTCTCAGTGTTTATTTATTATTGTGGAGGGGTTACTCATTAGTTGGGCTATCGTATGAAAGGGAGATGGATTTGGCAGTGAAGAACAAACCCCTGCTGCTCCGGAAACATCGTTTGCTGGACACATCAATTTGTTCCTCTGCTACAGAGAGCTGGGAGCAATTGGCAATGTTCCAGCTCTCTTCCCCCCCCCTCTCTCTTTCTCCCCCTTTCTCTCTCTCATCTACATATCTTTGTTATCAGGTTGGTTTTTGTGCGAGCGTTCGGCAGGGTTATCGTACCATCTGGACTGAGGCTCCTCGCCGCCTCTCACAAATTAAAACCCAACCTGTAAAATCAGCAAAAGAAACAATAAGCACCTTTAATCTCACACTCCCTTCACCTGCTTTTCAAAAGGAAAAGAAAGGCCTTTTATTAATTAGACTGGCATCAAGCGGCCGTACATAAAACAATGTCGCTCTCTTTTTATTCTCCTCTCCCATATAATGACTTCAGGACTGATGGAAAGGCCTCTTTGAAGATGACATTCAAATCCTGACATTTGAATTATTTTGTGTGTATCAGAGAGTCAGGCCTTTGTCAGGCCTGTCGTGGTGGTGTGTGTACGCAATGGCAGGCTATCTCTTTGTAAACCACTGCTGACTGGGATTGTTTATACACCTGGGGGACTTGGGATTGTTTTGTTTTTCTAAGCATTCATATCAAGAGAATTTTGTGACACGATAAACTTTAACAGCTATTTTGGGAAAACAACAAACAAAATATCTTGTTCAAGAGGGACATTTCAACATCAAAGCTTTAGTCATAATGTGTATCCCTTATTTTGGATTATTTTTGAAGTCTAGACAAGGACTAAGTGCTAAACTGTGTCTCCGCATCAAATCCGCCCTCAAAATTGGTTAACCTTCAGGAGTCAAAATATACTTATTCTCTGTAAAATATGCAACAGGAAGATTTATTGTCTATCGGTAAGTGACTTGCAATGCTCAACACAAGCCACCTTTGTAATATTTTTTTTTCTTTTTTGCCTGTCAAAGTTATGATCTAAAATCAGAATAATCCATCATGTTGTCGTGTAAAGAATTATGAAATGCTCTTAGGGAGAGTGTGTTCTTCAAAGAGAGGTAAACCGACGTTTAACAAAGGCATTTTAAAGTCAGCATTAACTAGACTGCAAGGTTTGCAGAAATGCAGAGGAAGGTAAAAAAAAACACAGGTTTTCAAGTCTCTTACTCCATAAATTGTATAGACCACAGGCAAAATTTGGATTTAAAACTAGATGCTTTTAAAATGCTAGGACAATTACATTGTTTGCTAGTTTGTTTCTCTTTTTTGTATGTTTATTTAATATCCAGGGTATATATAAATAATGAATAAATAATGATTGTCAGAGAATTTGTAACATTTTATAATAAGTATAAGCTAAAAAAGTACTTGCAGATCACTAATGAACTATTTGTTTATAGTTTATAAAATATAGTTCATACATTAATAGACTATAGAGTTATTATTACAGTTATATATAGTTATTATTGTTAATTGGTAATTCTGAATGAATAGTTCTCAATTTAGGGGCTACACTTTATTTGCTAACACTTTATTTTGATAGTTCACATTCTACTAACTAGTAACTTTGCAGCTACATGTTAACTACTGTAGCAGTCATTAGAGTATTAGTAGAATGTCTTCGTAATATATTCTAACACTTTATTTTGTTGGCTCCAAGTACATGTCAACTTATTACTAACCCTAAATCTAACATTATACCCTGAGAGTTGGACATGTAGTTGCAAAGTTACTTACAGTCAGTAAAATTTCTAAAGTGATCTGTAAAAAAAAAAGTGCAACCATTAATTTTAAGATGTTCTTGTTATAGTGTAATTATATATATAAGTACTGCGTAAAATTAATTTACTAAATGTATTTATTATAGGTTTAGCGTTTAAATTAGATTTTGGTTTAGGGTTATTTGCATGCAGTTATGCATAATTAATAATAGTAAGTACACAGAGAATATACAGTATGAAAACCGTGTAACAATATGTTTACAGGAGAGAAGAAAGTTTTAAAGGTGCAAGGGGTAGGGGAGAGGAAAACAAGAGAAAAGAGCACTGTAAAGGAACTCTAACTTTCACAAGAGAGGGTTCATGGCCCTTGACCTCACAGGGAAGGGGAATCAGCATGAGCTAAGTGCAGCATCTTGTAGGTTTCAACCAGGCTTTCAGCAGGAGCTTGGGCCCATACTGTGCCGGGGGAACTCTGGTGTATCCGCCTGAATTTAAGCTCTGTGGAGAGGAAAAGAACAGGAACCCTGCTAGGCTTTGTAACCAGAGGATGGTTTATGAACATGGTCAGTGAACTTGGTCAAACCTGAATGATTTTTCATCTTGACCTATTTTGAAACTATGAATTATGTTAAAAACTTCCTGTGTACAAGCAGTACCAGGTACACACTCTTTATGATGTCCAGTTAAATTTTTTTAAACCAACATCCTGAGGTGTTATCATGCTAAATTGTTCAGGGCAGTATAAGTGAAAGAAAAAAAGGCAGCTTTGTGGGTGTAAGGAAGAGGGCAGGGGTCAAAGGTCAAGACTTTTGCCATTAACTTCCTTGATGACAGTTTCATAGTGATGTAAGCCTCCTCATATTGCTCTTTTGTCATGGCAACTTAAAGTCAATTGATCTTAAATTCCATTAACAGAGTAAAGTTGGCAGAGAGACAATCATTTGAAAGCAGACTGACCTGACCGCCACTCTGGTCAACACCTTCAACAATTCATGTGAAAAATAAAGCTGGCAGACAATGAGTTGTTTGTTTGTTTGTTTGTACTCTCTGGACTAATGTCCTCCAAAGAAACGGTCATCTTCTGTCATTGTGGTGTCACAGAAGACAAATGGTATCCATCCTTAAGGTGCATCCTAGCAGACAGCAAAAACTGGAAGATGACGCAAAGCATTCACTGTATTACATATACCAGATAAATTACATTTTATAACAATTTAATAATAATTTCAATAAAATCTGTCTGTCTATCTGTCTATTATGATCTTAACAAGAAACTCCATATCATAATATAAGATTTAATACAGGTAATGTGAGCGTAACAACCACCCCTTTCAATTATAATAACATTCTTTGTGTAAAATATAAACACACCTCAAAGTAATAGTATAATCCTTGTAATACTTTAAAATACATAATTTTATGGAATAGTTAAAGTTTATGTGGTGCTAATTATTTTAGCCGTCAGTAATTAAGTGTAAAATAGGGTTTTATCTCAAATATCCTGATACTGAAAAACACAATAAGTTAATTATGCATTTTAAAAGATTGAATGCTTCAGTTCAGTTTTTTTATTTGTAACTATTAATAGAAGACCCCACAGCCATGATGAAATCTTTTTTTTACACTGAGTGTGTGCAAATTGCAAGAGACTCCAACTAAAATAGTCAAATATGGAAAAATAAATAATAATGACCTACAAGAAATACTAATAATCTCCCACCATACATTTGAGTACTTATAGTTTTATACTACGACAGTGCCATTCAGTGAATACCTATATTATTTTCTATCTCTCTTTATCCATGTAATATCCTCTAGTGTTATATTAGCAAAATTAATTATTGTATTTTACTTGACAGAACAGTTCAATTATGATGACTGATATAGCAATCAATACGTAATATAATAATAATATAATATGCAGTGGGTAAAAAACAATGCGTCATATAGTCTACTGGTGTGAGGCAAAACAATGCCATCAGAATTAATTAACTTGTTTATTTATTTTACCTATAATTAGATTAGCAAAATAAGATAATGCAGATGTACATGATTAAATGTATAATTCCCCAGACATGGGGGGAATTTAGTTCTCCCTAACTTAGGTAACTTTCCCTCATGCTAAACCACACCCCCAGGATACTGTATCTATTGTTTATATCACATGACTTTCCTGACCAATCAAACAACAACAAAAAAAAATGCAGCCATTTCCTTGTGAATTCTACATATCTGATACAGTTAGATTGTGTGCTGCGCAGGGCAAAAAACATACATCTGAGTAATGTTGATAGTGTTGACGTCATTTGACCTTTTATGAATGCAAAGTAGGAAGGGGCATGGCCCAACTTGACATATTGGTTTTATAACCTATGGTCATCGCTCTGCTCTTGCCCCATTACATTTCCTTCCTTCTCATGATAAAAAGCCAAAAATTTTGTATTAATGACAAGCAAGTATAAAAAAAAAAATGTGACATGGGTAAAGCTACACATTTTAGCTCACATGATTATTGTTTTTTATTTTTTTTTATTTGCTCTGTATTGAGTAAAAATGGGAGAAGACTGCCAGATGTGGCTGCTTGTAAGTCACCGCAACATGATTGTTTCCAGCATGTTGCTGCTTGCTCTCACACATGCTCGCACTCACACACTAATGCCTCAAGACCCCTTTCCGACCTCCCATGTGTGAGACAAATTTAACATGTTAGATTGAATTTTCGTGTTTTTTAAATGGCCAGACATGTCTGCATTATGAGCCAGATGAGCGCCTGCTGCAAACCGCTGTAAGAAACTGTGTCCAGTTTTTCTGCCTGAAAACGAAGCTCTAAGCTCCCACAAGGATAAACAATCTGTCTTTTCAAAAGCTGAGCTGTTATGCTACATTTATAGCGCCTTCGACCCCTCATTAAAAGTCATTATAGGATAAAAGGCTCTTGTGTAGTTTTACAATGTATAGCTTTATGAATGACTAGTGGTCTCAAACAGTGCTGACCACTGGGATCATTACAGGCTTAGAGTTTCAGTGCTTAAATCTCACTCTCCATCCCTGTTGTGCTGCTAACAGGATAATTTGCCGTAACGCTGAGACATACATTTTGGCGGTATAACTTTATGAGGCAGGTTAATCAGATAAAGATTTAAGCCTGAGCTCAGTTAATCAGAAACAGCACTAACCTTGTTGCCGCTGCTGTGCTCGCTCTGCAATGCGACGTGGGAATCAAAAGCCAAGTCAAAGGGTAAGTTTGAAATTAGCGGTGGTTTTATCTGATGTCACTGACATGCACAGGTGCTTCCAACTTCCTCCCTTCATCCAACTTCCTGTTTCACTCTCTCTAGCGGAATGCTTTTGGCAAATACCACCAGTAAAAAGAAAAAAAAAATCTTTCTCGTGTTTGGGGTTATAGTATAAGTGGAGGTCTGAGGAGAGCTGGGTGTTGTTTTTTAGGCCGCTACGCCTTGGCCCCCCACTGCTGTGCCTGTCACATGTAATTAAACATTTGGCCTCCACAATTACTCAGCAGAGTACACATGCCAGCGTTCAGCAGCCCTGAATATGCATTTCAAAGCTTCAGCGTTCCCCTAAAGTGCTGAACTGACAGGAGCAGAGAGGAGATGCCTGAAGGGAGGGACAGAAGCAGAAAGAGAGAGAGAAAACGAGAGGGTGAGACCGTAGGAAAGGGGAACAGAGGGCATATGCTGGCAGGTTTGGAAAGAATGATTAAAAGAGGGCTGGGATTGGGAGTGCATGATTTTTGTGATGTCAGCAGGGTCTAGAGCGAAGCCACATGGTGAAAGAGGGGAGAGGAGTCGCAACATCAAAACAATCTTTAAACTGTCGTACCCACCCACATATACACCCGTCAACACCTCTCTATGCACTTGAGTGCATCAACTCACTTATACCTTAACTGCTTATACCACATACGTATAGATACACACGCTCCCGCTCTAATGAGATCCACAGACATGCTGTCTTGGCTCGCTGGAAAGACGTGCGTAAACATTCGCCGCTGTGTGTCCGTGGGTTATAAGGTCTTTAATTGGATGCTGCCAACGACTCAGGATTTTTAGAAGAGTTTTACTGTCCTAAAATGGGGTGGTTCATGTAGCTGTTACCTATACTTATTTATTTTCCAGCTACTTTTACAGAGATTTGACACCCTCACAGTACTCAGGGTCTTGCTGTCACACCGCTCCTCCTGCCCCAGCTGAGTCTGTTTCTCTGTAGCTTTGCTTAACCGTTTTTCCCAGTTTAGCCTTACAAATTCAAAACTGTCGCTTTCGTTCAGTGCATAAAATTTAACAGGAGGAGAGTTTTTGCCAATTCCTGGGAGATGCTCACACTTGACTGTCCTGGCTGAATTGCAAAGACTAACACTGTATAGTTGGGAAAAAAAAGTGAGTATGTGTGTGTGTGTGAGAGAGAGAGAAACAGCAAGAGGGGGAGTGGGGATGGGTTGGATTGGTATTGGATGTGATAGTAAAAGAAAAAAAGAGAACACTTTTATCTGTTGTAACTTATTTACCCCTAAATGGTGTATACTAAAGTACATAATAAATGTGACCCTGAACTACAAATCAGTCCTAAGTGACAATTATTTTAAATTTAGATTTATACATTATGAAATCTAAATAAATTAGCGGTCCATTCATTTATTCTTTTTTAGGATAGGACAATATTTGGCCGAGTTACAACTGGAATCTGAGGGTGCAAAATTATCAAAATACTGAGAAAATTGAAATTCTTAAATCCATTTGCGTTATTTTATTGAGACAATAAACAGACAGGTCAAACTCACAGGCGTCAAGTCTTTCAAAGGTAATCCACAAGAATAATAAAGTCCAGGCACAGTTCAGGGAAGGCAGCACTGCGAACTGGTGATTATCAGAGGAAAGAGTCGGCCACCAGACTCTCAACCACCTCAACGGTTGCAGGTCAGGTTGCCGTAATGCTTGGGTGGCCTGAACTTGGACTATCGTGGACCAGGTGTAGTACTTGTTGGTGAAGCGTTTCAGGCACAAACAGCTTTCCCTCAGGACAGTCTGCTGGAGGTGGGTCTAAAGTGTGAGTGTTCTCAATTTCTGTGATGATATCCCATCGGACAGGTGCAATCAGGACTGATGAAGGTAAGGTTCTGGGGTGCTCGGGGTTCTGCGGAGTCCTCGTGAATGCGGGAGAGAGCGTCTGTCTTGCTGTTCTTTGTCCCGGGATGGTAAGTTATCCTGAATTGGAAACGGGAGAAGAAGAGGGACCAATGTGCCTGCCCGTAGGTACTCGAGATTCCTATGATCAGTTAGCACCAAGAAAGGTTCGTTAGCTCCCTTCACCTAGTGCCTCCATTCCTCCAGGGCTGCCTTGAGAGCCAGCAGTTCTCTGCCCCCCACATCATTGTTGCGTTCGGCTGCACTTAGCTTCCAGAAATAGTAGGCGCAAGGAAAGAACTTGTTATTCTCCCCGTGACGCTGAGAGAGGATGGCCCCTAGGCCGTTACTGGAGGCATCCACTTCCACAATGAATTCTTTACTTGGATCTGGGTGCTTCAATATGGGTGCCGTGGTAAATCGATTCTTTAGGTCTTGGAAAGCTTTGAGAGCCTCAGGAGTCCAATGTAGAGTGTGAGTTCCCCTACGTGTCATAGCTGTCAAAGGGGCTGCCACCTGGCTGAAGCCTCGAATAAAATGCCGGTAGAAATTGGCAAAACCCAAGAATCTTTGGAGTTCTTTCAGAGTGTTAGGCTGAGGCCAATTAATGATGGCTTGTACCTTGGCGTCATCCATAGTGACCCCCTCGTGGCTGATGACGTATCCCAAGAAGGCTACCTTGCCTTGGTGAAACTCACATTTGGGAAATTGGCATACAACTGATGGGCTATCAGGCGTTGCATGACAGTTATTACATGCTGGACGTGTGAGGAATAATCATTGGAGTATATTAATATTTAATTGATGTAGATGTATAAGGTACTGGTTCAGGAGGTCCCGGAAGATGTCATTCACGAATGCTTGAAAGATGGAGAGACTGTTCGAAAGCCCGAAGGGCATAACCTGATAATCATAGTGCCCAGAAGTAGTGGAGAAGGCGGTCTTCCACTCATCACCCGGATTCGAATCAAGTTATAGGCACACCGGAGGTCCAATTTAGTGAAGTACTTGGCTGGAGGAACAAGAGGTAGGAGGTATCGATATTTCACGGTGATGTCATTTAAACTCCTGTAATCTATGCAGGGTCTGAGCGAGCCGTCCTTCTTCTTGACAAAGAAGAATCCCGCCGAAGCAGGTGAGGTGGAAGGAAGGATGAAACCTTTCCCCAGCTCTTCCTTGATGTAGGTGTCCAATGAAGGGTAGGCCATGCGCTTTCCATCCCAGGTTGGCGTAGCCCAATTGAGCGCCTTCCCGGAGAGCAACGAGCACATGAAAGCCACCTTACTATCATCCGTGGGATAGCATATGGGTGAGTGATGAAGTTTGTGTACTGCATCAGAAAGCCCTTGCAGCGACTCGCGGAGCCGTCGAACTTCACAGGCAGCGAGAGACGTCGAAGCACAACAGACGCTGAAGCCAGCATGGAGGAAGATGGCTGCTGTGGTGGGGGTGAAGCTGCAATGGCGGCCATGGTGATTCCAGCTTCCGACTCGCAGTTAGAGCGTGCATGGAGGTGACCAGCTTCTCGGTCATGGTAGAGAGTTTCTCCAGCTGCTGGTGGTGGGCAAGCAGCACGCTGGCTTGGCTGGAAACTTATTCAATGATCAATGGCCACTGGTTCCTGTTGTGGCAAAGTATTCTGTAATGACTGGGCTGAGTCATTCGGATACATTCGCATGGCTGAGTCATTCGGATACATTCGCATGGCTGAGTCACACCGGATTCACATTATTTTATTGAGACAACAAACAGACAGGTCAAACTCGTAGGTGTCAAGTCTTTCAAAGGTAATCCACAAGAATAATAAAGTCCAGGCACAGTTCAGGGCAGGCGGCAAGGTTCATACACCTGGCGACACCTGGAACTGATCACAGTTCCGGGTAGGAGTGTTCGCGTTAAAGAGCGTTATAATTCTAAATTTTGTATTTAAATAAACAATCTTTTTGTTGTTGTTGTATGAACTGTTTATCCTATGTTTTTGAGGTTATTATTAGTATTAGTATCTAAACTGTACATCTTATTACTTTTGAAAAAGTACCACTCCGATGACAATCTAGAACTTCTGAATCCTAGTTAGTTCTCTGCTACATTATATCTGGCGCGTTTGAAAGCACCTGGCGTTTTTCTGGACTGGGCCTCTTCTATGCCACCAAGCTCCTTTTACTTTAGTGAGCGGCTGTTTTGGAGGGGGTATTGTGCTACGTGTTGATGGCATGGTCAATGTCATGGCAGCTGGCGTGCAGAAAAAAACAACAATGCTATGCTCTGTGCACAACAGCCCACTCGGGACAACTGTGTTGTTAGGTGACATCAATGCTAGTGTGCACACACACAATCTAATATCAGACATGAAATATCATATTTATTCACACAAAGGCATGTAGACGTATATACCCACATATATTTTCTTAATTTAATTTAAACATGCATATTTTATGCAATATTTAAAGTTTTATAATTTAGTATCGATCCCTGTTATTTCAATGGCAATTACTGTAAAAGGTTAGCCATCAGTGAATTTTATTCATAGAAATTCATTATATTAAACAACTGGAATAAAATGTAAAAAAAAAAAATTATCTTTAAAGCACCATTAATGTGGTTAAAATGAATTATACCAATTGTATTGTTAACTAAAACTATTAAAAAATATTTTTAACTGAAATTTAATATTGTTAACTGAAATGAAGCTGAAATAACGTAAGATACCCGAATCACTTGTGAATAAATAATACAACATTTCAGATTTTGGGGTGAACTATCCCTTTAATAAATCCATTCAAACTCAGCAGAGGAAGTAACACTGATCAAAATAATTAGCTTACTGAAAAATTTAAATTTTGTCATCATTTACTTACCCTCAAGACGTTCCATACTTCTTATATGAATTTCATTTTTCGATGTTGAACGTCAAGTCAATGGGTACCAGCAAATGCTCATTTACTAAAATTCTTCAAAATATATTATTTTGTTCAGCACAAGAAAGAAAGTTATATGGATTTTGAACAACGTGAGGGTGAGTAAAGATGACAAAATATAAATCTATTATCTATGACTAGTACTAGGCCATGTTAAAATCAATTTTAGTTAAGATGATTAAAGTTGAATATCTGCCAACAGTTACAATGTTAATGGGTTAAAGTATCTTAACAATGTCCTGTCATGTGGTTAGCATACATCTAGCTTCCAACCTGCTTGATCCTACTCTGCTTCTCATCACTTTCTCATCACTCTTCATCTTCTTCAGTGTCTTCCTCCCTCGGCTTAATTTCTGCAGGCTCAGCATCTGTCCACGGCTTTGAAGTTCTGTAACATTGCAACAAAATGAATTATTCCTACAATCAAATCTGGGTTAATTAGATAACAGAAGAGTGACTGCTCAGAAGCAAAAGGATTTAATAAAGGTGCTATAGTGAGAGAGTGTGCTTATCAAAGAATAAATAAATAACAACTAAGTTAAAAAAAAAAAAAAAAACCATCTGATTAAAAGAAATCTTTCAAACTAATGTTGGGTATTTATTAATAGCTTACTTTAAACAGTCTGTTGATGTTAAGTCTTACAATAAATTATAATTAATTTAGAAATCATTTATTTTATAGTAATTGTTTTTAATAAGACAAACTTAAGCAGAGCAAAAACATTACATAACACTGATCATTTTATAATTTATAAGAATCTCAGTGCTGAGAAGTTCTGTTAATTGAAGAGGCCAAATAATTCATGTAAACTAATGATGTGATTTTAACAGAGGGGGAAACCTGCCAAAATGTGAGGGAAGTTCCTGATCCTTAGCAGAAGCGGCAGTTTGATAAATTACACACACTGGCAGAATTAGCATTTAAGTAATCAGGCCGTCCAAACAGGAGAGGAATATTAACTTTTTAAAGTGTTTGTTTGTCTTGCCATCATGGCCGCCCATCTGAAGTGGGAAGTTTGTTAATGGTTCATAAGACCCTCTCGTGGGACCACATTACCAAGAAGGAATCTCTCTGTATGCAGAGTGCCAGCACTCATTCCTCTACACCGTTCAAATAAATAGATGTGCGGCAGAGCATTTGGCCGTGAGTAATCCATGTTTTTGCAGGAGTTAGAATTTTATTGGTTGGAAAAACAGTGAATTTTGTAATGAAACAGGATAATGAAAGCGTACTAACTATGGCTTCTGACCACACACTGGACAGGAAAAGGAAATCACTCTTAATCAGGTGTTGCCATTAATCTTGTTTGCTTTAGACTTTCACCCTTCATTTAACTTGACCCGGTGCACAGGGGGAAAATGAGCGCTCCAACCTGACTGGTGACACCAGCTTGATGAATGATAGAAAAACACAGACTGCCATGTGCAGTGCGGCTAACAGTGCTAGCTATGAGCAGACCGCTCAGGCAAACGTGCTCTTGGTCATGACAAACATCTGGCCGTTTTGGGGGTGAATGGTGCTCTTTCTGGGTCAACGCTCAGGGCCTGTGAATGCCCCTGTGTGTCCCAGTAGCTGAATATTTAGCTTTTTCTTTTCCTGTGTGGAGTTTTCGGGGTGCTTGGGGCAGAGGCCTTCACACCTGTCAGTGTTTTGTGACTGTTTATTAGCAGTGAAAGCCTCGGCTAACACCCACAACCTTTAGCTTTGACCTCTCACGTAAACTATCACACCATTTTCTAGGGTCAAGACTCTTCGGAAGTACAAGAAGGCTAACCCTGATGTAATCTGGTATATTTAATTTTAAGTTACAATGAGCCACTTATTATGTGGCTAACTACTAATACATTTAAATTGTTCTATCACTATTTAATAAAATTATAGTCAGTATTGTCTCACCTTCATTTTGGCACCAAACTTGATTCATCTTTAAAACACAAATTTAGCTGAATATTAGTTTCACCAAAACTTCGTAAAACATTCAAAGTCTTCTGAAGAGACACAATCATTTTATATTATGAATTGATTGAATTTACAATAATAAAAACACATAGTGAGCCAACATGGTTCTTGGGTATCTTGAAAGAACATTTGAGTTTCTGTAAAAACGAGTGAGGTTTTTTTCTCATGTAAAGCATGTACAATTGAGCTGCCATTGACCATATTTGATGTGCTCTACATTTGCACGTTGTTCAAATTTAAAATTTCTTAAATATAAAAGTCTTAAATATAACTTTATATAAAACTTAACATTATATTAAGTTTTTGTTAAATTTTAATGGATTACTTTTGTAATGGATTCAAATAGATTTAGACTTTTGAAGCGAAAGGACTTTCAATGAATAGACAGAAATACTACAATTTAATTAAAAATGTTTTGATTTGCACATCAAAGATGAACAAAAGACTTAAAAAATCCTTACGATGTCCAAAACAATCAGCTTAGCAACAAGGCAACCTTTGCTATTAAATTAATGTAACAATTTTTTTTTTTTTATAGAACAAATAATTGAGATACAAGGTGATTCCAGTTACAGAGTCCACAATAGACCCGCAAGTAGCGCCAATTTCAGTTACCCACATGAACATTGCCCCGGACGATGGATGGCACAAATATCAGACTGCTGGATGGAACAAATTATCAATCAGAATTAAGAATATAAGAGAGCCTGGTGATAATCTGGAAGAACATCAGTGGACCAGTATTTTTGTGCTTTTGTAAATACATTTTCCATTGAAGAATGTCTACTAAAATCCAGTTTCTCAGCAAACAACTACAATGCCTCCCGCTGTCGGGAAGCAAATCCAGTTGGCAGGAATAACTGGGAATGCTTCAGTTTTTCATATGATGTTTATTCCAAACAAAGCAACGGACAGCGTCATTCACTTCAGGAATTCTCCCACAGATCGCTGTCCATATCAATGAACCGCCAACGCAAATAAAGTACTTTTGAATTAACTATCTGCTCACCGACTGAATGGAAGGCTTTAATGTCTTTGCATGGATTCTCCTCCCTGCATCTCTTCATCATGCATGCTTTCTTCTCCCCTCGTTCCTGTCCCTCCCTCCTCTCTTTCACGATTCCCAACTCCCCGCGCCTTTGCAACCGTCACTCTCATTGAGAAAAAGCTCGTTTTTTTTTCTCTCGTATGGAGCGAGAGGACCGTGCCGGAGAAGCACGTCCACCGGCGGCCACCCAGGCCTTGTGGTTCCTCTCGGCTCCTCTCACACTCTCTTCAACCACTGTTTCTGGAGCTTAAGATTTTTTTGGCAGGTAGAAGATTAGTAAAGAGCTCTTGGCCACAAAGCATTCAATCACTTCCAAGTACCGTGGTATCAAATGTGCCCTCCGCCCTCCTCACTTTGGGAGAGCAAGTCTTTCTTCTCGTCTACGCTACTCTTTTTTTCCTCTTTTCCTGGTCGAGCCGAGTGGCCTTTGAAAAGAGTCTTCTCTGTTCCTGCGTCTCTTGTCAATCGGAGAGAGGCAGGAAATGAGCCTGCTTTGTAGGATTAATTAATAACAGAGGTTGGTCAACGCATGAGAGGGGATGTAATTGCTACTCTGTGGAAGGAGAGGAAAGGAAAAGTTTGGGTTGCAGTTTTTTGAGGAGGGGGCTTCTGAGGAGGGGAAGGAGCTTTGAACTGAAGGGCCTGTGTGCTCCTGGATTAAAGCGAGATGCGAGTGGGGGGGCCTTTGAAGTCTGAAGAGAGGTCTAGGAGAAGAAATAAAGTTGGGAGGTATAAATTCTGGCTGGCAACATCAAAAGCTCTTATCACCCACTCTCACCTGTTGACACCCAGGGGTGAAGACTCTAGATACTGCACCGCAGCTGCAGGAAGCTGCACGTGGGCTACTTATGTACACCTCTCGCTCTCACCCTCTGTCTCGATCTGCCTTTTTCTTTCCATCTGTCACTTGCACTTTCTCTCTTGTCTCTCTTTTCTGTTCTTGGTGGTCATCCCATTTTAATCCAAAACAATTGCAGTTGAGTTCAAAACAGATTTTTTAAATTAATAATTGGTTATAATTTAATTAAAATTGATATTCCGGGTTAATAAGAAATTGAAATCTTAACAACTTTGCATTTTGAGTAATAAATTAAAAAAAAGCTAAATTCTCTGGCCTGTAAGCCCATCTAATTTGGGTTAGTGGCTGGTATATACTGTATATTCTTCCACTCTTGTGCATGATAACAGGAGAAAATTTCATTTAATTATACAGTGTTCTGTGTCAGACCTTCCGAAGGAACACGTGTAACATCAATTAATATCTTTTAATTTTGAATAGTATAACTCAATTATACTGCTGTACAGTGTTTTACTTTGCCATTAAGGTTGCAATGTGCTGCTGTAGCGTGTAATTACAATGTGCTAAGGTTAAATGAAAACTGAGGGAAAAGATTTGCATTTCTAACTACTGACAAATTACAGTTTACCATTGCCTGGTATGCAGGGGTCAGATAATTTGTAATATGTAGATGAATTGTTTCTAATTGGATTCAAAAACGTCTTATTATTGGATGAGTAAGTGAAATATATTTTGAGTTAAGACCAGCAGCAGTTTAAGCACACAAAAAACTTTTTTTAAAGTGCTTTGACAGTATCATCATTTTAACTAGTCATATAAATGTTTTAACTAGTCATATAAATTGTAATAAATTATGTAATTATTTTCTTGCTTGTGCGAACGGTTTTAAAGTTCTTTTTTCTTTTTCTTTGACAGAATAATCCTGTGAAAACCGACTCATTTGCTTTTCTACAGATGAATGTGTTATTGTATAGAAAATTGTCGATTGTTGTATGTAATTTGCATTATACACATTTTAAGAGTTTATATCAAATCCAAAATCTTAATTTTTTAGTTTTTCCCTGTTTCAAGTTTGTAGTACATTGTTTGATGAAATCTCATTTCTGATTCCACAGGCAGCCTATAGATCACTCACACCCCTGGTTTAAGCACAAATATCACGATTTACAATATATTTTATGACTATCTGAAATCTCCCAAGTCCTCATCTGATATATCATGTAGTTTTCTCATCACAAACTCTAAACTCATAGCTATGGGACAAAAAGGTCTCGGCTCTGTTATTTGTAAATGTCAGTGAGTTGTTGCATTCCTCAGAGCAGTCATTATCCCCCTGAGCTCAGTGTGCTTTTTCCCCACATTCTCCATTTCTCAGCTCCTCTCCTGGAGGATTTACTGTACGCTGTGTCACGCTGCTCTCAATACTGATATATGGAGGTGCGTAACCCGTGTACAGATTTATCCCTTATGGACACGCAGTGCGGCTACACTGCGCTGTCATATCAAAGCGCTGATGTGTTTGTGCGCGTGAGGTACGTCTCTTGACATATTTACAGTTGCTGTGGCACTACAGGATGTGGAAAAGACACAGAGCGCCTAGCAAACGTTGTTCGCAGCATCAGAAATGAAGTTTGTCTCTACTGTTTGTTTCAAAGCATGAATACCCTACGATTTCCTAGATGACGGTCCCCTCTTGGGACATCCAGGCAAATAAACTCTGCCAAAAGCAGCAAGCGAGAAAATCAAATGAACACCCCAGATAAAAACCCGGGACCAAATTAGTGCCGCAAACATACGCAGGCTAATGAATTGTAAGTGAATGAGATAAAAAAAAAAAATCAAAGATGGGGCGCAGACGCAGTTTCATGCATAACTATCCAAGCGAGGCGTTCGCTCATGGAGATCAGCCAGATTTCTTATACAACACATCTCCGGATCGCAGAAAACCTTGATTTTATGCAACGGCAGATAAAATTCAACAATCCTTGAGGCACTCTTGTGCAACACTTTGCCCATGTCTGGAGGCCCGTAATTGTGCACATACATCAATTATGGATCGGCCTTAGCTTTCAGTCACTCTGCCCTCCAATCAGACGCCCACCCTGCCGGTCTCCCTGGGCGCCTTTTGGAGCGGTTTGATTACAGGTGTTGTACAGGCGGCCTTGTTAGGCCTCTTTTTTGCTGGTTGAGGGAATCCTCTCTCCTGTCCGGACGAGGGGTGAATGGGGGGAGCGCGGGGGGAGGGGGATGTCTGGGGCTGACGGAGTCGGCCATCACATCCAGCTAACAATTTCTGTCAGGTCCCGAGAGGCCGGCTAATGAGGCCCGCCGACACGGCCGGAGGCAAGAGCCCCGCGCCGAGCCACTGGAGTGAGAAGCGAGATCGGCACCTAGCAGGCTTGCAATAATTAATCGGACCCTTCTCTCTCCCTTTCACCCTCACTCGCTTTTTTCTCCCCCTTTACTCTCCGTCTCTTACTCATGTCTATTCATTGGCGCTCAAACAGCTTCCTCTTTTCTATAACCATCAGCCCTTCCCATTGTCGGCGGCTCTTTCCTTTCAAGCCCTGGGCCTGTCTCGTCCCCCGATCGGCCATACAGATGTGCTAATGAAGGCGGTAGAGTGGAGGTATGTCTGAATCTGAGTCGTTCACATCGCTTTTTAAAGAGACGAGATGAAGGAACAGTGGCCATGAAAATGGCCGTGTGCTCTCATGCTCACCTATCACAGCCTGTTAAAGAGAGGGATGGGAGAGACACAAACGGCCCGACCTGGCTGACTCACCGTTACTCATAAAGAATCCTCCTGAGCCCTTTTGTGCACAACTGTTAAGGATCTCTCTGTATGTATTTCTGTTTCTCTCTCTCCAAGTGTCTCCCAGATGCTGAGTCAGCCCGAGGCAGTGTGTGACCTGTGCACTGCAAAGGTGAGACACAGTTTTCTCATTGGTTTAAGACAAATATGTCCAGAAGCAATATTTTCTTCCCCTCACATGTCTGTTTTTCTTGTTACGGTTTTTCTCTCACTCTTCATCCATCTCTCTGTGTCATTCTCTGTTTTTCTGTTTTTTCTGATCAGACATCAGCTGAGTTTCATCACCTACAAAGTTAAGATGCAGAGAAAGAGGAACTGGATTCTCGGGAGCCAAAAGGTCAAAGTTTAAGGTCAAGTGTGAAATCCACCTAGACACGGCAAATGAGCCTTGACCTCAAGGAAATGTATTTTCTGTGAGGTCTGTGTTTACAGATTAATATATCATTTTATTCTGACTTGCCTCTTTATCAAAACACTACAAAGCTAAATCAAGGAAAAGAAACAAGTTGACAACAGGTTTAATAGACATATCAATGCTGTGTGATGGGATCTACCATCCTGTCCCTCTAGGGGCAATCTTCTCACATCAGTAATGTGGACAGTAACTTTTTTTTTCATTATTTTTTATACTTCTTGCAGGATTTCGCTTTGGATGAAATAAGAATTCTACAGCTTTTTTTTCAGAGAATGTTAATAAAATTGTTTTTCTCAAATAATCATTATGAAAGGGTTTATTTAAGAATCTTATTGCTTCAAAATGTTTTTTGTTTTTTTGTTTTTTTAATTGTATTATTTTGTATTCATTTTTGCATTTCGTTACAATTTACAGAGTGTAAAAAATTACGTGACAGCACAACAACACGCAGTGTTCCTGAATGTGCTGTAGCTAACATGTTTTAATTAAAGGAACTTGTAGTCTTTGATGACATCATTTGAAAAGCAGAAAAAACACTTAATTCAAAAAAAGGTTTGCCCCGTATGAAGAAGAACTGAACTCTCTGACAGAAATCTTCAACTCCAAAGACGTTCCCATTTTTCAAATGAAAAGCTTTTGTAGATGTTTAGTTAGTACTAAATAATTAAGACAAATTTAAACAAATCATAAGGATAAAATCAAGTCTTTTTATTTACACATTATTAATATTATTCTCTTTTATCATTTGTTACGTAATTGTGTTAATTTAATTAAAAACAAAATGAATTTCGATTTTGATGTAAACCTCATGTTATGCTTCATCTTGATAATGTATCAATACTGTTAAATCTGAGATCAAATATTAACACTGGAGTTCTTTTGCACAAAGAGTGACAGTTCTGTAATTGTGTTTGTTTACTATGGCATCATAATAATGAGGATAGCTGCTTTTTAAACATTTAAACAGAGATAATTGAATGTTTGGAGTGAAACCTTCTTAGGGAGGAATAGCTTTTCATTTTTATTTCTGTCTGCGGGAGGGATATTTAATTCACCTCTCAAAATGAGAACAAAGCGATGCAACTAATACTGAGCATTTCAACAAAGACTCAACAAACTGAGAAATGGCTTCATGCCAAAATAAAGGTTTATTAATCAAAATATAATAATAAAATGTTATGCCATTTCCTCCTGAATTAAGGAATTTAAATGAATTTATTTTTTATATTTCTTTAAATTATCTATTCATTTTCATATCCATTCCTTTATTAAGATAATTTCTCATGTATTTTTCCCAGTGAGGAAATACGTTAATATGTAAGCTTTTGTATTATGTGAAATCTCATAGGGGTTTTGAATGTCTCTTTCCATAATGTGTATGGTGTGTGTTTGTTAGCGAAGAAGCCGGGGTAGTAGCACTGTACTATGTGTGTTTATGCGTGCATGTGCTCATGAGTGTATGCCAAGCGGGTGACATTGGCGGGGGAGGGGTGGTCCCGCTGGCCGGCCATACGCTCCTCTGTCTCTGAATTTCAGCCTGAATGGACAGGGCTCATTTGCATGTGGCAGTGATTTGGCTGGAGGCCTGTGTCTCCTGCCGGGGCCGAGCATGAGGGACACCGGAGGGGGTGCTGGGGTAGGTGATTTACCAGAGAGGACGAGTCATATTCACAAAACACCACTAATCAGTCGTTTCCCCACATATAACCAAGCGAGCCAACATGCAGTTTTTGAGATGCAAATAAGGATTTTTTTATATATATTACAGTTAACTAAACATTTTTGGTGTGATGTATGTGTGTATTTGTGCAACTCCTTGTCCACAAATTGTCCTGCTATGTAAATATTTTACAGTTTGATGAGGTACTACTGACCCCTATGGGCAAGATTTACTCTCCAGGTTTGATTTTATTTCAAGTGCTAGAGTTAATTAAAAATAAAAATTCTATAATTGTTTTTTATTGTTCTTTCTCTTGCATAAGAGAAAAATTACATTTCAGAAGTGTTTTAGATGTTATTGTCCCAAAGTCAACAGGGTTCAAAACAACAATAGACTTTCATTGCATAGATATATTGCACATTTATATTCATCCACAAAAAAAGATAACCTAGACTGACTGGAAAAACATACATTTACATTTTTGCAAGAACATATACAGTTCACTTTAGCTTCCAGGTAAAATAAATTCTAAATCTAAAATGATTTTAATTTCTTTTGAAACAAGTTATAATTATATGGGTAAGATAATTGATTAATAACTTGCAGCATACTGTTATGAGATATAAAAAAAAATCATAACACATATTTTTTACATTTGTATTACATAACCTGCTCCATACATGGCTTTTCTGGTGTGGTAAACTTGCTCAGTGGCTCACCTGGTACAGTACTGCACTTATGACGCAAATCTCTTGAATATAAGTCTAGTGAACCATAATTTAAGATAAAACAGTTGTAACTTGAGAGACTTGTAAAAGTAAGCTTAAGTGGAATATCTGGTTTTATGTTTTTAATGACACTATCGGTTCGAGTTTAGTAAAAGTGGTACATTATTTTGAAATCTAATAGAAGCTAAATATTTTAGCGCCACTTAACAAACTTTTCTTTTCTGAACTTGCGTTATGTGCGCAAAAAAAAATTTGCATTAATCTGTTAACATGCTTTTAAGGCATTTGTGTTTTAAATTTTCATACTGTACTGTATGTGTTTTTTCGTATTCATCATCCTAAAAATGTGTCACGCACATAACTTTACACACTGAGTCTTATGTGTATTAATTAATCCGTTGCCGAGAGAGCTCACTGCGCTGCAACTTAAGAAAACACATGCAAATAGAGAAAACACCAGCACATTAAGAAAGCATTTTTATTAAGTTGACAACACAAGTTCTGCCAACCTCACAACACATGCAAATAAGAAACGCACTGCAAACTATGAAACATGTGGACCACAATGGAAATGTTTCAAGGTGACCCAAAAAAGTGACGGACCAGCTGCAATATGGGCTTGATGCACAAGATGGCTCTGGTGAGCTTCGGCTCGCATTTACTGCAAGGGAAACTTGCATGCCAAACTTAATTGGCTAACTAATATTTTTCCAATTAAATAGAGGATTTGGTATATCAAAGACAAGAGATCCTCCATACATTGCGTACTTCTGCATGAATTGATTTTGTTGCATAACATAACTGCACAATTTAACATTATGTAGCCTATGGTAAGTTTGCATTAAGTAAAAGATCAGCATTTGCATTTCCCTGTATGTAATAATAATCTGAAGAATTCCACAATTAACTGTGAAAGGTTATTATACAAGACGGCTAACATATACGCCTAATTTAATATCCTTAACTAAATACAATTTCAAGGTTAGTGAAAATAAATCGTAGTGCTTCATTAATTATCAAAATAAATTGCAGAAAAATCCCAGCGAATGCAAATTTTAGCGGGTCTGTCACTTTTTTGGTTCCCCTTAAAACATTTCCATTGTGGTCTGCTCGATAAGAAGTGCATTTCTTAGTTTACATGTGTTGTGAAAATTTGTAGTGTGTTTCTTATTTGCATGTGTTGTGAGGTTGGCAGCAAGTTGTGTTGTAAACTTGATGAAAATGTTTTCTTAATGTGCTGGTGTTTTCTCTATTTGCATGTGTTTTCTTAAGTTGCAGCGCGTTGAGCTCTCTCGGCCACCATATATATATTAGACCCTTTAGCACCATCCAATTCACATCTTTTAGATGAAACTGAACATGATTTTAGCACCACTCACTGGACATTTGATTTCAAGTGTCATGAAACATGCAAGAAGCAACGTTATACGAAATTTCTCTACAGGTACATCATATCCAATGAGGTTGAATAAAGAAATGCATGCAGTTTTAAAAAAGCATGAGGATGATTTAATTTTTTTTTTTTTTTTTTTGTTAAAATATACCTTTGAGAAACAAATCTGCCAATATGGGTAATCTGTCTGGTGAAGTCCTGCAGTTTCCTAGCAGTGCGACTACCAGGCTGAGAGAAACAGGAGCAGTAGATGCCTAGACCCAGACAGCTGTGCTACAGAGAAGTGTCATCAGCTGCTTTCAAAAGGCCACTGACAGCCATGGGAGAGATTCAGACAGACTCACTGTCAGTTCTCCCTACTCTCCTTCCCCCTTTATTCTCTGAGCAGTGTTTTAGCACATTCTCATGGCGGGTGAAAAGGGTACAGAGGGAGAGAAGGAGTGACAGCAATAGCATCTTTGCAACACAGCCAAGCTCCTTACTCCATCCACACAGAGGTCCCCAAAGGAGCTTCAACCTGGCAACATAATCCATTTTACTGTCCACAAACAAAAGAGAGAGGGAGCCCAGGACAGATTCTGTAACTCTCTCTCTCTGACTGCAGAAATCCCAGAGGGTTTGAGTGACAGGCGCTGTTGTCGGGGCTGTGGTGACAGCTGGTGAGGGCTCTCTGTGAAAGAGAGTAGCCTGCACTCTTGTCCTCTGCACTGGGCGCCACAGTGAGGGGCATCGTGCCAGCTGGGCTCCACCAGCCCAAACAGGTAGCATCTCAACGGTGAATACTGTATACGATTGTCTGTTTGTTTTCAAATGATTTGAACAATAAAGGTACACTAAATTACTTTTTTTCTTAAAAGTAACAAAATTTGACTCACTGTGGTAAGCATTTGATTGATATTTAAATTTTAAAGTTGGGCTGGATTTGGACTATGCATGTTAACTATGCAGAGTCCATGATATAAGGATGATAGAATTAATAAATTGTACATTAATCTATAATTGAATTGAATTTTAAATTGAGTTCAAACTCACAATTATGGCTTATTTTCTCACAAAATTGGGAAATATTAATTCAGAATTGTGAGCTATAAACTAGCAATTCTGAGAACATATGAGTATTTTTTCCACTCAAAATTTGACTTTATAACTTCTAGTTACAAGAAAATAAGTTAAAATTGGGAGTTTGTTTCATGCGACTCTGAAAAAAATAACTGTCGCAATAACCTTTTTTTTGTAGTTGTTGTTGTTGTGGAAATTGGCTTCCAAAAAACACAAAAAAAAATAAAATAACTGATTTAGTTACCAGGATAAGTATGTGTTACTAGCTTTCACCAGTTGTTATCGGGAAATCACATACCTTGGAATGTCACAACTGATCAATCAGAATCAAGCATTTCACAGAGCCATGTAATAATTTACATAAACCACAGCCACAACAAAATCAGGCTCAACAGCTTTGAGATCATTCTGAGGTTAAACGATTTAAAAATCATAACAAGAAATAGCTAAATAGCTATGATACTGGTCTTAAAATCATTAGTTAGTGTATTGATGAATGTTGAATGTGCTATGAATATTTTTTATCTCCCTAGCCACGTCCATCTATGCAATCATATTCTGAATAATGAAATCATCATAATGCAGCAAAAGAGAGCCTAATTTATGAGAAACATAAATGTTTACCTAACCTCCTAAAGGGGAAAAAGTGACCATAATAGAACATGAATCAACATAGTATTTCATTGGCTGGGTTTGCAAAACAATGTTTATGTCAGTAACGATGCCAGTTTTTAAATCAAATACTATTGAGGTCTGTTTGCTCATTAATAGCCATGCCAAGTTAGTTCCCCCACCATTACAATGTACATACAGTACATTATAACATCTAATATCAATAGCAACAGTTATGTCTAACATTAGTCTTTCCAAGAGTAAAACAGTTGATTTAAATCAACTCATCTCACATAAAGTCACATAAAAGCTACTTGCTTGCCAATAATTCTTATTTTTCAGATATTCATTATTCGTTACTGGGAGAGTTTTGACAATACTAGTAACATAGTCATTAATCAATTATTACTACCAGCACACAACCCATGTAATTACCAAAAAAACATTCCCCTACAACAGGGGTCATCAAACTCAGTCCTGGAGGGCCGGTGTCCTGCAGAGTTTAGCTCCAACCCTAATCAAACACACCTGAA
>JAUYWG010000039.1:5261147-5277054 GCA_034779775.1 Enteromius afrohamiltoni | reverse complement strand
TGTTTGTACCACCCTGTATCCTCCATTAAACACTGTTGCGAGTGGATCCGTCTGCCTCATGTGCTCTTTCATGACAGTTACTAAGTATAGTATTTCTGACAATCATTTGGCTATAATTTCCAATGGTGTAACATGAAACTTTTTATTAATGCATTAGTGCTAACTATTAATGCACTATACATTTTATTGTTTTTTTTACTTTTTAAGTAGATATACTGACAGTCTATTGTGGTGCAGCATCACGATGCTAGAACAATAACCACATCCATGTAAACATCATAAAAATAAAATATACAAATGCTTGCCACTACTTAATGCCAGAGGTGGTCGAAGTAAACAAATCAAGTACTTGAGTAAGACTACAGATCCATACTATAAAATATTATTCCAGTAAATGTAAAAGTACTTTTCTAATTGTACTCGAGTGAAAGTACAAAAGTACTTGTTTTTTATGTACTTAAAGTACTGCAATTTTTTTACGGTCTACTTAATTTTATATAGCAAATATTTTTTCATAATCTTACTGCTCAAAATACCTGAGATTTTTGCCGAGCATGATGCAGTCATGTTTAATGTGAAGCTTACATTGCAACGTACCTAAGAGAAAACAGATTTAAGTCTAATTTTCACTAGTAAGAAGTGTTTTGAAGTGTAGGCTATTGTTTTGCAGAACGTCACAGAACATTATATATGACATGAGAATAAGTTAGGATTAACATTTGAAGGAAAATATTATATTTTCTTTTTTCTCAAACCTTGTCTGTTTCCTGGCCAAATGCCCCCAGAGGACATTACTTCACACTTATACAACTGTTAATTACTGTAGTTACCTGAATATCAAATCCTTTCTTTTTCCCCTCAGATGTTCTAAATAAAAAATATTTGGACATTATCTAAAAATGACTATAAATTAGCACCAGCAAGCTTGTTAGCTAACAATCAGCATTAACGTTTGATAACAATATTAAGACCCATTTATTTTCAGTATATGGTTATGAATAAAAATTAATATTTGTCTACTCGGATAGCTGATCCAAACAATATAAAAAATGTATACCGCTGATAAACAATATAAACACAGACGTAAGGTAAATGCGTAGCATTTTAATAAAACTGCTAACGTTACAGCAGCAGGGAATATGAACGTTTTTTGACTTAGAGTAACTGATGTTGATGTGTCTGCATTCATTTCAGTGGACTTAAATAGATCACCCTTTACTGCTGTGTAACAAACGGACAATTTTTACCTAAATGTGATTTTCAGTTAAAGTTAGGAAATTACTTTATTGTGGCCCGTGCCAGTTGTTCAGTTCACACGGAGACTCGCTCTGAACGAATCGTTTGAATCAGTGAGCTGTCGAATCGAGAACAGCTTCAATTGGATCATTCCATCATTCAGAATCATTTAGGGAGATTTGCGAATCGATTGAACAGGTTAATTAAAAAGAATCAGTTTGTTAATGAATCGCTCGTCTGCTTCTCGTTAGGAGCACGTGATGTATAAGTAACGATATGTTTTATGAAATGTAGTGAAGTAAGAATCCTTTGCTTATGAATGTAGTGAAGTACAAGTAAAAGTTACTAAAAATAAAACTACTCCGGTAAAGTACACATACTTGAAAAACGTTCTTAAGTACAGTAACGAAGTACAACTACTTTGTTACTGTCCACCACTGCAAATGCTGGATCGCCTTGATTTTGGCAAGTGAGACATGATCCTGGATCAACATTACTGTCCAAAAATATAAACTTATCCCAATCCTTACGATCCTTAAACCTACCCCTACCCAGAATGTATGCCTAAAATCAGTGAGAAATGATAGATGATTAACAAGGGTGTAGAAGCAACTAACCATGATTATAAGCCTAAAACAGATATTTCCAGAAAAGTTATTCCTCAATTCTAACTGGTTGATTAGAATGTTGTTCCAGGATCAAGGATGATGATCCAGGAACATCTTGTACTTAGTGAAATCACACTCACCTTAATGCTGGGTGCCTCAAACTACGTTCTGAATATCTGTCAAAGATTTTATTCCACTTACAAACGTCTAACGGCAAATTAAGTATCTGGATGTCTATGAGAAGCAGCCAATGTAGGAACCTGGTACCTTATAAACTTTTTCAGGTGGAATGCATGGTGGAAAGTCAAGCAGGTCAGAGTGGAATATATATACACAAACGTTTATGCAGTGTGAAGTTTTACATTTTTTATAGAACTGCCTACCTTTAAGCAAAAAAAAAAAACAGGAACAAGTTTCATGATAATAGGAACAAGTTTCATGATAAGAAGTAGGCTACTTTTGTGATCTAATTTTTCCTGCGGTTGGCTGGTGTTACAAAAAGTTCATTTTTGGTATTACCAGTTCCTAGATACACTCAGCACACACACAGTCTTTGTCTGTATCACACACATTTATACTTGCACACACATTCTACATCTCAGCCATGTCAGTCTTTCCTATATCTTTATCTTCACACACATACCTCATTCCTCTTCCTCCACCCATCTTTCCATCTGTCAGTCTGTCACTCTTTGGATTTTATATTATGTTCTTCCCACTCTGAGATCGCTGTTACTGTGATTGTTTCCAGTTTCATGTCACCTGACGCTCTGAGGTAATTTAGCCACATCTGGTTTGACACACTCAGTATTCCACTGACACGTTCTTATGCTACAGTACACATATAAACACACAGCACGACTACGCACACAAACACACATTGACACCGCCTGCATCAAACCTAACTGTCAAATAGCTGTAATTTAAACACTATACCATGAAATAATTAATTACCCACACCAGGCTCATTTGAAAGCTTCTGAAACAGAGGTCATTCTGAGCACACAAGCATGAGGATACGGATACACACAGTAGGGAAAAAAGGCACACACAGAGGCGGGAATATATGCCCATTGATTTTGTGTCACTGGTTGGCTCTTGCGTGTGTCTGTGTGGGAGTGCTATTGAAATGCGGTACGTACGTAAAGTAATTGCATTAGATACCTCCTAACACGACGTTATACACATAATGAGCATGTAATCAGCCTCTGTGGCGGCGAGGCCAAAGTGCTGAGTCAGGATTATCGCATATGATGTCATGTCTGGAGGAGGAAGGGACCACAGAGGTTTGTGAGAGGTGTTTGTGTGTGCACAAGCTTCATATTTTGCAAATTGCTGAAGTTATAGTCACAACATGCAAATTATGCTTACATATATATAATTGAGAATACGTTTTTTTTTAAAAAGAATAAACATTTATATTGATATAGAACAGTCAATGTTTGTCTTATCGCTCAGAATGACTTGAATAGGGTTATTTTAATGCCTGAAAAATCAGTGTTATTTTCTCACCCTCATCATTTCATACAAAACTTGAATGACTTTCTTTCTCCTCTAGATTATGATATAATATAATATAATATAATATAATTTAATTTAAACAAATAAAAAATGGTCTGAAATGGCGTTTTGTTCACTGTTTGAAATTGTTACAAAAAGTGAAACTGTTGGTTTAATAATTTATCAGAAATTAAATGGTATAGAAACACTATTCAGAAACAAAACTACTTTTTATGATTTACAGTAGGCTAATTGCCCCATTCAGATGTCACCCAGCATTAAAATAACTGGGGAAAAAAATCTAAATTGTCATTTTATTAGGTTTACTTGGCTTCAAAGAGCTATACGGCTCTTTGAAGTTTGAATAATTTGGTGAAGTGCTACAAAACTTTAATGTGGTCAACAAACCTGGAACTACTTCATAATCAAAATCAGAAGCTTTCAAAAGTGCCGATATTTGAGACTTGGTGTGAGATTATATGCATAGCTACATTTCAAAATCTTGTGGCACATGCCAGAACTCGCATATGTTGTAAAACAGGCCTTTAACCTTGTCTTTATGTCATAAATCAGTTCAGTCTTCAGTCTGTCTTTGTTTCAGTGTTGAGTTTGCGTCTAAAAGCCACAGGGAAGAGTGTGAAGCAAAGTGAAGGATGCCCTCATCGTCCTCTAAAGTAATTCAGTCAGCAAATCCTCCTGTTGAAGCCTTAAGACTGAATAAAGTGGGCAAGTGTGTGTGTCTACAGGTGCATTGGAGCTGAGCTGACCCACTCCCCTGGGCTGAACTGGGCTGATGGGGGTCTGAACTGATGCCAGGTGTGATGGGACGGCCCCCTGCAGAGCGACAGGGGTCAGCGATCCGCAGTATGGGGCAAAAGCTCAGGAGCCAAAACAGGGCACAAGATAGAGAGAGAGAAAAATGCGTGTGTGTGTTCGGTTGATGGCATGAATTATGTGCAACCAGAGTAAGTAGTGTGGGACATTAGAGGAGAGGTCAGGGCCAGTGAACCCTTAAACACGAGCCCTTAAATAAAGGCTTTCAACTTCCGCTTCACCAAACACAAACCCTGCATTCAGGGACCAGAGACATGACGAGATATTGCAGCTGTTTTAATGTGAACACTGTGGTAGCCAGAACCGAGAGGTCATACGCCGTGAGACAGAGACAAACAAAGAAAAAGAATTGAAAAAGAAAGGCAGAGCGAAAGCAAAGAACAAAAAGAATAGGCTTCTTTTAAAAAACAGCTGAAGTGTGCACAGGATCGGTTGCACTAAAAAGGCCTTTACTGAACTTAAATGTCTATAACACCATATCTCAAGCACCTCAAATTTTTGAGTGATAACCACGCCCACACAATTTCTGCACAAAAAGCTCCACAGAATTTAAACAAATGATATTCACAGAGTAACTCAAATCATTTTGGAAAACTTGTCTAAGCTTTCAGGTAAGAAGCATTTAATGTAGGGAAAAATAATGGTTGTAACATATAATATATAAATTAGAGCTGTCAAATGATTAAAAATTTTAATCAAATTAATCAGGATTTTCAGTTGATTAATCATGATTAATTACTATTTACAACTACACATGAGTCCTAACCATTTTTATTCCTGAAATGCATACCAAAAGATAAATAACAGGACACAGATACATAATTTTCATAATAAGTCTGTTTATTAACACAGCCAAATAATGGTGGTTTAAATCGAGCTGAAACGTACCATAATATTTGTCTTTGCAATGAGAGCAATCTTTTACCTTTACGCTGGTTTCACACTGCACACGTAAGCAGCGCGTATGCAGAGCAGAAGCAGTGCGTGCCGATTGTGCACGCACAAAGCCGCTATCAGCAAGACTGTAACACTTGTAAGACGAATTGCGGCAACCATGTCGCGTGCAATGTCAGTTCCAATGGTTGTTGTTTTGCCCCTTACGTGCAACAGACAGGAACTGTTCTTTACAAGCCTCCGCAAAATGACGCTCCTCAGTTTTTGATATAGTCAGCTTAAAAGACTTCAGTACCCACGTGTCACTGATGCAAAGTGCAGTTACTCCGAGGCAATTGTTGTCCCACTTTCTGGACAAATAATTTGTCACACTGCGCATGCGTGAAATGCATAAAAAAAAAAAAATAAACGTAATTAACGACTAAAAATGATTAACGTCGTTAACGCGTTATTTTTGACAGCCCTAATATAAATCGTATATATCCTTTGTAAAATTAGTTGATACACCTCCGGTGGGTTAAATCATGAATATTTATATTTTTAAAATTATAACTTAAAATCACTGACTTCCTGCAACGCCTGTATGTGCTTTTGCAGGAAAATTAAAGCAATACTAAATGCCGGCAATGAATTAAAAGTCAAAAATGAGAAGTAAAAAACTAATAAGAGGATTTCACTATAAGAACGAATGCAGCTACAACATACATTGAGTCAGAGGTCAGCCAAGAAGCCAGAACTCGACTCTCTCGTGAACGTGCATAAAGCCGTTGCCAGACATCAGTGATTTGAGTCATTTAAAATAAAAAAGAAATAATTTGGTTAAAAAACCCATCAATTTGCTTCGGAAGACAAATGTTAACTCCCTTAATCAACCACGATCAAAGTCCAGAAACGTAGTAAGGATATAAAACAATCCATGTGACTTAAGGGGTTCAAACGTAATTTTTCAAAGCTATGAGAATTCTTTTTGTGTGCTTAAGGAAACAAAAATAACAACTTTATTCAACAATTTGTCTCCTCAACTTCAGCAATAAATGGAAACATTGCAAGAAGCCATTGAGCGCTTGAATCATCCACATATTCTCATTAATCACTGGCTCAGGTACAGAACGAGAGAGAAAAGCAAGGAAAAGAGGTGACTTCATTTCTGAAATGTACGAGTGTTTTTACAGGGGAATGCTTGAGCTGCTCAAATATTGTATGAGTATGGTGATCTGTAGACACGATGTGCAATTGTGATTTTTGAATTCCTTTGATGGTTGCCATGATTTGTCCTTTGGGCAATCATACACTCACACACACTCTTTCGCGCACTCACAGGGTGGAATTAATCAAAACCGCATCCTACCTGTTTGCCTTGATGAGAGATGACAACGTAAAGATTTGGCAGCTTTAATCAAGGTTGTAATAATGCACGCTCTCTGATTAAAAGGACAGTCTCTTCTCCTTTTAATCACAAAGACAAACAACCGTGTCTCTATCACTCAGATCTAAATGCTGCTGGTGGAAAAAAAAAAAAAGAATGAATGCTTACAAAACTGGTTAGTGACAAATTTACTGTACACATTAGTAGATTACACAAGACTGTGACGGTGATCATAAAGGTCAATTCACGAAAGTTGGAGGACCAATGAAGTGCCAAAATGATCCTTTGATTCCTTTCCTTACCATGTTTCCTCAGTTTCTTAACATGCAGCATTTATTACAATCAATTAACAAGTTAGATAATTTTACATCTGGCTTTAACGTGCATTTCATAGCCAGTTTGCTTTTATATAAACCAGTGAATCTTCAATGTGATCCAATCACACGTACCTATAAAATGTATTAAAATGAAAAATAGTACATTATTATTTACAATAATTTGTTATTCTTCTAGATAAGAAAATAAATATTCAGTGAAGGATGCTTATAGGCATTTGAAGTGAGGTAAATGTGAGAAAAATATTTAAAAGATGAGAATGCTTGGTATGGCTGAAGTAGCTCTTGCCACAGACGCTCTTCTTATGTTATATATAAGATTATAATATTTATATTAAAGCTAAATAATAAGTGTTGCAAATTTGTACCTAAGGACAAAAAATAAACATGAAAGGCTGTCATTGTAAGAAAAAATATGTTGAAAAATGTATTTTTCAAAATATATTTTGTGTTACAAAGTCACAAACATTTTACATGATGGTAAAGAGTAGTTTTGAAAAACGTGCATTACCGTATCTTTCAAGGACAATTTATAGCTATTCAATTCTGTCATTAATCTGTTCCTACATACATTATTTTCTTAACATTTTGTTTGTCCCTCTCCATCCTATTAGAATGGTACTTACACAGAGACTGGATCAGTTCAGGTGAGTGATGGCATCACAGCAGTCTTGACTTGTCTGGGGGCCTGTCTATCAACTGTGAATTGGCACAGAAGCAATCATTGCATGACAGCAGCAGGGTGAAACATGACGCTTGTGTCCCCATCATCCATCACTATATTTCCCTGGATTCATTTACAATAGAACAGGTTCGTTCTTCCCAGAAAACGGTCACACTGATTAGTGAAAATGATTTAGTAGACGAAGAACAAAGAGTCTCTTTAGAAGTGCAATAAAATGTCTTTTTATGCTGGGTTTATGCAGAGAAGAAGTCACAATGGTTGATACTAAAAGACATTGCATGGCTCTTTAGAAACAGAACTGAATATTATGACTTCAGAAAGTGCTTTCTTGGAGTTAAAAGAAGAGCTACACCCAAAAATTTTAATTGCCATTTAAATTACTTTCACGTCTACCCAAACTTGTATTTCTTTCTTCTTCAGGTGAATTACCATATACTCTGGTGTGAAGGACCAACCAAAACTAAAGATGTTATCTGTTGAGAATCTTAAAATTTACCTTGGCTCTCTTTGGTACATTCACAAGAGTTCATAAGAGCAGTAGCCAGATCATTAATTAGAAATGAATTCTTCACAAATCCGTGAATTTGACTGATCCAGTTCAACTCTCTAAGACAAAGTTGATTTATAAATAACTGATGGCCTGTACATCACATAAAAACCTCTAGAAGACTTGATATAATGTTGTATTCAAGAAAATACTTTTATAATCCTTTATGTTTCTGCATCTTTTGAAGGTTTAAAGTTCCAGTCTCCATTACTGCACAAAAAAAAACCCTTTAGTGATTCATACCAAAAAGAAACTCATATAAGGTTTAAAACTACATGAAGATGAGTAAATTATAGTGAATATAAGTCAACTAATCCTTTAAGGCATCAATTTCATGAGGATTCTGCAGAGAAGTATTTCTCTGTGTCTTGGGCAGTGCTGGAGTTACAGTGCTCTCACTCTCTCTCTCTTTCTCTCTCTCTGAACTGTCTCTCCTTGTTATGTATTCTCTTTGAGATGCAGTGGCTGACAGTAGGAAGGCTCCTGTTTGATATGTGGTGCACGCATTAATTTAGTCGTTGGGTTCCTGCAGATGTCAGCACAGTGGTTCATTAACAGTGTTTGTTTTATCAGAAAACTTCAACACACACACAAACATACAAGCACATGCAAACATGCATGCAAATTGACTATAGATGGAATTCAGCAGAGAATTGGTTAGCACCATCCAAAGGTGGATGAAAATGACCACATGGAATAAAACACAAGCAAGAAACATTTTAAATACGTGGTCTTGGTAAGAGGATAAAAAATGGGGATGAAGGGGAGAGGTGCAGAGCTAGTGGAAAGAGAGGAGCAAGTGACTGTCATAAAAGGTGGCAGAACAAGTGAGAGATGGGAAAAATGACTGAGCGAGCAGGATGAGCAACCGAGTGAGACCCATGAGAGAAGGTGCTGAGAGAAAAGGAATGAAGCTGAGAGAGAGAGGCAAAAGGAGCGGTTTCATTCCAGAAGATGTCATGCTGTCAGGCCAGCCTGAGTCTGCTGCTGGCACCGCCGCCCCCTCTGTACCCTGTGCGCCATGTGTGCCAACCTCTTGCCAACAGCCAGGCCGGCCTTTTCCCTTTACCCAGCAGATGCCACTCAATCTAGTCTAACAGACAGCCATCACCGTGCCAGCACACACCCGGCGTGCGAAGAAGGGGTAGCAGGGCCAGATACAAGGGGCAGAAGCACACACCGAGATGCCAAATATAGCGACAATTTTCACCACCCCTGTGTAAGTTACCCCCACCCCCAAGTCTCAGAGAAACAGACACACTTTCCTCTCCTGCTCTAACACCCCCGCAGGCTTCTGAAATATTATAATTCTGCTTCCTGACTCCCATTATTCTGCGAGTGTGACATGTGAATTGTAATTAGTATCTGTGGGGTGAGCAAAGAGCGAGCCCTCCACACTCTGGGGGGCTAGATGCAAACTCCAAGAGGCTTGGGCCCATCTCCAGATGCACTGTGCGATCCGGCGGGCCCCACCCTGTGGTAATTTCCCTCCCCAGACCCTGTGTGAAAAACACCCTTCCCCTATGGACCCCCTCCCTTTTGTTTCTCAGCTTGCTCAGGCCAAAACTGGGCCAGTCCAGAACTAGGCCAGATAGAGTCTGAACGGCACTCACACCAAAAGGGTTAAGCTACAGCACGCAGAGCCTGTATCGATAACCCTGCAGTGAGGTACGCGTGCTCTATAGTGTAGGTTGGCAGGGCTAGACTTCAGGGATTGGGGATAATGGGATGGCGCTGGTACTTAAATCTCAGTGAACCACGACAGCACAAGTAATTAGCGCCGCAGATCCATACTGGAGGTGCTAATCAGAGCTAATGTAAGGGTGCTCGCAGCAACAGCCAACCCGTAGACCAGGGAATCCGTTCTCTGTCCTTTCCTCGGCGTAGCTTGGGCAACGGTAAAGCTGCTATGGCAAGCTCGTCTCCCCACTGCCCTCCAGAAACAGCGAGAGGGAGGGAAGGAGGAAAGAAAGGAATTCTAATTTAGCAGTGGTGTCGAAGGACAAAGATGGGGCTGTGTCCTGTCATTGAAGGTTCATTAGAGGAACAATGGTGTCCTAGCGATTTCATTACGAGAGGTTAATAAGCAGGAGCGGGGCAATTCATTACCCAGAATGCATTCTGTTGTGGGGAGAAAGGGCCAAGAGGTCTGAGGATCAGTTGCTCGTCATTTTACCTCCTGCTGCATATACAACGCAAAGGATCAGTGATAAATGCTTGGAGAAGGCTGAAAGGCTTGTGTTAGAAAGGTTGGGGTTTTAGCTACGTGAAGAAGATGGAATTGAAAGGTGCTTTTCCATTCATGCATTTCGTAGACACTTTTATCCAAAGCAACTTATATGGCATCCAGGGCATACAGCATGTGTGCAGCACACAGAAAAATGCATTCTTCTGAAGACCCAAGCAGGTATGTGAGAAGGCAGAAAAATGAACAGTGTTTGCAAACTGGACACAAGCCATCTATTGTGTGGATTTAAACCTGATAATGACTATTAAAACCGCAGATCATTCCTCGTCAATCAGCTCGCTTGTTTTATAGCCGCAGGTGGCTCAACAGAACCATAACCTGTATAACTAGGCCACCGTCCACATGCCCTTCCGGCTAATTCTGAGAGTCATGGAGATATTTTGCCAAAACCATTCCGGAATGCGGTAATGGGCCAAAATAGTTCTGTTTTAGCAGAGGTCTGGCAGACACCAATTGATGAGGCAGCATTAGCAGTCTGTGTCGCTTTCACGCCGTACGCTAACGGTAGCCTTTATGCACGAAACCCAGCACATTAGCACGGCTAAAACAGATTTGGCTACAGTCACAGGGGGAGCATATTTTAACGTAACTACCTGTAAAAAGCCTGTTTCATGGAGCGAGGCTCACCTAAAGCAGAGATAATGATAGACTGATTCAGCACCATGGGAAATCAAATAGCAAAAAGGTGCCGAAGTGCATGCTTGACAGGCCTGTTGTGAAAAAGAGAAATTATTAATGCTTTCAAAAAATAACAGGATAAAAAAAAGTGATTGCAGATTATATCCATTTAGGTTTAGCTTATACACCTCCACGACAAGCATCAGTACCGTTCTGCAGCAATGGAATGTTCTGCGTATGTTATGAAAACCGGAAGATCAAAACATTTTGCGGGCAGAACAGAGATGCGGTCTCTTTAAATACACATGCATTAATGCAAAAACAATGAGAATTTTCATCCGTCAGGCACATCGCCGAGAGTGCTGACATAAAAAATAAATATTCTTAACATGTGTATCTCAACAGGAAAATAACCAGCACTTTAATAAAAGGAGTAGAGTCATTTCCTTGTGTCACAGATGTATGCTGAAAGCTCATTGTTATACCTTAGTTGTGTTTTCTCCTTTCTCTCCTGAAATGTGTGTGTATAATGGTCTGTCATTACCACCTCTCTCGCTGTGTGCTTCTGTCCCCTGCGTTCAGACTTTGAAGAGAGCGGTTGTGAGCACGTTATGTGATTTTCACAGTAGCCTCTGATGGTCGAGGTAATTTAGTTGTTTTAAAACAACAGAGCGACAGGACATTAGTATTCTCCTGATCTGTGTGTGGAAAGGTTACTACTTTACCTGCTGAATATCAGTGATGGACACATATATCCAGAGATGGATGGAGTGCCGATGTTCAGCACAAGCCTTGTTTAATAAAGAAAATGGCGGTAGAAGCTTTGACGGGCCTTTTTACGCTATTGAGAAATACCTGCCTCTTACATTATCAAAGCAAACAAAAAGAACAGGCACTTATTGCCAGATATGAAAAGTGCCCATTTTTCCTGAAAGTAAAAGTCTCTGCATACATGTAGACGTTGCTTTTTTAGTGTTTGTGATGGAACAGAAGAACAAAAAAAGAATTTACACTTTCTGAATGCTCTGAGGCAGATTCAGTTGGCCCTTTAAACCGTGAAGAGGAAGCCGGTAACTGACACCGCTGAGATGATGCTAATCAAACAAGCTCCTCTCTTCTCCTCTCCTAGCCAAACACGTTGAGGCAACTTCCCAGTCACGTCAAAGTGACAGCGCAACAAAACACAGACAGATTCTGTCTCTATTTTCATTCTGCTGGCATTGGCATGCTAGTTTGTTGTGCATCGACATCAGAAGTTGGGAGGAAATGATGGTGTTTTTGTCTGTCTTTGCGGGCTTTAGTTTGATATGCCGTGCATTCCTTTCAAGCTATTTGTTAGAGTCAATTTCCCCCCAGTCTCTCCTCTCCATGCATTTTATGCTCCGATCTTGCAAACAGAGAATGGAGCATCAGAACATTAGAAAGGGATGAGGGGAGCAAGGGAAACAAGAAGAAAGGAGAGGAAAGAGGAAGAAAGGCTTAGAGAGGATGAGTTGAATACATAAGTGAACTGGGGAGCACTTCAAAATAGAAATTTGTTTCTATTTGTTTATTAGTAGGGCTTAAAGGAATAGTGCAGCCAAAATGACAATTCTGTCATCATTTACTCACCCTCATGCTATATCAAACCTGAAGGACTTTTTTTTGCATCTGTGAAACACTAGAGAAGAAGTTCTGAAGAATGTGCTGGCTATCTTTCCATGGAATTACAGTGAATGCATGCGGAATAAAGCTTTCGAGCTTAAAATGCTCCAGAGACAAGGAATACAAGCAGTCACCAAAATGATGTCATAATTTAGTTTTTCTCTCCAGTGAATATCAGAAAGTTTCGATTCATGAATCAGTCCTGCTTACCGCATATTCAAAAATAATTAATAGTTTACCTCACAAGTCTCTAAAACATGGTAAGTTGAACTGGAGTAGATGTCGGTATTTTCAGTCTGTTCCTCAGACAGAGATGTACGAATCCAGAAGTCTTGGAAAACACAGAATCCTACTTTTAAGGTGCTTTTAAATCTTTTTTGAAGCTTAAAAACTTTAATCTTCTCTGGAAAACATCTGTAAATTCTTCACAAATGATTTTCCTCTAAGGGAAAAATTGGTTATACAGGTTTGTAATTCAACACTGGGTTGAATTAATTTTCCTATCCGTTAAAACATTCGTGTGTCAGCTCATGCTAGCCGGCCAGTGTAAGTTGTCTTCTTCAGGCCTCTCTGCCTCTTTAGTCTGGACGGTTCTTGGAGAGGTAAAAGGGAGAGAAAGAGACGGATAAAGAGAGAGGGTGAAAGAGAGCAGGGGCTTTGTGTCAGGTGCTGCTGAAGTGGGCAGCTGCACTGTACACTCCTCCTCTGCACTCATTCATTCTGACATTGGGATGATTACTGTAATCAAGACTCACTTCTTCCAGCGAGGGCTGTCAGACACACATCTCTGAAACACCGGACTGGACACAGCATGTGTTGAAGAGAAACTCGATGCCTAGACAAAAGACTTCACAATTAAACAAGGAATTTAAGCTAATGCGGATATTGCCACAGAGTGCTTAAAACTCTCAAAAGAGAGATCTATAAATTGATTTGAATGCTTTGGGTTGCTTAATAGTATATGCAAATAATGGCAAATCAAAGCACATGTCCTTGTTTTGTCTCCGAGGCCTTGTCCTGTGTCGCTGCGCTTAATGCCAAAGAGAACAACTTCTATCTCCACCCCAGCAGAAACGAGGGCCAGCACAAACCTACACCGCCATCTAGTGGATTCATTGAAGCTAGTTTCTTTTTTCCTGACCTTTACGCCCTCCAAAACTCAAATACTGATATTATGAGTGCAAATTGCTTCAATTAAAAAACAGAGTGATGAGCATAACTGCTGTGTTTCTAAATAAAAAATGCAAAAGGCATCAGCATAATATTGTGTGTAATGCAAAATTCAGGATTTTCGAGGTTCTACAGGTTTAAGTGATAAAAGTGCCTGTTGACTTAAGTTATATAGGCGCGCATGTGTCTGTGTGTCTAGGTGGTGAGACTGTGTGTTTATGTGCATTTGTACGTGTCCGTGCGTGAAGTGAGGCATATTTGTGTTTGTAACTGTCTGTTTGTGTTTGTGGGTCATGCATGTCTATGTGACCCCTTCCACATGGCAGATGAGGCTTACAGCACAGTAGCTCGCTCATGTATGTGTGTGTGTCCCTCACCTCTCAGTAATGAAATCATACGGGTCATCGGGAGAAGGCAAGCATGCCACCGAGCCAGGTCACCCAGCGGCTCGGAACTAAGCTGGTTTGACCCAGTCTGGTACTGCCTGCCAAACTCACACGAATACACGTACACACACCAGCACAGGGGAGCCAGCCTGCTAAATAAAACATAAAAATATTATTTTTGCAGTTTAAAATTATTTTTATTTTGAATGTTGTTGTTTTTTAGATTAATAATATGGTCTTAATATACAAAAGTATATTTGTATGTTGTATGTATATTGTTGTCTAAATTATTTGTTGTGTTATATTAATAATATTGTTTCAATATAAGTGTATTATATTTGTATATTATTGTGTTATCATACTGTATTATTTTTATTATTACTATTATTATATTATATATACTATATGTTATATTTTCTATATTAGCATATCAGTATCAACAGTGTCTGCCTGGATGACAGTAACAGAAAAGCTCTGCAGCTAAAGTCCTTAAAAAGAGCTGAAGGAGTTCTCTCTATAGTGTAAATACCCTCCGTTTCCCCCCATAAGACTGTGGGTGGGGACACAGGAGCGAGACATAGATTACGCATACAAATATTACAAATGCAATTGTCTCCAGAACACGGGCAGGCAGCGGTTTGGAAATTGACTTTTTGATTATTCAGTTAGTACGATAATTAAATATTCCATGCCCAGGGTTCCGAAAGCCACTGAACCATGCCAACGATATTTAACAGGGCTTGACAGATGTTTTAAATAATGTTTATTTATCAATACAAATATAAAACGCCTAAAACTGAAACTCCACATGCTCCATCCACCCACAAGATCAATATTTTCATTGTTGAAGTAAAAAAAAAAATGTGTAGTATAACTCCTATAGGACAAGAAAATATGCAGCAAAAGCATATTTACAGTTCTGATATTTTATGGGTATATATATATAATATATAAGTTGCATATAAAATATATGTTTTTCGACGTCTCAAATTAAACAGTAGCTATATTTCTATACTTCTCGTGTCCCTGTAAATTAAAATATGTAAATTAATAAAACATTGAATATATAGCAATAAAATATACATTTAAAATATATCTCTGTTAATGCAAAATTATGATGTTGTACAGCTACATGAACATCCACTCAAACCTTAAGTACTTACAACCCCCGTCAAAATAACACAAATTATTAAATCAACTAGCAAAAAAAATCTATTCAAATGTATGAACTATAAATTACATGGCCATATTTATTCACTGTCACCATAGCAACCCAAAATTATCCAAAAGATTATTCTGTGATTCTAATTAGAGAAACTGTGCATCGTAACATGCAATATCTTTATGTATTTCCTTCTAAAAACGCCAATGCCGTTCAAGATCAACACATCATTTGCAAGTCCAACAAAACCACACTGAATATAAGAGCAAAAGCAGTGCTTTTCTGGTGTTTTCAAACTTTCATCCATTAAAAGGTTCTCTGGAAATACACAGCTGAATAATCTGAAGACCAGAGGAAACTGTAAAGGACCAAAGATACCGTCACCAGGCACCACAAGAAACCTGATGACTTGATGTATCTGCTTGTCTGGATGGAGAAAGTAAGCCTACTGTTCGTGAGTATCCCTGAACAATGATCCTCTCAGCTCTATGAACAAAGACTCAAAGATTCTTTGCTGTTTACTTACTGCTATAAGATCTAAGCAGCCAAAATGAGATACGTTTTGTTTAAAGATTCCGTAAAGTTATGACATTAAAGTTAAGGTTTTTAAAAAAAAAGATAAGTTTATGTAGCATTACAAAGCGTTGTTACAGAATTTGCTATTTTAATATATA
>JAUYWG010000039.1:5234861-5261087 GCA_034779775.1 Enteromius afrohamiltoni | reverse complement strand
TATATATATTTGTTTTTTTAATTCAGACACATTCTCTCTCTCTATATATGTATTTTAAAATATCTATTTATTCTATCCAGCTCGCCCATTAATACTTTGCTGAAGATATTTAAATCTGGGAAACAACATTCTTGTTAATGTACCATTGAAGTTTTTATAGATTCCTTCAGTATAAAAGCAATTCAGTACCACTTGTGTTTGAATGAGCGGGTTTGTGTTGTTGTAAATGTCAAGCGCAGGACCGGTGGCGTGTTTTGTGGAGCACTGTTTTCAAAAATAAACAGATCAGAAACTATTAAGACTGAACTCATAGAATATTCATAACTCCTCTGTTAGCCCTGTATGACAAGCCGTCACAAAAGCCTCAGTACATTCTCCTTTCTATTGCTTATGTCCCCAACACATGGAGTCTTGGCTGCCACTTAAATCAAATTAGTAATTAGCAAATTGAATCAACAATTAGAGCAAAAGAGCTACATGGAATTAATGTCAGCACGGTCATTTTTGTCAGGCTGTCACTTAAAGTCCAAAAAAGCTTTTCCTGTGGTGGTGCTCGGTGTTCGCTTTTTGTACTGCTCTGAGCTCTACTGCCAAAGTCGAATGAGCCTCTGTGTTTCTGAGAGACAAAGTTGTGTGTGTGTGTGTGTCTGTTTGTTCAGCTCTGTGTGCCCTCCTCAGACACACAGACAGTGCCCGCTGCTTTCACTCCTTTCTCTTCTCATCCCTATCGACGTTTTTCACTTTGCTCGAGCGCAGCTCCAAGTTGGAGATGTCAAAAATATTGCTAGCAGAAATGGAAGTCTCCTCATTATGCAAATTGGGGCTCCACTGATGGGCATATTCTGTTTTAGGAATTACATTCCCTTGTCACAAGTCAGATTGCATTTGAGTAACTTTACAGGAATTGTCACCAAGATTTGAAAGTGGGTGTCCTTTCATGCCAGTCTCGATTTCATCAAAAGTAAAAATAGACATATGTTTTTTTTTTTCCAAAAAAATAAAATAAAAATCATAAATCTGTTTAAATGGGAAAGGTTGTTGTGCGGACACACGTGAATAATAAAACAGAGGAACGTTTGGAATTTGAATAAATGCATTTCAATTCAACTATTTGTAATAAAATATGGTAAAGAGCTCAATTTACTGTATATTTTAAAATCATTTTCCACCTCCTCACATGTTCAGCATTGAGAAACATGACAGCTCCTCCTGCAAGGGAACATTAATAATCATGTTCCATTAAAAGTCACTAAGCAAGGCAGAACACAATGCAGTGTCAAAATAAAAGAGTTTTTTTCTCTCTCTTCTCTCAGATTCCTCGAGAAATGTGTTATATTCCAGATTATCACAGGTTGAAATGAACCTGGCATGCGCAAACAGACATTTTCAGCTTGATAAATCATTAAAATATCACTTTGGACTAAAAAAGTCAAAACTATTTGACAGTGCAATCCTTTTGGATCTCAAAGTCTAAGCCTCAAGAAGATGTGAGCTTGCCATCATTTTATCTTGCTAAACTAAAATTCTAGTGCATTCTAAATGAATGATTATCGAAGAAGAATATCTATTTAAAAGCATCGATAATATGGAATTATCGGTAAGTAAATAAATAAATAAATAAAGCACATTAAAAGGACATGTGCTATGACATTTTCTGAAAATAAGTGCTGTCAGAATTCCCTAAATTTGTTCAGGCTTATTTCAATATTCATTAAATTTTCTGTGATGTTCAGTTCAGCAGTTTTGATTAAGCATTAATTAGCAGCCAGGGGGGAAACCAAACAAAATAAGTAGCTGAATTGCTAATGAATATTATTTGGAAATGGGTAAGATCCTGCGTCTAGAGTTCAAGAGTTCTCCAGTCACCCTCTCTCCAGCAGAAACTATTATTATTGTTTTAGTAACTCGAACATACCCTCAGATCTAAAATTCAGAGTAAAATATCCTTCGCTTAAGACAAATATGCATATTTAAAATTATCTTTAAAATCGAATTATTTTTCTTTAGTTATTTATATAAAACACAAATAATATAAAACACACACATGTAATTTTGTCTTGTAATTCAAACACATATCCATAACTGTTAGCAATACCCAATAAATGGAGTTTAACATTTCTGCTGTCAATGTTAAATTTAGCACTTTTGCATTTGACTTTCTTCTTAAAATTACACAGTAAGTAAATGCATCTCTAAAAAGCTGTCACTCACTAAGAAATTACTATGCCATAATATTAATAATGTATTATTAGTAGTAGTGGTATTATAATTAAAACAACATATTTATAAAATTTTGTTACATTTTGTATTATTATTATTATTATCATAGAGCACGGATGTCTTTAACCTTTCTGAAATATTGTGTTTGCCTTTAAGGGTTAATTAAAATGTAACACCATTAATATGGAATATTATTCATTAGTTGTGTTCAATGCATATTCAAAACCTAAATTTTTTTTCTTAGATATTTCAAAATGTATTAGTAAAATTTAAATATAATTTTACATAAATGCATACAATTTTCCATGATTTATCCGTACCTCATGTCATGAGGAAAATGGTCAGGAAACCTAAACTGATTTATTCTTGTATTTTAATGTATGTGCATTTATCAAATGACTAAATATTTACATATTACAAAAGAAAAAAAAAACTCTAAAATGCATTTTTAACTATAAATTTTATTTACATTTAAAAATATACACCTTAAAAATGTATATATATATATTTTTTTTTTTTTTAATTATTATTATTTTTTTTTTTATAATAATAATGCATGTCTGTTGTCTCAGCTGTAAAACTAAGAAACAATGCAATGGCATTATTTGATCTGTTTCTGTTTGGTGAAAGGGTTTAGGAGCTCAGAGCCCAGTAAGACATGGATAAAGACTACAGGCAGAAAATAAATGATACTGTTACCGTGGCATTAGCCTTAAGCCAGGGTACGATATTTGAATTGTATCGGTGAATTATAATCAGGTATTTTAGCTTAGTCAAGCTCAACCTAGGCATCAGCCATCTGGTTTGGGTAGACGGGTTGACAGAGGCAGAGTGTGTGACGGTGTGTGTGTTTGTATATGCATGTGTGGAGAGAGGGTGAGGGGAATGTCTCTATTCTCCTGCTGCAAGCCCCACAACTTCCTTTAAAATCTCTAAATCTGCGTATTGTGATGTGAGTCCACGAAGCCAAAATCCACAGTAAACACCAAATGCCGGACCGACCGCTGAGTGGAGAGCCTGACTACCTGCATCTGTGGTGTTTATTTTGGGTATTAAGGCAAAGAAAACATATGACATTTTCATTTAAATTTGATTATTTTTTATACTCACAGAATAAGAAGTATTACAAAGAAGGCTTCCGAGCAGTCTTGTCCTTAATCCAGACGATAAAGAAAAGAAGCGAGTGTTTGTGTGTGTGGGTTTGTCTGTGTTTGTGTTGACCCAGGTGACCTACAGCATCTGCTGTTGCCCCGTGTCCATTAAAAGTGCTTCCTCCCCCACAACACCATTCCAGGAGAGAAGATTCTGCTTTTCAGGAAAAAAAATTCCTATTCTCGCAGCGTACACTTTTCGCTTGGATTTTCAGAATAATCTCTAGCTTTAGAACAATTTGAAACTTTGAAGTTTTAAAAGGAACAATCTTTTTGTTCTTCAGCTGTCCTTCGCCTAAACATGTATCATCTGTAAAACTTCCTTCAGGTCAAATATCATGCTACAAACGTCTTAAACTGAAAAGCTATTGTTTCGTTTAAATAAAAGACAACCGTTTCTCTCTCTCTCTCTTGCGCACACACGCCCTCTTTCTCTTTATTTCTCTCTACCTATCCCCTTACACCCTTTCACAATCCATTACCACAAATTAGGGTTCAATAAAATTGCTATTCAGAGATAATTAGTGGCTGGTTTTGTGTAGCAGGGTCGTGAAGGGGGTGTTAGGGCTTCTGCAGCTGTGGGGGAAAGTGAAGTGTGACACAGTCAGCCATGGCAGCCTGACCCCGGCCCCGTGGTCCAGCCGGGCCCCAGAGCTTTCATACAGACCGGTCTCACCTGCTGAGACACTAAGCAGCTCCAAATTAAACAAATTATTTCAATCTCCCATCTCCTCTTTATTCTTTCATTCGAAACCCCAAGCAACAGCAAACTGCCACACAATGAACTCAGTTTCACCGCTGATTAACGAGGAGAAGACGGGGGGAAATCTGCACTTAATTAGGGAAAGCTCGTCTTTCATTAATTATCACTTTTTAGCAAACACAAGTCTTTCTTCATGTTTTGCAAAGGAGTGAAATATTTTTCCAGGGTGACAGGGTTTGTGCTCGGTGAATTTGTATGTAATTGTACAACAATGCATATCATTTCGGTGGCCATTTGTCCCACTGTCCCAGTCACGCATGTTTAATAATTTAGAATAATATATTTTAACGTTTTTGTTTTATTTATTTTTTTTAATGAGAAATCGGAATAGAGAATATATTCTAATTTTGTTTTTCTTATCATTGTGTCATAAAATTAATGTCCATGATTATCATATTATCACATTATTATCACATTCATTTATGTCACTGCTGAATCACAACTGAATAGCTTTTTTGTTTGTTGCATTTTTAAGCTTATGACAAACACAGCAGTCAAAGGTTTGTGACTTCATGATATTTTTTGGAAGAAATTTAATATTCATGAACAATGATGAACAGTTACTCGTACAAATAATAAGCAAAGCTGTTAATAATAGCTTTTTTTATGTTTTATTTAATTTATTTTAAATGATGATTATTACTTCATACGTTATGGAATCAAAACTATATTATAATTTATGTTTTTGCCATCGTTTCATCAAAATATGTCTCTGATTATCATATTATCACATTATTATCATGTTCATTAATGCCACTGATGCATCACAATTGAATAGCTTTTTGTTCAGTTCATTTAAAGTGTATGAAAAACAAGGCAGTCATAATTGTGCGACTTCGTGATCTATTCTGGGAGAAATCAAAATTTCATGAACAATGACGAACAGTCACTTTTGTAAATTATTATGCAAAGCTGTTCAGCATTATACTGCTTTCAACTAATTTAAAAATCACCATGCAAGACACATTTATTGAGTTTTACTTTACAAAGAATAATATTACATCCAAACTGCTGAAGGCTTTTTACCCTTCTTTTTTTTTTCTTTCGAAAATGCGAGAACATTTTATTTAAAATCAAATTGGTTTCACCTAATTAACAAGAAATAGCTGCTCAGTGGTGTCACATACCTGTGATATATGTGAGGTTTAAAAATGAGCATCAGGCGAGTGTCAAAAGTCAGTTACGATACCTGTAATGTCATTGTGTAAAAGCATCTATTAAAGCACTTAAAAGAATCATCTGAATAGAGACTATTACAGATTTCTGTAACCAAAGTAATTTACAGTTCTGAGCCGTAGGCTCTGGACGCAGCGGTCACTATGCATCAGCAATCAAGAGGAATGTTTACCCCAGTCGCAGACAGTCGGATAGAAGGTGGAGGTGGTCCGTCTAATAAGGGCAAAGTGCCACCTTTACCCCTGTGCCCAGTGGACACAAAAGGCCTGTGGGCTGCCCATTCTAGAGGTCAGAAAAGGATGTGATGCCATGCGAAGGAGAGTTAACTGCTGCAGCCAACAAAAACAACGTTACAATAACTGGGCACGAATACAACCAAACAGAGAAGTAAATCCTCTCTGGAAGTACAGAATGAGTGTGACTTTTATTCTTTCTTTCTGACGGAGGTCTCTCACATGGCAAACATAACATCCTAAGCACCCTGATCAGCAATTATGCACTTATGAGATCTCACACACGGCAGAGAGGAACTAATTCTCTTGAGAGCTGTAACAGTGTAGGAACACACTTCCCTCTGTATGAACTGGAACTGAGTCAAGCCATTAATGCACATTAGTCATACATTAAATACAAGTCAAACAATTACATGCCACGTAGCAGCGTTAAAGCTTGCCATCCGACTGACTCTTTAGGTCATTGGAACCTGTTTTAAAAAAATGTGTCTTTCACTCCAGGGCTGTACTTTTTGTATGTGAAAATGTGCAAGTTTCTCATGTCTTCACCTGAGTAGAGGTCAACCAATTTCTGCTACTTATTTTGGCACACTGTGTTGATTATTCTGCCAAATTAAAGCACATTAGATTTTAGCTAATTATGAGACCACTCCACAGTTCAAAATATGCAAATTGCTATTCATCTCTTTTAGTGATGTGCTAATTTACTGCTTTTTAAAAATGTATATTAATGTGGGCAAAAACTCTGTAAATGGCTCTGTGGACAGAGAACAGGTCAAAGAAAAGGCAGGAAAATCATGAATCGCCAACCTTCAAAATAATTCACTTCAAACAGCATGCAATCAGAAGACCTGCCTAGAACATCTCGCCTGCATAAACAGTCAAAGGACCAACACAAACAAGAATTTATTTGATGAGCAAAAGTTACTGATTTTTTTATTTATTCCTTTTTTTTTTTAGAGGGAGAATATAAGGAAAATGCTATATATTAAATTAAAAATGTAATTCGCTTGCAAATGTGAAAGCAAATACTGAGAAAAATCAGTGTTATCATTAAATTAAATTATGTTGTTGATTACACTGTTTCATCAAAAATAAGGGATATATTACTGAATGTTGCTGACTAATTGCCTTTTAGAATATTTTTAATTATTCTGTATCTTCTTTAAGAGCTGTCTCAAGGGTTCTCTAAATTAAATTTCAATAATTGGCAAAGAAACATAAACTCTATTGGGTCATTTTTACTTTAATGAATGCAGACTGTGTTTCCAGGGAACCTCTTTATTCCTTATTGGGTATTTGACTGAAAACATGTCTGTGAGCTTTTTTAATCAATATAAGGGTAATATACATATATATATATATAAATGTACAGTGAAAAATATCTATTTCGGTTGATCTGACAAATCACCATTTCTTTTCATCATATTTTGCCCATTTAAATAGTTTTGCAATTTAAAAGTGCAAATATTCAATGTCTATTAATTAATGAGGTCATACATTTAAAAAAAAAAAAAAACATTGTTAAAATAACATGCATAACACAATTTGCATTAATGACCACCAGTTGTTTACAACGAATGTGAGCTGAAATAACTGTAAAAACACTGATAACACAAAACGGCAAAGTACTTTCTAAAACAAAACAAAAAAAACAACACTTAAAAATGATATAACACTTGAAATTTATAAAAATGATATTCTAACCAGATTTAAATGTAAAGTTTGTACTATGCAATCCAGTGAGTTTAAAGGTTTACAAGCTACAAAACAGAATTTACATTGTACAAAACCACACAATTTGTCACTTGCACTAAGCTTTTAAACATACAAAATTTCAGGATATATTTTGTTATCGCTGACTAAGATTATGCATATCTAGAAAGTCTTAAGCAGCATATATGAAAATACCATGCACTTTGACCTCTCCAGCACATTTGAGTCACCCAGAGCACCTTCACAGAGGAGACTCTAATAGACATGTAGATGAGTGACAGCAGACAGTCACTGCATGCATGCTGCAGCAGACTGTAGTGTCAAAAGCACCTGTCAAAAAATCAGTCAACTGCCATTATCAAACAAACACCTCGCCCTATCGTATCACTAGCAAAGTGCCAAAGATGCCCAGAGTGCTGCAACGCAGGGTTTGCCTCTGTCTCCGAGCTCTTCTTGACAGTCTCCATGCCAGGGTCTGCTCATATTTACATAGCAAAAGGTCACAAATAGCCTCCAGGCCCTCCGTTAATTAGAGACAGCTTTTTAAAAAGAGAGATAATGAGAAAGACAAAAAAGAAGCAGTTATATAAGACATTTCATCTGCAGCTGATAAAGAACCATGGCTTTCTTTGGAGGGAGAATGTGTCATGTTCTTCTGAGGGGGTGGTAAGGCGCCGAACAGAATGGCAGGGTTTGGGCGAGCGTGTGACGTTAACACAAGGCCAAGTCAGGCTGTGAAACATCCCCAGATTTTACAGATTTTTTCGGTTGTTTTTTGGGGGGGTGGGGGGTTAATTTCACAGCGTCTGTTCAACAGCGCCTTCTGCAATGTTCAAGCAGCTCTGAAGTGTCTTTTGATGAGCTCTTCGCTCTCTCAGAAGACGTTGACCATGCAATGATATTCAGATGACCGGGCTCGTATGATCTCGCTTAGCCAGATAAGCGAATCAACCTTTATAATTCAATGTGACAAGCTGACAAGAAAAATGAGTGTAAAATTTTATACTTATATGAATTTTTGTGTCAGATTGCCGTCTGTGCACTTGTTTTTCTCTGAGTCCATAGCCGAGGGCTTCTTTGTGCCTGGTTCGAGCGCACTTTGTTTCCAGGCCTTCAAACAGATCGCCCTTCGCCCTAGTGAATTTGCTGATTAATTTTGGATGCTCCCCTTAATTAGCACCCCAAAGGAAGAGTGTGTTTCCTCGCCCGTGTTCCGTGGACAAAAAAGTAAGTCTGAGGAAGAATGACCCTGAGGAGACAGACGTGCTGATGTCCGAAATGACATTACAGGAGCCACCTCTCGCCTTAGCTCTTCGCTCTCGCTCTCTCCGAGGACGTGTAGACCTGGATCTAGGCAATGCCCGAGGAACTCCTAGGCCTTTTAATCAGTGGCTGGAAACAAGCCTCCTATTAGTCTAATTTCATTCTCATTCCCGCTGACAAAGACCAAGCCACACAAGATGCCACCCGACGCCTGAAACATGCTGCGCTTGTGCCAGAGCTAGTGCCGCTGGGCAGTAATTGGTGGCACTTTAACTTCCAGGGAAATTGGCAGATGACGGATGGGGGTGAAGTAAAAATGTGATTCGTTTTTGAAATCAGATAGAATTTTGCTAATTGGGTTTGTAAAGCCACCATCATATTCTGACAGCCAACTCAACTGCACGCTGGGCTCCAGGCGAGGTCTACAGCATCACGCCAACTTTGAAGACAGTGACATGGTTAAAAAAAAGACAGAGATGGAACAAAATCAGACGAAAGACGGACTGACCATCCGCTGCACCTGAGGGACGATTAAGCTCACGTGCTCATTTGTTCATTGTACTAAGACAGACATAGTCTATGCAGCTGAGTCGCCACACTCACATTGACTTTACAGGAACACTTTAAGTGAAGAAAAGTTAATCATCATCAACCAGATGCTATTTTTTATGCCAGTAGCTTACTGTGAAAGGCCTAAGAAGAAGGATTTACTTTAGTGGCCTCTCAAATGCATTAACTTCCAAATAAAACAACAAATTAAATCCAGTCAGGTGGCAGCCTAAGTTTGAATCTCAGAGATAATGAGCTTTCTGCATATGCTACCATCATAGCAGAGTTGTTCATAAGAGTTTAAATGGGAGCCAAGAAAGGGGTGCAAAGAGGCAGCTGTAAAAATGACAGTTTACATAACTCCAGGCCTATTACAGGACTCTACTGGGGGCCATTGAAAGCTTTGGGCAATTATCCACACATGCGATCCGCTGACTTCCTGTAAAACAGACATACCTGTTTGGGCTGCTGCTTGAAGTACAATCAGCCCCTTTGTGGTACAGAGAGGAAAGTAAGAGAAATCCTGTTACAAAAGGACATGAAGTGCCGGTGTAATTGGGATATTTGGGAGCGTCCTGTTTCAGGGCAATGGTAGGCGCTCCTGAAATGAAGCCGGTAAGAGTAGAGGGGCAGTTCGCCTTGGTTACTCGCCCTGGTCGTGCACCCCCCAAGCAACCCATCACTTTGTCGTCACACTGACACGGCGGGACCATCCGTGACGGGGCCGCGGTGATAACGGTCTGATCGGGAGGTATAAGTAACAAATGAGATCAATTAAAGACTCAGAGAGGGGCACCTGCCTAGAGCTCCGGTTGCACTAAAACGATCCCACCATCTTTGTTTCCTCCAGCAGGATTCCATTTGCAATCTCATCACTTCCACGGCTAACAATGGAGGTGATTGTTCCCTAATGGAGAGGGAGCTCCAGAAGGATAGCCTCTTCTCCAGACCTCAGGGTATCACTAGCATCGGGGCCCCAGGCCAGAGATGAGAGGCAAGCTCGGCTACACTCATCCAAACTACTTCAAGCCTTTCTGTGGCCCCGCTCAACTTTTCAGGATCTCAACAAGCTTAATTTGTAACAAATTTGTAACTTCAACTCTCCTTAATTGAGTCAAAGAGACCCAAACAAGGGACTGATTGAGGTGGATAATGATGCCACAGGGGATAAAAGAGAAGCGCAAGAAAAAGAATCTGGCCAATGGTCTGACCTGTCCTTCTCTTATTGACAACATCCAGAACTTCTTAACGCCACAGATGCGTGGTACAATGGTAAGGCTCGAATCTTAACTCCTAACCTTAATCCCTGAGGTCCTGCATTGTTTCGGAAGGTTTGAGACACATTTGACAGATGAAGGTATTTCTTGGGAAACGCCATAAAAACGCAACACTAAGAGGGTCCCATCTGTCACGCAACATTCGGCCCAACGAAGGGTCAAGGTATACAGCACAGTTGTGTTACTCTACAATTACTCTTCTCGTAATGTCAGAAAGAGGAGCACAATGTGCGGGGGCTCCGCAAAATCACTGAAGTTGAATACACAATTATGAGGGATCACCATAACCGCGAGTGAGTGCAGTCTGTCTGAACCGCCGGGTGATTGTGATGGCCTGTCTGTTCTTCTCCTCAATTCATCCTGCGCCGTCTAACTGCTCTGTTTACCATAACCTTGCAATCAGCCCACCTGACAGTGTACCATTACCCATGGTAACAAGCCTGGCGTAATTTCAGGCACAGAGTAGGCCATGCCGGAGACTGGGCTGATGGTGTATTGATGGTGTGCGGCTCTGTTATCTTTCCCCTTAATTTGTTTTCAAGAACTGTGATTTACATTTCAGTTGGATTAAACCTTTTAATGTATCGCCAACGTGAAGAGGGCCTCTCTGAACATCGCCTCTCCCCCTCCATCTTCCGTCCAGATTTCAAACGGCACATTTTCAGCCCTCAAGTGGAGAGGATTACAATTACAATTAAAAATCAAAAGCCCGAGTGTCCACCTAACGACTGCCCATCACCCTTTGTGCAGCTCTAAACAGCGTGCAGCGGGAGAAGAGAGGCAGGCAGATGTACCTCCACACTGGAGCATCAGTAGGTATTTCTGACACAGTTCGTCTTGTTATTACGCAATGAGTGTTATTTTAGATGAAAGTAGGGGCGGCCAATGACATGCAAATGTAAGTCATTTGGCAGCAGGTAAAAGAACATTCAGACAGGCCTTTTAAAACAATGGTGCACAGTTTAATACGGAGTTCAATTATCTGCCTTGATGTTCTTCCGCGTTCTGTAGATCCTGCCTGCCGTCGATGCTGGAGATAAATTCAGAATGTGTTACTTGTGTCTTCAACTCCTGTTATGTGTTTGTGGAGTTAAATTGTGTTTTTTTTCTAACTGTCAACCAGGTTACATAACATTATAAATAACAGGAGTTTCATCTTGTGTTTTCTGTGCTCATTCAACCCTTTTTTTCCCCTCTTCCTACCTGCTGTTTTAAAGGGAGCAAATAAAAAATTAAAGTTACACCACAATTGCACGTCCCCCATACTAGAAGTAAGAAAGAAAGAAAGATTTCTTATTTTGTAATATAGATTTTAAAAGTATTTTATTCAATCACTTTTAGTGTAATTGAATTGAGTTAATCAGAATCCACCCTCCACTACGGTAATATTACACAAATCTGCCATATACTCCGATAACCCATAATGTAAATTATGATATTTAGGCATCTTATCTGTTGGATATTCATTATCATTTTGCATTTTTTACTAAGATTTTTGAAAAACAAAATGTAAGTGGAAGAGAAATAAGCAATATCATTTGCACATAATATTATTCAAATAAATTCTTTGTCTCTAAGGCAAATGATATCAATGTATTTTTCTTCTGTGACACTTATATTGTTAATTTCTGCAATTATTTATGCTCAGATGTTGATACTTATTTCTGCATTATTAAATATATTGCTGTTCTTTTCAGTGATGATGATTTTGGATTTTTACAGAGCATAATCACACACTGTTGGCGTGATTATCTGCTGCCTAAAATTAGGCTAGCATATTTAATGTCTTTCTAATACTATAGCTCATGTTTAAAAACAACAACAACAAAAAATTATGATTAATGATGTACATGTCCCTATAGGTAGCCTACAAATAATTGTAAATTTTTCAACTGGCTGATAAAAGTAGATTAGTAGTAAAAAAATAAGCAGTAAAAAATGTTAACATCATTCATATTGTTTAAACACATTAATATGTTGGGCCGCAAGTAATGTACAACTCTAAACAACTCTTTCATTGCAAGATTACAGGCAAATAAAAGTGGTTCATTGGGTCTTATTTAATAAGAAGAAAACAATACACTTAAGGCTGTAGTAGAACACATTGCAATCGTTATTACAATCTTATTTTTTACTTGTACAGACTTTTGCAGCATATGAAAATACAATGTGTTACTAAAAAAGCAGCTTAATTGACATCTTGGTTGTTTAACAAATGTCAATATTTACTGTCTGTTGCACTGAATAGCCTCACAAAGCATGCTGTGAAAGGATTTCTAAGTTCTCGGTTCACCAGGGGGCGCCGTCTTGATTTTGCAAACCTTGTCGCGCCCAATTTTCTCCTGATCCCCAATTTCTTAACAACTAGCTGTTCCCTGTGCTGAAGGCGTTAAACTGCACAACAACTCCTAAATGTATTACTGGTAAGTTTAGTTGTTCAAGTGTTCTTATAAGCTTAATATGCATTCTTCAATGTTTAATATGTAGTTTCCACCTGAACAGAAGTTCTGCAGAGATCACATAATTCGGCGTTTGCCTTCAGATTTCCAGAAGATAAACATAGCAACCCGCTCAGTTCAGTGTTGTCAAATACTTTAGCGCCATCTAGTGGACGCAACTAGGGTGTGACTGCAGGTCTTTGCATTATTCGCAAACAAACGAAAAACTAAACTTTACCAGCCGTATTTGAAGTGAATTCAAACCTTGCATCAAGGTTATGCTAAAATCAAAATGCGTCCTTGCTTTAGGACAACTTTTTTTGATCAACTTCAAAGGGATAGTGCATCATGATCTGCATCTGTAAAGTGCAAGTGTTTAATGTGTAACTTGCCCTCTAAACAACTTAAAGTTCTTCGGTGATGAATTTGTGAATCTTGAGGGACATCTAACGTCTGTTGATCTTCTGCTCTGCCGCGGCCGTTTTATGCATTTTATTAGTAGACAAAAACATTAACTGCAAACGATTTTGGGAAACAAAGCGCCGGTGGGTGAAGGCGATGGGGGTAGTTCTGCTTGGTTTGGTGTTTATTCATTGAGCCTTTGTCGCAAGGTACTAGACGAGGTTCAAAGACAAGTATTGTAACAACATTGTTTCGTTAGGAGGTGCAGCGCTTTTGATGTCCTCCACTTGTGCAGCACCTGTAGCTTTGATAGTGAAGCTCTGGACCACACTGAAGAGACCACACCGGTTTATAAGGGTGTTTTGTTGTGGTTTTGTAATATAGACTACTTAATTTTAGCGCAAGCTCAAATTCTACATTCTTCATCCACGCATGAAGACCTTCTCGTGTTTGTGACCCGCGGTAGAAGACAGTACAATGCGCCGTTTTCTTTGCGTTTGTTAATGCATTCTACATTCTTCGACTCTTTTTACAAAGATCTACAGATTTACAATGCTTATGAGAATCTGCCGACCTTGTCAAACAAATTATGTGAAACATAGTCTATTTTTAAAAACGGCTGAGAGAGTTGATAAATTGTGTTGCATATCTAAATAATAAAATTGATTGAAAGTAGGCCTATACTCCAACCTCATCATTTCATCAAGGTATTGCTAATATTTCTTTAAGACATAGATTTGCATTGTTGTTTTAATTTATGATGTATTTGAATGTACACAAAATACTTATAGCCTCAAGGGATTGTATGGCTGAATCAAACGTAATTAAAATGCATTAAAAAGGAAAGCAAGTTTAATAGTGTACATTTAAGTAACTGTCCAATAGGTTAGGTAAAAAAATGTTTTTAAAAATGAATGGTAGACATTCTCAAGTCACCAGAATTGTTTTAGAATTACCAGAGCAGTTTAAACATGGCATTTCCATCTAAACTTTGTGGTACACTTACTGTAAACACTTAAAATGGACAGTTAATGGACAATTTAAGCCAAGGTTCAGGCTTTGAACAAGGTGTAATTTAAAGATCCTTCAGATCTCACACTGAAGGACAAAAGATTTGCTGATGTCTCCTTTTAGGCTTCTTTAAAGTAATGGACAGCTACTATCTGAAAGAGAAGATATAGTCAGACAGAGATGAACACAGGATAAGCATTCTTTGGTTTGGTGACCTAGTATTAGCATATATTACCAGTGACGCAAAATCAAAGCAGAGTTCTGGCATTGTTCTTGATGTCGGTTCTCTCTAATTCACCCTATATTTTCTGTTTGGCTTTTGTGCAGGGAAGTCAAACATAGAGGCTTTGCAATGGAAGAGAATGATCTGGAATGAAGTGCAAATCAATGATTGGTCAAGACATTCAGAAAAAGATGGAAACTCCTGTTACAGGTACACAACCTCTGGGAACCTTAAATGTTACACTTTTTAGTTGTTGGTTGGTCAAGTAGGCTTATAACAACAAAATGGAGACCCAAAATAAATGAATAGAAAATGGAAAGAAACCCAAAAGGGAAAATTCTGTTAATGACAAAAGAGTTACAATAACTACTTCAGCTGAAGTCTTAAATAGAAGTCACAGAACCATGTCTTTCCCTACGCCACCAAATTCTGGTTATTAAGGTGACCCATTTATTTGGGAAAATGAAGATTGAAAAGTTGGAAGATAACAACTGAAAGTTTTAATATGTGACATTTCCTAGCAATGAATGAATAAATAGCTAAATAATATATGAGATCGCATCATTTGTGTACTTGTGGGAACAGTCCACTGATGGGGACTAATATAATGATTAATATGTAATATATATAATATATTTAAATTAAATTGGCTGCAGCAATGTCATATAGAAACAATCTTCAACAACACGTCACATTCTGGTGTGAGGGAGAAAAAAAACAATCCGATCAGGCTGAATTAACTTACATTTATTTTACCTGTAATTACATCTGCAAAATAAGTTTCATCACTGAATTGCTTGTTTCTTTTAGCTTGTTGGTGGAAAAATGCTGCTTAGCTTTGTTTAACGTTCATAAAAAGTCATCCACTTTCAACTGTGTGTTTCTTTTCAGGCGGATACTTTTATTAATAAAGAGCTAGAAATTTAGTTAGTTATTTCGCCATATTGATCCAAATCAGAATGTTGATCCAAAAAATGTTTTGCTTTTACTTTGGTATGAAAATTGATTAATAAAAATAGTCTGAATAATCTTAATTTCACAGGCAGAAAAAAGTGCTAAAAATAAAATAATTACATCCATGTAAAAACCTAAAGCTATTCAGCTTGCAAACAAACTGCTATCCAAACAGCCTTCTTTTTATGGGTGATTTTATAATATTGAAGTGTACTGTAGCTGATCTTCAGTTTCATACACAGTCACTGCCGCACCATAATATTATATTAGTCAATGCTGCATATCTGTGTGTCAAAGCTCACCAAACTTGAACTCATAACGTAAAATTAACAGAATTTCTTCAGAAGTCAAAATCCTGTTGAAATGACTTGATTTTACCAACAACCTTTTTCCACTCAACATTAAATGTGACCCCTTTGCCGAATAGTTCAACAAAAGTTGTATTCCAAGTGCCTGACTTTTACTTTTTGCATGCGCCTGTAGACAATGAGCGCATGTTGGTGTTATGCTATGTGATATTGCAAGGGAAGGTGTTTGGTATAATTAGGGAAATATCAGCGATATCGCCTTACTCTCTTCTCTCTGCGATGATGAGCCGTACTGCCGGGTCTGTTGTTGCTTAATTCCTGCTAACAGCAGCCGGTGTAATCACACACCCCAATTAGCCACCCCTGCGCCCCACTTCCCCCAACCACTTCCTCTGCACGCCTCTCCTCACCACGCTGCGTAATGAGCTTTCATCTGTTGCTGCAGTCCTTATAGGAAAAGAGTAGAAAAGAGCACCTCAGTCACAGTACAATCAGTTATTCCTGAGATCAGAGACTTATGTTCGCTCTGCTTGATTTTTTGCAACTTTTTGAAGTATGTAGTGTCTCTAAATCCTAGATTCTTAGGCTTATATTAAAAAAGCCTAGCTTTTACGCTAAGCTGTTTTTACCAAGTGCAACATGTCCCTGGGACAACATTGTGATTAACCAATCGGATTTGAAGAAACAGTTTACAGTTTTTGTGAAATTTAGGCTTACAATCATTGTTTGGTGCTTGTACATTAGTGTCAGTGTCATTTCCTCAGATTTTAGGCATTGCTCATGGTTAAGGTTAGGTGTAGAGATACTGTATGGTCAAGACTATATTATTGCATTAAAATGTTGTTTCAGGGTCAACAAATTATGTTGACCTAAGGACACATTGAACTTGGCAAAATCAGGAGCTTTTACATTTACAGTAACAATGTGCTTGCATTGGAGTGTAGAATGAGTGAGTTGCACCCCCCCCGGAGAAGAACCCCAAATAGGGATCAATATCAGCATGCTCATCTGTATTCCAGCACCTCCTCTCTTTTCACTGTCTGTTTGTCCTCTTATCTCTGCATGTCCTCAACAAATCAATGAGCCAGTCGTTAGTACTGGTTGGTCTAAAGAGCCTGCCTGTTCAGCACAGAGAAATGTCCCATATTAGAACAAGCCCAATGAATCTTCATGATTGTATGCTGTGTTTGTGGCTGATGGATTGTAGGATAGTCTAACAGACAGTGGCTGAATTCATTCAGAAACACCTCTCTGACCTATCTTTTGATGTGGGCTATGTTATTAAAAGTATGCCTATTAGCAGGATACTATTTCCAAATTAAAAACTGCAATCCCATTTTATATTACTATAAATTATTTGGTACAATGCACTTATTGGGTACATGCATGTTTTACATTGTATTTTTTACATTGTACATTGTATATGTAATTATTTTCTATAATATTTATAATAATGCAGTTGACCCATCTCTTACACTATAACCCACCCTTAAACCTACACATACCACCAAACCTGTCCCTAACCTTACCTGCATCCCACCTCAACAGCAGCAAAACTGTTTAACAACACAATATGTACACAATAAGTACATTGTACATAGTATTTAAAGCCACTTAATATAAAGTGGGATCCAAAATCATTAATATACTACTATTAATACAAAATAAAAATAAATATTGTTATTGTTTTATTTTCATTGTATGGTTTTTATTTTTATAATAATTTTATTATAATTTTATTTATTTATTTAAAAAAAAATGCACACACTTTTGGACACCACTTTATGCAGAGACGGGGATAAAAATCACTGGGTTTGGATCTTTATACCCTCTCTAAGCCATCATTTTCATTGTCATCGCCAATCCTGTGGTGTAAAAGGGAATGTTTGATGTGATGGTGACTTCACACTTTATAAAACCTCTGCTACTGGCAGTTCCTTCAAACAGTGATAAACTAAATTTGATCTGATACAAGCCACTGCTGCTGCAGTATACTGCTAAAATGGAGATGGAGGTCTTTACACAAGTCTAAAGGCGCAACAAATGGTCATATTTAAATTATATGCAAATATTAGATGCTGAGGGTTGGGTTTTGCCATTTGTGTGAAGATTGAGTGAAATGATGCAGGAACCATTTCTCTTTGATTTGTGCCATGAATATGTATTTTCTGAAACCATTATTAATGACTCCTTGTTTACATATTCACGCTCATATAAATGTCATTTCACTAATAATGTGTGAAAAAAGTTTGTCTGTTAAGTTTGAGACCATGTTGTCTATCAAGGGTAATGACGTTTAACAGATATGGATGAAGAAATATAGCATTAATCTTTGAGAACATTCATGGCTATTTCCAAAGATGCTGCAGTGCTTCTAAAAGAATTAGTTGTTTGAACTAGACACATTTTTTTTTTTTTTTGGAATAGCAGCTTCTTCATGAAAAGTGAGAAAATGACACCACCATTTTCTTGCCTAAACGAATTAGAACAAAGAACGGTTTCTTATTTGCAAATCACTGCAGCAGCATGTTTAGAGCACTTCCTGTTTATTTTCCTTCGTCGTTTAGTTTCCATCATGTACTGGTCTCAAAATAATATTATTATATAAAAGTCCTTACGATTAACCTTAAGAAGAATACAGTGATATATATACAGTACAGGCCAAAAGTTTGGACACACCTTCTCGTTCAATGTGTTTTCTTTATTTTCATGACCATTTACATTGGTAGTTTCTTACTGAAGGCATCAAGACTATGAATGAACACATGTGGAGTTATGTACTTAACAAAAAAAGGTGAAATAACTGAAAACATCTTTTATATTCTAGTTTCTTCAAAATAGCCACCCTTTGCTCTGATTACTGCTTTGCACACTCTTGGCATTCTCTCGATGAGCTTCAAGAGGTAGTTACCTGAAATGGTTTTCACTTCACAGGTGTGCCATTCAGGAATTTCTTGCTTTATCAATGGGGTTGGGACCATCAGTTGTGTTGTGCAGAAGTCAGGTTACTACACAGTTGACAGCGCTATTGGACAACTTTTATTCATACTATGGCAAGAACCAATCAGCTAATTAAAGAAAAACGAGTGGCCATCATAACTTTAAGAAATTAAGGTGAGTCAGTCCAAAAAATTGCAAAAACTTTAATTATTTCCCCAAGTTGAGTCGCAAAAACCATCAAGCCCTACAACGAAACTGGCACACATGAGGACCGAACCAGGAAAGAAAGACCAAGAGTAACCTCTGCTTCTGAAGACAAGTTCATCCGAGTCACCAGCTTTAGAAATTGCAAGTTAACAGCAGCTCAGATCAGAGACCAGATAAATGCCCCACAGAGTTCTAGCACCAGACCCATCTCTAGAACAACTGTTAAGAGGAGATTAAGGCCTTCATAGTCAAATAGCTGCCAGGAAACCACTGCTAAGGAGAGGCAACAAGCAGAAGAGATTTGTTTGGGCCAAGAAATACAAGGAATGGACATTAGACCAGTGGAAATCTGTGCTTTGGTCTGATGAGCCCAAATTTTGAGATCTTTGGTTCCAACTGCCGTGTCTTTGTGAGACGCAGAAAAGGTGAACAGACGGATTCCACATGTCTGGTTCCCACTATAAAGCATGGAGGAGATGGTGTGGGGGTGTTTTGCTGGTGACACTGCTGGGGATTTGTTCAAAATTGAAGGCACACTGAACCAGCATGGCTACCACAGCATTCCGCAGTGACATGCCATCGGTTTGCGTTTAGTTGGACGATCATTTATATGTCAACAGGACAATGACCCCAAACACACCTCCAGGTTGTGTAAGGGCTATTTGGCCAAGAAGGAGAGTGATGGAGTGCTGCGGCAGATGACCTGACCTCCACAGTCACCAGACCTGAACCCAATCGAGATGGTTTGAGGTGAGCTGGACCGTGAAGGCAAAGGGGCCAACAAGTGCTAAACACCTCTGGGAACTCCTTCAAGACCGTTGGAAAACCATTTCAGGTGACTACCTCTTAAAGTTAATCGAGAGAATGCCAAGAGTGTGCAAAGCAGTAATCAGAGCAAAGGGTGGCTATTTTGAAGAAACTAGAATATAAAAGATGTTTTCAGTTATTTCACCTTTTTTTTTTTGTTAAGTACATAACTCCACATGTGTTCATTCATAGTTTTGATGCCTTCAGAATCTATCTGAGAATCTACCAATGTAAATGGTCATGAAAATAAATAAAACATATTGAAAGAGAGGGTGTGTCCAAACTTTTGGCCTGTACTGTATATGGTAGTTTAGTTTATAATATTTCGGATGAATTGCAAAATGTATTCATTCACATCATGAAATGGAATTCTCACTTGCTATTGGTTAAGAAAAAGATTTTCCTACACCAAATTCACATTTCGCAAATTCTGCAAAAACACAAAAAGTTTTTTCCACACAGGCAAAATTTAGCGAAACTGCAATGTTTTTTTTTTATTGTTAGGGTTTTTTTTTTTTTTTTGCATTTACAGGTTATCTGATCTACTTAATATTTATATGGTCGTTCTTTAATTTACTTGTTACTATTGAGCCTTTGAATGCTTAAATCTTCGGAAGAGGATTAATCACATAATAAAAAGGATCAATAATAAAAAAAGATTAAAAGATTAAGATTAAAGTAAATTTAATTAATTAATTTAAATTAATTTAAAGTAAAGTAAACTCTTTGATTCATTTCTGCATTAAACTCTAATTTAAATCGCCATGGAGTCTGTGATTTGATTAGAGGTATAGGGCTATATGGAGAGCTTGTCCCAATAAAGCAGCATACAGGCTATTTCTTAATGTAAATATAAAATAGGCTAATTTACATTCTATGTTATTATCACATCCTGTTAATATACAACCATACTGGTATCTGCACTATTTATAAGTAGGCTATAAATCTAATTAGCTAGCTACAATTTACCATTTGAAAAGATCTGCTACTTTTACATAACGTAAATAAAATGGCTCTTTATATTTAGTGGCATATCTATAAAAATGGGCTGATTTCATTTACACTGCAAATAGCATCTATGGCACAGCGGTCCGTGCAGCACTTTCGCGTTTGCTGTGTTCAGGAATTCTCATGCGGTAAAGAAATGACGGCACAAATATTTCAATAGACAAGCTGCGGACCAGGCATTTCAAATTCATCCACTGCAGTATTTGGCCAGCGGCTGGTCTTTGGACGCCCCTGCCATAGACGCTATTTACAGTATAAATGAAATAAACCCATTTTTATAGATGTTACTAAATAAAAATAGCCATTTAATTTAAACAGATCTTTTTTAAAACAAGTCTTTTGTTCTGTCCTTTTACTTCTCAAAATATCAGGGGTATTTTTCCTCAAAATCTAACAACTTTTTTCTCTAAGTTTAACAACTCTAATCTTGTAATTTATGAGTTTATTCTCAACATTTTATTTAGACTTTTTGTCGAGTTATTTAACAAGTTTAATCTCTAAATGATTTACATTTTTATTATTGCTTGGCCCTAATCCTCTTCCGTATAAATCAGACGAAGAACATTCCAAGGTGAGCAATTATTTACAGGGAAATGCACAGAGAACATAGTTTGAGCAAAGACTATAGAATATCTAAGACTTGTCACTTGTATAATTTTGAATGTGGAAATGAAGAATGGAAGAATGTGGATTGAAATGCAATGCTTAATATGGCTGCTCTATCAAACGAAGCTCCACCTTCTGAGCAGAAAAGCCAATCACTAATCAGTAAAGTCAGCACATCATTGCAGCTGTCGTTAGAAGTCCCACTGCTATAGAAACAGTCAATGCTCAGAGACGTGCACTTAGAATTGCACATACGCTGTAGTTGGTCTAGCCTGAGAAATAACTAATAAAAATTCTTTTTAATGCAAAATAAACAAAATGTATGATATATTTGTTGTCAGATTTCATAGGTGTTCTCAAATATGATATTTAATCATATAGGCTTTAAACTGTTTTATGTAATGTTTCACTGTTCAAGTGAAGTTTTTGCAAATAAACTAATTTCGCGTAGGAGCGTGGTTCATTAATTACAGCTGGCACCGCATCACCGAATCAATCTCCTCATTACACCCGCCCAATCAAATCCCCTTCTACCCACTATAAATAGCCCATCCTCTTTCCACACCCCGCCCTTTAAGCATTCTTCATGAACGCACGATTGAAGACACATCCTCACCTTCCTGCTACCGGTCGAGCTCAACCCTTAGCCCCTCTGAGCTTTCATGCCAGCCCGTGGCTCCCTATTTGAGGCCTTGCCCGCGCGCTCTTAGATCTCATTCACCCGCTATCCACCAAAGCAATCTAAGTGAAAAAAATCCTCATTACTTACCACTTGCCGACCTTCCGCCTTTTTTCTCCAGCCCCAGAAGCAACAAAAGCCCGGCAGCGTTGCAACATCTCAAACAAAAGCAGCAAAGGAGCACTGAATCCACCCATTTTTAGGTTCATTGATTCATTTAGACTTTGTTATTTAACAGTTCCTGTTTTATTTACTGACTAGAACTGTTTATCTAATTCCTGGCCCTGTACCGCCTCCACGAGGCTTCCCACCCCTACTTCCGCAGAAGTTTCTCTACCATACTGTTTCTCTACCATACTATCTTGATCTTTCCCCTTCACACCTCTGCTGCAGGTACTTTTTACAAAGCTATCCTTCGTCCCTCCCCACCTCCGCAGAGGTCCCCCATCCATAGCAATGTTTATTCTCATAACATTGTGACTTTTATTCTCGCAATATATTGACTTTAATCTCGTAGTTTCAGATCATTTTTTTTTTTGTTGGTGGCACTAAAATGTCATCGTAAAATAGTAACAGAAAACATGTAATAGGTAGTTTCCAATGAAGAAGAATTTCCTTCTTCGCTTATAGTCCGAAATGCATTGTTTGACACTGACATGACAAAATAAGATTGTTAACCTAGGGTTTAGGAACATTGTGAAAAGTCAGCAATCAACAGAGAACGCAAATCCGAAAAAAGGAGTCATAAGAGAAAAGCCTAATATGAGAATTATTAAAAGTGACGGTTCTGCAACAAACTCATTATGTACTCTGAATTCTTTAGGTACACTAAAATGATCTGTATCAATATTTAAATTAGAAAATAGACTTAAAAATAATGCACTTTGCAACATAATTTTATCATATTTTGGATAAATTCTAGTTTCTATCACACCATGTGTCTATATTTGAGTTATTTGAACTAAAATTGAACTTCCCACAAGTTCACTACAATGCATTGGTACATTCTTCTTACATAAGCTACCCAACATTTTAAAACATCAAACTTTTTTTGTTTTGCAAGGTGTTGCAGGTTACACCAAAGCCGTTCACCGCTCACCACACCGCCTAAACCATGCACACAGACTCACGCACAACACACCCTCACCTCCCAGCCCTCTGCTGAGCTGTTTGTTTAGGAATCTTGGCCTGAAAATTGTATTCCATCGACCATGCTCGCTATCAACACACAATTATCTGGGTTAATCATGTGGAACAGTGGCAAATTCACCTGGGGCTTAGGAACTAATGACATTCGCGTCTGGCCTGCTTTAGTGAAATAGCCCCACACCTGCAGCAGGAGAGACGAGATTGCCAAAGAAAATTTGGTCTCATTTTGTCCCCCTCCCATCTACCGCTGAACCCTCACCCCCTTTTTTGCAACACTCCCTCTCTCTTGCTCACTCTTTCATTTCCCTGCTCTCTTTTTGAATCTCCTTTTTTTTTGCTCTTACGAATGTTTACTCTCCCGTTTCTTCACCTGTTTCCATTCATACCTTCTCTTTTGCATCTGTACATTTCTGTTTTTATCCTGTCACCTTTTTGTATTTTTATGATTGTTGCGTTTGCCTGTCATTCTTTGAATCTCCTTTTTCCACGTACCCTTTGCTTTCCATCAGGTGTCACCTTCCTTGTTTCCATTTTTAAACAATGAGTGTACCAGAATACATCAGCAAAGGCGTCAGAGTTGTCATTGTCAATAGGGTGAAGAATACCATTCTGATCAGCGTATCAAGACTCATCAGATGGGAAATGCATAAAACATCAGAGCATCAGTCGAAAGCCGAGATGCTCACATGCACGCTGGACAGTGAGATGTGCTCACACTGCATAATCATGGTGCGATTGTGAGCCGGGAGAAAGATGCTGTCACGACATCACCTCTCCCACAATCCTCCAGCTTTATGAAGTCATTTCAGCCAACTTCCAATACAGGAAGAGAGTCTCATCGCTCATAATTATTTATCGATACTGTGACATACTTTTCTCATCACAGGCCGCATCCATGTGTGAAATAGCAGCGTGCAACTGGGAGATTATTACCTGTGTGATTGTGATAGGCTCCCTGTGTGCTTGGGATAATCAGCAAGCCACCGCCACAGACAAGGCTGCCAATCAATGCGGCACTGAATCAACTCAACTCCTTCCCCTAATCACATGGGTGTTGCATCTAGATCTGGGTAAGTTGGCATACTGTCTAACATGCAAACTGCATTGCCAGCATCCGTTGCTTGCACAATAAAAGATGTGCATTTACGTTAATCATTATGTCGGATGCCAGGCAAGCAAGAATAGAAAGCTATTGTATGGCTTTTCAGTCCTAGAATGCGAAGTATAATATAACGAACAGCTCACACGAGAGGCCAGATGCCATCGAGCACTCTTGTATATACTGTCTACATGCGCACAAAGCTCCTCTGCAAGTCGACTCCTCCACACTGGGCCAAGATGCGCAAATTTAATTGAAAACTAAAATAAATAATCAAATTTAAGGCTTAAAGGTGCATTTTAGCACACGCAAAGGAAGCATGCACATAGGACCGTGGTGGTGTTATCCTCCAAAGTCCATGACATGGTTTAACAGTCTCATAGAATTTATAAAATGCCCCTGAAGGCCCACATAATCTCTCCTTTTTTCCGCTTAATGGGAGATAATACAGGAGCGTACCCTGATGAATCAACATGCAACAGCAGCTTTAGTTTGATAATTAATACCGACGTTGGAAATAGATTTGTGATTTGGCAGCGAAGGTCTCTCAGTCTGATACGGCACAAGCCAAGCCCCCCATTCCAGCCGGATCTGCATCCATTCAGCTAATCTCATTTTTTCAATAGTGTTAATTCTTTGACTAAAGCCTGTTATCTCATTAAGAGCCCTGCCATGGGATCCGATGGCACCCTGACATCTGTATTCATTCGCCTCAAAATTAGTCCTGACACAAATTTAATGAAAAAAATTTATCCAAACACAGGAGATTAGAAGACGGGCCAGGAATATCAGAAAAATTCCCTTCTATAGAAAGGGTTGTTTTTCTATTCTATTTTTTTTCCCCCATCAGAGGTGGTTTAATAACATTTCCATGCTGCCTCTGTATTCGGTTGTTTCATTAAAACCTTGTGTGTATTGAGGTCAGACGTAAATCCCTCCTTCTAAGATCCTTAAATCTTGAAGCTGAACTGGTCTTTTCTACTGCGAGTTTGGCATTCTTCATGTCAGTCTCCGATTCAATGATCAATGACATATTTGATTAGACTGTCGCCTTACTTTCTTTATTCATCTTGTGACCAAAACAATTCCAGACAAAAGAGGCGGATGCTCAGTAAAATCCCTCTTCATCAGGCACCTTACCTCCTCATTCTCACACCTCCTCCTCCCATCAGTCCCTGCTGCACGAGTACCAGCGCTGATAATTCTCTGCTTGAAAAAAGACATGAAAGCACTCATGGATGAAAGAAACTTGGATTTAATCTTTCTCTCGCTCACACTTCCAGTACATTGTGTCGATCATTTTTCTCAGGAAGAGTGTGGAGAGGCTGGGATGCGAAAGCGGGAGGACAGAAGAAAAGAGAGAATGGGTGCAAACTCATTCTGATCATTAGTGAGAAGAAAGAACTTTCTAGCCTTAATGTGTATGGTGACAAATAAGAGTTTCTGTGATAATGAAAGGAAAGACTTCTTTAAAATGTACTATTTGAATTCATGTTGGTTTTGTTTGATTTTGAAAAGCTTTGAAAAGTTTACATTCAGTGACTAAATTGTCACGTAGTGCAACCATTAAGAAACAAAAGTAATTACATGTTTGCTTAGACATTGCGAGTGTACATGTTACTTATTTAGATTAAGTATTTTTTTACAAATACTGTATATTGAATTATTAATACATAAACATAACATTCTGGTGGAGTCGTACCTTGCTGCAAAATGGTCATATTATTTGATATTTTGAGAGACTTAGTGGCCTTGACAAACATTCATGTGGGTCATCAGGAGTGCTTCTAATGATGTCATTTCCTGTTTTGTTGTTTTTTCTCCTGTCACTGCTATACTGTCCTATTAAAATAAAATGTGAAAATACCAACAAAAAATAAAATATAGTGCTGTCAAATGATTAATCGCGATTAATTGCATCCAAAATAAAAGTTTTTCTTTACATAATATGTGTGTTGATGCTGTGTTTATTTGTTTATTTTAAACACCAGGAACACACACACATACAGTATATATTTTGAAAGTATTTACATGTAAATGCAATTAT
>JAUYWG010000039.1:5158261-5195579 GCA_034779775.1 Enteromius afrohamiltoni | reverse complement strand
GGGGGTCTCCGCGTAACGCGGCCTTAGAGTCGTGGCCCGTTCCATGGGTGTTCCCATATGTAACGTCGAAGTGATTCACTTTCAAGGGTTACACTTTCTCCTGCTACGACTCTGAGGTCGCGCTGACGCACACATAACGCACATGAAACAATCCCCATATATAACATGACATTTCACTGTAGCAGATCAATACAGGTGGAGCTGGGGATGGTGGAGGATTTTTTTTTAACCATGATGCAATTGCTACAACAAGCACTAGCCAAGTATTTGCTCAAGTAATGTTGACAGTGTCCCTTTCAAGGAAAGTCTTTTCACTTCTGCGGGCAGCTCATACAAGATCAAGTCCTATCTAGATGAATGCTTAATTTTCAAAACTGCTTGTTGAACTTGCAAATACAGTAAATTATTTTTTTTTAAATTGGCACCAACATCTGAAATGAACTGCCTCTTGAATGTTGTTTTTACACTCACAATAGTATTTTAAAAAGCTTATTTTTCAGGTTAGATCAGGTAAGTACTCTTATCAGTTCTTTTTGTTGTGTTTTTAATATTAAAATCAAACTTTAATAATAAAAAAAAAACTAATTGAGAGCAGAATTAACAACTAAATTTTTTTTATGTAAAATAAATATCTGTAGCCTAAGAAACACCATTTTTTTCTGCAAATATTACACAAACATTTACATTTATTCATTTAGCAGACGCTTTTATCCAAAGCGACTTACTGGTGGGGAAAACAACAAGCAGGCAATCTTCAAATAAGTGCAGGCTAGAAAGGGAAAGAAAGAGTAGGGTTATTTTTTTTATTTTATTTTTTTTAATGATGTCAAATAGTGTTGAAAGAGATGGGTTTTCAGCAGTCGTTTGAAGGTTGTATAGGAGTTGGCATTTCGGATAGCAATGGGAAGATCATTCCACCAGCCAGGAACGGTGTAAGAGAATGTTCTGGAAAGAGATTTTGTGCCTCTTTGTAATGGTACAGTGAGGCGTTGCTCCCTGGCAGACCTCAAGAGTTCTGGAGGGAGTGTAGATCGGTAGCAGTGAGTTGAGGTAAGCAGGAGCCGAGCCGGTGATTGTTCCATATGCAAGCGTCAGTGCCTTGAATTTAATACAAGCTTCAATTGGGAGCCAGTGCAGGGAGATGAAGAGAGGTGTGACATGGGCCCTTTTGGGCTTTTTTGAAGACCAGTCGTGCTGCTGCATTCTGGATCATTTGTAGAGGTTTGATAGAGCATGAGGGAAGACCGGCTATAAGAGCATTGCAGTAGTCCAGCCTGGAGATGACCAGGGCCTGGATAAGAAGTGGTGTGGCCTGCTCTGTAAAAAAGGGCCTGATCTTTCTAATGTTGTGTAGGGCAAACCTGCAAGATCGGGAACGAACAAACAAATGATTGTAAAACAAAAAAATAAACGCAACAATTTTCTTGTAAAATAATTCACATAAACTAGTTAACTGTGTTTGGGATTAAAAGTAATAAAAGTTTGGAACCTCTTGCAATATACACTAAATAAAGTGATAGCATTTCATCACTACAAATTAATTTTTAGGTAAGCTTTGCTTTATATCTTAATGTTTTCTTCTGCTTTATTTCTTATCAAGAATAGTTTATTATTATCCATCTATTTGTAAATGCAGTACTGTAAAGGCATTTTTAATGTTTAAAATTTTATTTTTATGTAACCAAAATGTGTGTTTAGTAAATTATTAACATTATTATAACATATTCATTTATAGAGCCCTTTTGTGATGTTTATGAGGTTATTTTGGTAGACTGCTAGCATACAATCTATAAATGTGTTTTTTTTTTATGCAAAATGTTTATTTTAAAAGACATGCATGAAAGCAGTTGACACTTCTGTCAGATGCAGTTTTGGCACCCATCCCTAACTGTAACTTTACTTTGTATTTCACAACGCAACTATTTTGCATATTTGCAAATGTATATCTTGTACTACCACTTTACACCTCCCAATTCTGACTTTATATATCGCAGTGTGACCTCATTTCTCACAATGTGATTCTCATGTCTTTTTTTTCCTCCATGTAGTTATTTCATGTTATTCTAAATTTATATCTTGCGGTGTGAGTGGTGCGAGATACATGTGTAGGGTCACTATTATTATATTATTTTCAAAACAATGATTACATATTTAGAGCTAAGTTGTTAATTTTGTGACATTTGTATTTGTGTCTAGATCACACCTACGATGTGGTTACGATCGGGGCCCCTGCAGCTCACTGCCAGGGTTTCAAAAATGGTGGTTTACGGAAACTTTTGCAGAAATTTGAGGAAGCAAAAAAAGTGTAAGTCATGTTTGAAACTCATTTTGAAACTATGCTAGGTATGAACTGAACGTCTTTGTATATATTTGTTCATGCATGTGTTACTTGTGAAGGAAGAGCTATCTTTTGGATTAAGTTTGTGGTAATGACCAGGCACATATGCTAGTTTTGAAGTTTTGTTAAACAGCTGTCTGGTAGTTTCACTTAAGTAAATTTGATCCATTTCCTTTTTACTGTAATAAGTTAACAGGAAAGAAATGTGTGAAAGTTCATGAATTAATGATAAAACTTTTCAAAGAATCTTTAGGAACATTTAATAGCACACTAGCGGTTGTCTAATAACTATTGAATTTATAACTGTACTGTACTTTTTGCCTGTTGATAATGTAGAATCTGTATTCTACTTTCAAAATCATTGCTCTCATTAGTGTTTGTCACCTTCTTGGCTGCTTTTGGTTACGTGTTGGTTTGCAAGTGTTACATCGGTAATAGTCTCCCTTTCAAGATACACTTAGTTTATTTTTCATACGTTTTAATTGCATCTTTGCTTTCTAATCAGCATTTATGAGGAGGAATGGTGAGTTAGTTTGAACTTATTTTTTTGTTTGTTTGTTTTTTGTGCCATTTACTGCATGACAGCTCTGATTTAAAACATAGTGAGCTGCGGCATTCTAACCAGTGCTTATTTCATGCGTTTTGGGGTTGCCTTCAATTTTTTCCTAAAATTTGGATGCAACATAATTTGTTTGCCTATGTTCTGAAACAGGCTTTGCCCTGGATGAGTGCTTATGATGCCTACACTGCCTCACTACGTTTTAGAACAGAACGATTTTCATAATTCTGTGATTTGATCATCCCTTTTCTGTAGTCGCTACAAAAGAGTAATAGGAGTCTGTGTGTTTCAATAAAAAATCATATAATTGTCTTTTACTGAGCACACACATATGTATCTGTGCTTCCTGTTTAATCCTTTTTTTTTTTAGTCGTTTATAACCTTGAATGTTACATTTCTAGGCTGTTGTCCTGTGGGAATATCTGGGTTGTACAGTATTTAGTCCCTAAAACATATATTATTATTCATAAAGACAATTGTGACCCTGGACAATAAAACCAGTAGTTAGTGTTAATTTTCCAAAATTAAGATTTATACATGATCTTAAGGCTAAATAAATAAGCTTCCCATTGATGTATGATTTGGATGGATAGGGCAATATTTGACCGAGATGCAACTCTGCAACTATGAAAATCTGGAATCTGAGAGTACAGAAAAATCTAAATGCTAAGAAAATCACCTTTAAAATGGCCAAAATGAATCAATGCATATTAATAATTAAACATTAAGTTAATAAATTGACTAAATACCTAAGGATTTTTGGCAAAAAAGAAAAATCAATCATTTTGACCCATACAATGTATTTTTGGCTATTTCTACAAATATACCCCAGCTTTTTTAAGCTTCTCCTTAATTTAGAAAAATCTAATTGTCAGCATAAATTAAGTACCATTTTATTTAATTAGACACACTTTATTATACCATTTAAATAATAGTAACCGTGTTCTATCTCTAAATGAATTGTCTCTAGCAGTCAGTTAATAATAATAAATAATAAAAAAAATGTTGCTGTTGTGTTGTGTTTGTTTTTTTGCTGTGACAAAATCACAGATAAAAAAATGGCCTAAAATTACCAGACACTATAATAGACAAATATTACATTTTCATGCAAAATGCAGGGTCTTGCATATCACATTTAAAACAGAGGTGAAATATGACCTGGTTCTTTACAGGTTTACTCGGCCGTATGTGTTTCCTGAAATTGTACTGTCTGTTCATGGAAGACATATAAACACAGTCCACTGCACCTTTGTATTGTATAGAAGCACTTAGTGAAACAGATCTGCCATTTAAAGGACTGATGGCACAATTCTCCTGCAGCACAAATGACCCCATTTCTTCACCCCTGAGCACCTTGTTCTCTTTGCTCTGAAAAAGTAGGATTGAGGACCTGAAGTGTTTGGTGCCTGTCAAAGTCTCTGGAGCATCACTGTCTGAATGAAATGCGCAATCATTATCTGTCTGTTATAGTGTACTAATGTAGTCAAGTGCATGTGCCATTATTGCTCGTGTGGTGAATTTAAGTAACCAAGCTCTCTCTGGTCTAGCAGCAGTGCTCTGTCCAGCTCCCAGTCCATCGTCTACATCCCTCAGGATATTATCCGTGCCAAAGAGATCATCTCCCATATCAACACTCTCAAGACTCAGGTCAGCTATTACGCTGAGCGCCTGTCTCGTGCCGCAAAAGAACGCTCTGCCAACGGCATGGAGAGAACCCTCGCCATCCTAGCAGATAAAGTATGTGTGCTTGTACACTTGATACAAATTAACATATTTGATTTTTGATTTAAAAATGATTTTTGATTCATTTTTAATTCTGAGGCTGACACTATATCCTCTTTTTCTCACTTTCAGACACGGCAACTAGTGATGGTGTGTGACTGTAAACTGCTGGCGTCTGCAGTGCAGGCCCTGAACGCAGCTAGACCTGAGTACATTGCTTCTAAAAACTCACCATCTGCTGACTCAGAGCAGGTGGTGCTGAGGAATGATCAGGACACACTACTCGCCAAATGGAGTGGTAGAAACAGTCGTTCATCCCTCCAAGTTGATTGGCATGAGGAAGAGTGGGTAAGAAAGATTTAGAGGCATGTTAAAAACAAATGTATTGTAAGGCTGGGCAATGACTAATCGCAATTAATCACATTCAAAATAAAGGTTTTGTGTACATATTTGTGTGCATTGTGTATATTATGGGTATATAAATGCACATACATGCATGTATATATTTTCATTATATATAAATACACATGTAAATATTTTCCAAATATATACTGGATATGCATATACATAAATATACAAAGTGCACACACATGTGTTATATAAACAGAAACTTTGGATGGAATTGTTGCACAGCACTAATTGTAGCATAACAATTTAAAGTAAACTATAAAATATCTTTTTAAAAGTGTAAAATATTTACCAACAATATTTCATTTTCTCAATCATACAATAAAATTATTATTTTAATTCTAAATAACCATTTTCTATTTTAGTGTATCAAAGTTCTAATATGCTGTGATTATTATCAATGTTGAAATCAGTTGTACTGATTTTGTGGATTATATGTTACATTTTATCAGAATTGTTTAATGAATAAATAATTCAAAATAATAGTATTTCAAATGTTTTGTTTTTTGTTTTAGTGACAATGTAAAAGTGTTACTGTCACATTTGATTAATTTGATTAGGTTTTTTTTTTTATACACACCAAATATCCTTAAACATTGATTTAGGAATAGCATTTAACAATGTAAATAAAAGCCTAAATTAAATTGTATAAAGTGATTGTGTCTCTTCTGAAGACTTGGAGTAAATTCTGATGGATTACTTTTACTGTGTTTATATAATTTTCTTTTTTTGTGTTAACATTTAAGTGGACAGAAATCTCTGAATGAGTACATTTTGTTTAAAATCGTTTTAATGCATGTTTTTGTGCCTAAGAACTGCACTTACTACAAAGTTTCTTCATTTCAGGAAAAGGTGTGGGGGAATGTTGACAAAAGTCTGGAGTGTATCATCCAGCGAGTGGACAAACTGCTGCAGAGGGACCGTCTGCACAGCAGCAGCAGTGAGGACATGTTCCAGGCTGACCAGCAAAGTGGCACAAGTAAGAAAGGTAATGGGAAAACAAAAGCCTTCTGGATCAACCCTGTCTGCATGGAGGAGCCTTCCTCGGTCCCTGAACCGCAACAACAGTCACCTTCACCATCAACACCTTCATCTTCATCACCAGATCTGAACCCTGCATGCCCTGTTAGTGCTGAAACGCATGCCTGTAGGTGCCTTTCACTCTCTTGTTCACACCTTCTCTCTCCCTCTCTCTGTTATATTTTGAAGAACAGCATCGGGTCTAGTAGGCAGAGTCTCATCTATTTCAAATGCTCTGCTTCACATTCCCTGCCGCTTGTCCAAGTAACACATGTACATACTCTTTCATTTCTAGTTATTAGGTTTTCAGTCTTTTCGGGGGGTTTTTCACAAACCCTGTCACCTGTTCATGTTCGAACAGGTTTGCATGCTGCCATAGCAACTAGCATTTATATTACTTGACTGGTTGGGGCTTTAAATTCTTCTCCCATTGTTTCTAATCCATTTCATCATCTCTACTCTTCACCCAGGTATATATAGTGCATCATTGTTTTTGTGTCTGAAGTTTAGTAGTATGTGTAAATTTGTTTACTTTTTGCCATAACAAAGCGATACGAATGTATGGAAAAACCGACATCCAAGTGAACTCCACAGTTTATGTATGTGTGTTGACTCTGTGTGACTCTCTGTTGCCATGTCTCTGGAACATTCTGTTGTTTGACCCAGCATATTTGCCTACTGTGAACATGTGACCGGGTGCTCTCGTATGATTGGCTGGCTGGCTAACAGGCTCGCAGGCTGTCTGTCTGGTGTTGGATGTCTGTGCCAGTTAGTCACTTGGCAGTGCATGCTGTGATTTACAGTAGTCTTCTCCATTTATATAATGACTATGAAATCATTAGTTTGCCAGGCAGCTGTGAATATTACTTACTTGCATATTGTATCTAGGCGAACCTTTGCACCATTCCACTTTGCATTCGAGTGGAAAAACATTTTAACGTTTTAAAGTTTCTGCTGTCTTGCGTTTCGTTCAATGTCTATGTGAGCTGCGTGCGCTATGCTAGTTGCACTCGCTAAGATAACTGTTGCATGTTGCACCTCCATCCTCTAGATGGCAGCAGCAGCAGTGGAGAGGAGAGCTACCCAGGTAGGAGCCCCTTCGCCTCCCTAAAGCTTATGCGCTTTTGCTGAATTAGTGTTTACTTTTATGTCACATCTGTTGTTCTTGTTGTCGTCCTTGTTAATTGTGTTACTTGTAAACTTTTCATTGCTACTGTTTTCTGAAATCTGTCCTCCCATGTACACTTTTAAAGTCCCTGTGAATTGGCTTGTTACCCCTGAAGTGTTCAAATGTTTTATTAAAACAGGAATTCGGGCACGACTTATCAAAGAGTTTCTTCCTTTTTTTAATGGCCAGTTGCTTAAAAAATTTATAAAAAAAGAGCATTTATCACTTTCCAGTGCTAGAAATTTAATTTGAAAAAAATTCTCATCACCTGTTTAAGTCTGTGTTCCTGAAAAAGATGGATTGTAAAATGTATTAGCATATATCTCCTAAAATAAATTTTTGTCAACATACCTAAAAAAAATATACAAATACATACAAATTAAATAAAGTCATCAATTATTCATCCTCATGTGTTTCCAATCGCAAGACATTCGTTCGTCTTCAAAACATAAATTATGAAGTGATTTTCTGTCCCCCAAAACTTTTAATGCTTCATAAAACGAGTTCATAAAAACTAAATAATTCATGCAGGATTTTATTCACACGATTGGGGTCCGCCCCTGTACAAATAGTGTTCCGGTGGTTCCCCCGCGGTTGAAATCGCGACTAAGTTTTCATTTAAAAATATGTTCATTTATGCAGCAAAGATAAATGGAAGCCTGATAATGCTACATGAGGGTGAATAAATGATGACAGCATTTTTATTTGCATTAATAAACAGACTAAAAGCAACAAACCTTACATTTTGATTTTATGCAGTCTTTAAAGTGAAATATGAAAGTGTAAGTGAGAACTGAAAGCAATGTAAGTATGTGATGTTTGATAAAGATATTTGCAGTTGATACTTTGTGTGTATCAGGTGAGTGGAGCGAGGCTCTGTATCCCCTCTTGACGACCCTAACGGAGTGTGTGGCCATGATGAGCGACAAAGCCAAGAAGTCAATGGTGTTCTTGCTCATGCAAGACAGCGCACCCACCATCGCAATGGACCTCAACCTGCAGTACCGCCGAGACGTGGTCTTCTGCCAGACAGTTAGTTTTCAAATACATACCTCCATTACCTTAAAGGAATAGCTCACCATTAAAAATCATTTACTCAGCCTTGTGTCTTTCCGAGCCTAGAAGACTTTGGTTTATCTTCAAAACACAGTTTTGATACTGGATCACAAAGCCAGTCATAAGGTTTTTTTTTTTTGTTTGTTTGTTTTTTTTTTTAACTGAGAGAATACAAAATTTGGCCACAATACAATTATTTAAAATCAGAGGTTGCAAAAAATCGAAACATTGAGAAAATCTTCCTTGAAGTTGTATGATTTGTATGAGTTGTATAATACACTACCGTTCAAAAGTTTTAGAACAGTTAGATATTTAATGGTTTTTAAAGATGTTTCTTCTGCTCATCAGGGCTGCATTTATTCGATTAAAAATCCAGAAAAAATCGTAATATTGTGAAATATTATTTCAATTTAAAACAACTGTTTTCTGTGTGAATATATTTTAAAATGTAATTTATTTCTGTGATACAAAGCATCATTACTCCAGTCTTCAGTGTCACATGATCCTTTAAGAAATCATTGTAATATGCTGATGTTTTATTATCAGTGCTGGAAACAGCTGCTTCATAATTTTTTTTTTTAGGATTCTTTGATCATTAAAATATTAAAAAGAGAAGCATTTATTTAAAATGGATAATAATGTTCAAAACTACTGTTACAGTACTTTACTGTTTTACTACTGTTCAAAAGTTGGGGATCAGTGCATTTTTATTATTTCTTCTTTGAAAGAAAGAAATACTAGATTTACATTTTAGAAATGTTTTATATTTGGTAAAATAAAATATTGTTTTTTATTTGTTATTCATCAAAAATCACAGGTTCCAAAAAGAAAAAAAAATCACAGGTTCCAAAATATATATTTTAATTAATTAGCTGTTTCCAACATTGACAATTCTAGTAATAAAATAAACACTGAAGACTGAAGTAATGATGCTTTGTATCACAGGAATAAATTACATTTTAAAATATTCACACAGAAAACTGTTATTTTAAATTGAAATAATATTTCACAGTATTAGAAGAAATATCTTTAAAAAACATTAAATATCTTACCCCAAATTTTTGAACGGTGGTGTATATTTAAGTATACAAATAGCTATGTATAGTTCTAATAAAAAAATTGGTTTTGATACAATTATGGTAGGACATTTTCATGGAATATGATCTTTATTTAATGATTTGTGGCATAAAAAATAGATGGTTTTTAAGAAACAACAAATTAAAATATTTTTAATAAATACTTCAGCGATATCTCTCACCAAAAAAAAAGACTGTAACATATATTGATATGAACTGAGCTCTTTAATGCAGGTCTTCTGAAAAAAAATGGTTGTTTTATATAATTAACAGATTTAATTTAAATTTAATTCAATGTAGTTACAGCTTTTACCATATTCCTTGTGCTCAGTATATGTGCACTAATCAATGCTTATGCAGAAAAAAGCATAAATTAAATCAATTCAAAATATAAAGTAATCATATCTCTTGAGAAGGCATTGATTAAGTTTTGAATAACTGGACTTTCAGTGGAGAGACAGAAATCAGTTTCTTTAAAAAATATCTTCATCATCAAGTCTTTGGAGCAACATGATGTGTTTGGGTAAAACTGTTCCTGTATTTCTGTCATTCTCTGACAACTGTCTTCATGCTCTGTATTTTTCTGTTAAGCTCACAGCACTAATTTGTGGCTTCATCATCAAACTGAGAAACTGTCTCCGTGACGACGGTTTCCTGAGACAGCTTTACACCATTGGCCTCCTCGCTCAGTTCGAGTGCCTATTAAGTACTTATGGTAAACACACACTTCTACACATACAGCATGCGCATACTTTGAACCTGGATACACAGTGACCGCTGAGTCACTTGTGTTATATAAACTCATTTAGGGCACATTTGTTCTTCATTATTTCCATGTGAAAGATGCACTCTGTTTAGAAACCTTTATACTCTGGGTCCAGTGATTTTTGCTTCGTTGTGTGTTTGTTTCACAGGTGAGGAGTTAGCCATGTTAGAGGACATGAGCATAGGTATAATGGATCTTCGAAATGTGACGTTCAAGGTGACGCAGGCCATCTCTACCTCTTCCCCCGACATGCTGCCAGTGATCACCGGAAATAGAGACGGGTTCAATGTTCGTATCCCGCTCCCGGGAAGCATGTTTGATGCATTGCCAAGGGAGATCCAGAATGGCATGCTGCTGCGGGTACAGCCGGTGCTGTTCAACGTGGGCATCAACGAGCAGCAAACGCTCGCCGAGAAGTGAGTCCTGATTATGTAAAACACCCCTCAAGAGTGCTTGCATAACATCAACAAATAACATTATTTCATAATTGTTTGATTTATCTGATCTCTTTTTCAGTTTAGTATACACTTGTGTTCATATTGAAGTTTTGTGTTACAGGTTTGGAGACACGTCACTTCAGGAGCTCATCAACGTGGAGAGCCTGGCACGTCTTAGCTCTTACTACCAGCAGTTCAAAGAGGTTTTACCTGACGACTGTAAGTCATCACTCTTCTCTCATGTAGAGAGGAAATAAATAAATAAATAAAACATAAGGGAAAATACATTTGAATTATACAAGTCACTCTTGTTTTAATTTTCTGTCCGTCTCAGGTCTTCCTCGCTCTCGTAGTCAGACGTGTCTCCCAGAGCTGTTGCGGTTCCTTGGCCAAAATGTTCATGCTAGGAAAAACAAAAATGTAGACATTTTGTGGCAGGCTGCAGAGGTAACGTTTTTTTTGCTACTTACTATTTCATTCTGTCCAAATAGTTGCACAAACCCATTTGCCATTGTCTTCATTTTAAAACTATTCTCATTAAAAACCTTATCCACTAATTAAGTCTGAAATAAAGTAAAATCCAAAAACATCTCATTTGGTTTATCTAATTTGTACTGACACCTCTTAAAATAGAAATATTACATTTTATGTTGTGAGGTTTTCCTTTGTCTTGTGCACAATCAGTAGGCATAATGCTTTAATATTTATTGGTTTACTACATTAAGTAATTTTGCATGTGCAGTTATAATTAAGCTATACGGTGTCTAAGAATTCATATCACAAGCCACCTCTGTCTTTCAAAATAAGCGTGAGGCCAGTTGTAGTCTCATAATTATGATTTCAGTCAGTTTGCATAAAAAGTTATGTTAAAGCTAAGCTCAAATCTAAGATTTAAAATTCATATGCTAAATGTACCAATGGTAAACACAAAACCAAAGCACACACATCCATGCATAAACTCAAACAGGGTGCTTGACAAAAGATCGTCACACCAGGGCTCCAAAGATACAAAAATGTAATAACAGGCTATTACATTAGTGACTTTTTGAGCAGGTCAGCTCTTTATTAGACTCCTTATCAGAAATGGTGTAAATAATAATTGTGGTTTTCAACCAGAGGGGGCCTCACAAAACTTCCAAGGGGCACACAAAAGAAGATTGGGGGATATATATTTTTCATATATATATAATATATATGAAAAAAGTTTTATAAATACAAAAATACTAAAATATTAGAATTCAAATTAAAATCACGTTTCTTTATTCCTTCCCTAATAAAATTTTTAAGAAATAATATACAGAATAAGAATGGTGGATGTTGGTCTGGGATCACAAAATGATTTATCTTTTAATTTAATACATCAACACACCACTGCTAATAAGTTTGAAAAAATAAACACCTGTTTTATTGAATATTGTTTTGGATCATGAGGGGCCTTGAAGTCAAAAGGATAGAGAACCGCTGGGTTAATTGGTGCACCCTTATAATAGCAAGAACGGGAAGTCAAAATTGTGTTCTTTAGTTTTTTTGTTTTTATAGTTCAGCACCGTGCCAACAGAGAGCATCTAAAGGCCTTTAAGTAGTTCGGTGCCTTTTCCAAATATGTTTGAATGCCTAACTGAAATAAGTGTAAATATACTGCAACACAATATTTGTGCCTCTTCACTCAGATTTGTCGGCGACTAAATGGAGTACGTTTTACCAGCTGTAAAAGTGCCAAGGACCGAACTGCTATGTCAGTGACTTTGGAGCAGTGTCTGATCCTGCAGCACGAGCATGGCATGGCCCCACAGGTCTTCACCCAGGCCCTCGACTGCATGCGCAGGTAAGACTCCTGAACAACTGCCTGCACTACATTTCATAAGCATTGCACGCTTCGGGGATCTTTTCTTCCTTTCTCTGTCTCTCCGAAGGATCCCCTCCAGTGCATCATCCCTCATTGCTTGTGGCTTCTTGGTGGTTTTAGTAACACCTTTCTGTCTTTACTGCTCTGTGGCTTATGTGGCCTAATATGTTCATTTACTTTTATATTTACTCACTTGTTTAGGGTGTTTGTTCCTTGCAACTCCACCCTTCCATCTCTCCACGCTCTAAGAGAGGTGTAAACACAAGTAAATAGCACCTGTAGAGTGTGAGGAAACTGCTGAAACTAAATCTGCTGATTTGTTTGGCTGTGTGCTTGCCAGATGTTCTGCGCTTATAAATAAGGGTATGAAACTGTCAGTTTTGTCACATAATTGTCTCCTCTTGTCTCTGTGCAATCTAAGGACAGATCTGAACATATAGTTGCTTTTGTACAGAAAACTTTTTAATATCTGTTCTGTCGAAGCTGATGCAAGAGACGAGATGAGAACAGGAAGGTTTTGTTGCTGTTTTATAGAGTCTCAGCAAATAATGTTAACACTTTACAATAAGCTTTAATTCGTTTAGATTTGTTAATGCATTGGGTGTCATGAACTAGCAATGCACAGTTTACAGCATCTAGATAACTGTTAACTTCCCCACACCACTGTTTGGTTAGTAAGATTCCTTTTTTGGAAAGAAATTAATACTTTTATTAAGCAAGGATGCATATTCAGTTAATTAAAAGTGACAGTAAAGTCATTTATGATGTACAAGGTTACATGTTTTCCACAGAAATATCAATCAGCATTACTCTTTTCAACATTAATAAAATAAAAAGAAATCACCAAATCAGAATATGTGAATTACTAAAGGATAACTGGACTCTAAAGACTGGAGTAATGCATGGTGAAAATAGATTTATTAAAAAAGACAATAAAAACATTACTGGACCTGAACATTTCTACAAATCAAAATGAATTCGTATAAAGTATTTAAACAAAATAAAGAATTTTGAATTAATAAATTAGAATCCTTAAAATAGCTCTAAAGTTGGTAGGACTAAATGCTGTAAAAATGTTCTTCATTGTTAGTTCAATATCTAATTCATTAACCTAGGTTAATAAATTGGATGTTAAGGTAAAGTTTTACCCATAATGCACTGTGCATGATATGTCACTGTGCTGCTGTCCCCTGTGTGCGTATGAGGCTTGAAATGAATACAATCAAAGATAGCCAGCAGTCTATTTACACCTAAAAATGCACTTTCCTTCACAAGCCTGGATACAAAACGGATGGATGCAGAGACGCTCTACGCAATATTGTTTTTATGTTCACAGTTGGTTTGTTATGATATCTTTTTTGGCCTATTGCATGCTGGGAGGGCGCAGCACACTTGATTTGCATAGCATTGCAGCAGCCTTACATACGCCCCCTTCTGTTCAACATAGAGAACCCATCTCTTTAACTTTCTTTACTTTTAACCGGCAGAGGTGCAGAACATTACTCTTAATTTTCTCTTTCTTTATTCTCTCTCCTTCCCTTCTCTGTGTCTGTATTTCTTTTCCTAATTTACATTGTCTGTTTTACGTCTTTTTGTTTGCATCCTCATATGACGGATGGATTCGACTTGACACCTTTTCATCATATCTGCAATTAATTTTATCTTTTGTTTTTACTTTACATTCATGTTGGGACCACCACAATGGTCACGTCAACACATCCTGTGCATGTCGCCCCATTCTGTTCATCCTCTCTGGCCCTTGCTGCCGCTCCCTCGTCCCCGTCCCTCCGTCCCTGCCCCTCTCTGCAGCATTGGGACCAGGGAGGGGGTAACTCAGAAGAACCTGAGCGGCTTATTGCCCATACGTGACTTCAGGCTGGACCCCAGTCTGCTCTACTCTCTTCCCCTTCTGGCCCTGAGCCCAAACCTGCTCATCGTCTGGGTGTTCCTCAGCATAGCCTACCTGCTGGCCAAACTCCGCTGCAGCTGAGCCTGAAACCCCCTTTTTCATTTTTCTTTCGCTCTTTCCCTCACTCCGGCTATCTCAGCACTTCCTTTCTCTGTTCTTATGTTTCATCCTCTGCTGGGTGAGGAGCTGTGTGCAGACAATGCTGAATTATTTCTGGTTGATTCAGCTCTTCTCTCTAACACCCAGTCTAAAGGTCTTGGTGTTCATCTCTGCCTTACCTCTCTCTCTCTCTCTCTCTCTCTCTCTCTCTCGTTCTCAAGTAATCATGGATAAAAGTTTGTACAATAACTTGTGACATATAACAAATATTCTTATTATTTTAGAGGGACATTGAAAATAGATAATCATATATGTATATATATTTAAGATTTATTTATTCAATGCTAATTATTCTTATAATATTGAACTGTTTTATTTGTGTCATTATAACAAACATTTTGAGGCAAATGCATACTTGGGCTAGTGGTCAATTCAGTATGTATATAATAGAGTGCATTAGTGCTCGCACAATTTTTCAGCAGGTGTTTGTTTCCGGAAGGTTTTTTTTTTTTTACATTTTTTTTCCCATTGGGATTTCCCATAGGAAAAGTGATCAAATATTATATGCCATGTAACAAGCCAAGCAGCTACAAAGCAGATCACTACAACGTAAACTTAAAATAAAAAACTAAAAAACTGATTGAAATTGTAAAAAAGACAAAGGTACAAAACTGTATGCTGAACCGTTTTAGTGAAGAAAAGAACTACAATCCCATGAAGCACTGCAAATGACAGTCGAATTAGAAACAATGGAGGAAGAAGAAACTACTAATTAAAAGCTGTAAAGTAAAAAATGGCAGTGATTTTAATGGTAAAAAAAAATTAAATGCTACGGTAAAAAAACTGTTAAATGATTAATGGTAAATTCCTGTAAAATTTACAGGGAAAAGCCGTAAACTGACATTCCCAGAATTCCCTGCATTGTGTTGTAAATTTTGTTAGAATTGGATGTTTTTTTCTTTGAAGTAACTGTTTATTCTCAATTTTTTATCTGTTATGTTTATTAGGGTTGTAGGTTACATGTAATGTTGTTAAATTAATGTTTTTTTTGCATATTTTTAATTGGTCTCACCATAATGGTGTTTAGTGTTTGTGTGAATGACACTGAGCACCTTCTATATATGTTCGCATTTAAAAGCTGATTGTGATGGGCTTTGTGACTTTCTTATCACCACTTGCATTTGGAGGCGTATCTGTGTATTTCAAAGGTACAAAACAGATTTGAGTACTTTAATAGGTTGGTATATTAACATTAGATCAGTTAATGAAATTACTGTATTTAACTGTAAATTTAACTTAAAACTATTAAACCTAAAAAATTGTTACTGTATTTTTTACGGTCAAATTCCAGCAACCGCATCTGCCGGTTTATCACCGTAAATTTTACGGATTTTTTTTCTTTGTTTGTTTGTTAGTTTTGTTTTTTTTGCAGAAACATACCTATAGAAACAATTTAAGCTTATTGCAAAATATGCCAAATTATTTTGACAGCATGGAAAATCAATTATATCATTTGCAGTGATTTAAGGGATTGGGTATTCTCTAACTGTTTTGTTGCAGTTTGTTCACCGCCAAACTCTGATTGGTGGAATTTTCTATACAGAATCATGCAAATAGATAACTTCAGCAAAGCATATACCATTCAATCTCAGATCACAGTACTTCTGTCTTTAAAGATTTATAAATAATTTCCCTATGGAGAAAATAAACATATTTGTACCTCCGGAACCTGACTGTTGCACTCTATAATGAGATACTGTTATTCTGTAACAGTATGGAATTCTTTGTGGTCGATTTTGTTGCGTCTTCCATGTGTTTGTACCTAAACGCAAAGATGAGGCCTGGCCAAAGCTAATCTCACCTATCATCGCACTTGCTTTGAAAATGTTTTGCACTTTAGGGTATTAAGTGTCCATGTCTTCCCATGTTTGGCTGGAGGAACACATGTTGCTCTTCTACCAAGATTGGTCTGCACTAACCCGTTTGCAGCCTTTCCAATGAGCCCATTAAATTTGGCCAAATAAGATTGTATTTTCAGTCAGGGAAATCTAAATATGCACTTACGAATTGATTTTCATCAAGATTTTATTAACGTCTTTAAGGATGTTTTCACTGTCAGCTGACAGGAGGTACATGGCAATAGGTTTAACGGAAAGGAATGTTCCAGGTTCAGCAATGTTCTCATCTCTCAATTTGTAAAAACAAACAACCTTATTTACTTGAATGCACTAAAGTAAAACATTTTTTTTTAAATTTGTAAATTTGTTTCTTTTCTCAAATTGAGATGTAAATGACATGCTAGGCTTAATATTTGTGTGAAATCTGGAACTTAAGGTGTATCTGTTTCGATGACAATTAGCATCCACATTGCTTTAAGTAAAGACATTTATGCAGTAATGATGAATAGATTGTATGTTGTTTTATCAAAACTAATCACTTTGTTTTCTAATCATGAAATGCAGGCTGCAAATCATCCGATTTCTTCCCTTCTTTCTATGTAAATGTATATATATTTTATATGTTAAAGTTTACCATGAGAGACTTTTACAGAACTCCGTTTATTGTGCTTCCCTTTTAATTGTGCCAAATTAGAAATGGCCTCTCTGTGCTTTGTAAAATGTGTCTGGCCACATGCCACGGCCAGTACATCTGCTGTTTACAAGTTAACACTGCTTGAGCTTACATTGCAAGAACTTTATATTTTTAAAAAAGAACCTTCACCAGGCTACAGGAAAGTGTGCATTTCATCTGACCCACTAAAGAAATTGGCTTTCCTAAAATATCTCCATTTGAGATGCTGAAGGGGTTCATTTATAATGGTGTTGTGGCTCTGTGAGTCTATTTTTGCTTTGTTTGCTTAAAAATGTCAGGGATAACTTCCAGATTTTTAAATCATGTTGGATGGTGTGGTGTGGTTTTGTGAGTATGAATAGGTCTTAGACCGTTAAGTTTGAGAAAGGTTTTGCTGACTGATTTTGAAGTTTCATGGTTTAGACAGGAACAGACTATGCCGAAGGTTTGATGAATATCTGTGGTAAATTTTAGTCGAAAGATTTTATGAATAGGTTTATGTTTGATGGTTTTTAAATTTGAGCTGCATGATTATAAAATTGTTGATTATTTTCCTTATTCATGAATTTAATTGATCAAATATATATTAATCTGCAGGTTATTAAAAAATATGTCCGATTCGCACAACATAAATGTTTGTGAATGGTTACAATGTTCAACCGTATATATATATATAGAGAGAGAGAGAATACTGTACTAGATGCTTTTCTTGATTAATAATGGCAGACATAATATCTTTTTGATAAATTTTGCAGCTATAGTTTAGGAGATTTGAAAGTTTAAGCTGATTGACTACCTTGTTGAATGTTTTGGGAAATAAATAAGTATATTGGGTTAGGGAATAGTTTTGTGGACTCATTAGGTTCACAGATTAAAAGGTCTCTGGCAAATAGCTATTTTGATTTTCAGAATTCACTCGAATAAAAAAAAATGTTTAACATAAAGTGGTCAATTAATGCAAAAATTCAGTGATCATTTACATACCTTTGTATGTTTCTTTCTGTAGTGAAATTTAAAAGGAGATATTTAATACGCTGTACTGTCCAAGCTGCTCTTTTCAGTAAAAAAAGCACCACGATTTTTCATTGTATAATAACTTGGATATCTTTCTGTTCATCAAACAACTCAATCAACTAGCTTAATGGTTCCAATCCACTCTCTCTGTATGAAGCAGCATGAACATTCTTTACAATTTCTCCTTTTGTACCAAAACCGATATCATTTTACATTTATTCCAACACTTGACTCACTAAAGAAGTTTATTTGAATTGTTTTATTGTTATTATATGAATAAGATATTTATGTGTAAACACATTTTTAAAGAATATATTTATTTATAAATGTTAACTGCAGTTGTAAAACCAAATTTTTGGAATCCCAATAAGAGGGACATGTGCAATAGTTCGCCTGATCGTGTAATTAAAAATACACCAACCTATGTATTAAACCAATGTATTTTTTATTTCTTACGTTTACTGTATTGTGACGCGCTTTGTTCATTCGCTTTAGCCACCCTCATTCAGTGTTCCCCCATAATACACATGCTGAGATGTCTGCTCCCATCTTTTGTGGCTGGGCTAATATTTGCTTGTGATTTTTCTAAACATGCTTCATGTTCTGTTTGTTTTCTACTTGTTCTCACACACTCAATCCCGCCCCTTTCCCCTACCAGTGAGGGCTGCCGCCGTGAGAATACCATGAAGAACGTTGGATGTCGCAAGTATGCCTTTAACTCTCTGCAGCTGAAGGCCTTTCCTAAACATTACAGACCTCCCGATGGCACTTTCGGAAAAGTGGATACTTGACGAGACGACTCTTGTTTAGCTATAATACAGTAGAATCATTAATTATGATGTGACACAAGTCATGCACATTAGAAATTCAAGCTAAGCTCAACGCATAGGTTATTTCAATTTGCACCAATAGTTATTTAACATTTACATTTCAAGTGTGAGTTTGAAGTGGAAATGTTGACTGCGTTGAATTGTATTAGTAGCAAAAGTCAGCATACTTGATCAGTTCTCTTTCACAGGTTCAATATCACCGCACATATACATACACACGTAACACTGTATTATGGCTCTCTGTAGTGCGCAGTGAAGGGCCTGGCCCTTTATAATACATAGTGGAGAGTTTAGACGTTTATGCTGTATTCATGTTGTATCCTTGACTGTCAATAGCAAACTGTAGTGTGTATAGTTTAAGCTACACCTACTTCAGCATTACAGTAATCAGTGTCATGGCTTAAAGTTGTCACATGACTCTTCTTGCGTGCGTGTGTGTACATCGAGGCCATCTGAAGGACTGTTGGGAAACAAACCAAGCCTTTTTTGTGTGTTTAATTCATTTTTTTCTTTAATTCCATACATTCAGACTAATCATGCATGCATGGTCCATGCTCTCAGTTGCTTTAACTCTGAGGTCATCCTTTATGAAAACAATGCCCTCTTCAAGTAAAAGGAATGCACATCTGGCACATTTCTTCTGTGGAGCAGCGAAGAAAATGGCGATGTAAGATCAGTGTATCACTGTGTTCAGCTGGCAGCAACGACTCATAGTTGATGCTGTTGTTTTGTGCTGTACTCGTTACTTTCAGAAATGGAATATCGATACATGGAGACAGTACAGTGCTAAGCAACTGTGAAATGTGAATCTGTTACAGTTGTGCAAATGTTATTTTGTTGTGCATATCACTGTTGTCATTTCTCGTTTTTGACACTGATGTTGTTTCAATTATTGTATGTTTATACACCATTATTTAATAGAGATATGCTCACAGATTTTTGGACTGATCTTGATTTGTATTTATTTCTTTTTTTTATGGTAATGACCTTGTATCTTTTATGATGCCCTCTTAGATATATTATATCTGTCTAGAACAGAGTTCTGCTGTTTTAAAATGCTGTCATCAATATCTGATGCCATTAAAGAGAGAATATAAGACCAGTGACATCTGTTGTGTACTTCTTATCATGAAAAAGCATGTCTTTTTTTGTGCATGTTGGGATCTAAAATATTGTTAAAAACCTATAACAAGTTTCTTTGTTATTTTAAAATGGACTTCAAAAGAGAAATATGATGAGCTTCTGCTGCCCTCTTGTGTTTTGTAGACACCAAATAAGACAACCATTTTATGAAACCCTTGACATATATTTTCTAAGAAAGCATTTGAGTATGGATGATTATGGAAGTAATACAAGTCACTGCTAAACATATACGTATAATTCATTACCTGTGTGTTGGACATTAAAATGTAGGAAACCATTAGAACCATAAACTGCCATGACCAATACGCTGATGGTATATCCTGAGGAAAAAGCTAAATACAACAGTCAATCATAGGTGACATTCAGACAGGTGTTTACTACAGACAATTACTAACAAAGAGGTAATGCAATCAGATGATGAACATCAATTTTGTCAAGAGGGTTGTCAAGTAACATACAAACAAAAGTTGGAAAACAGAGACACAGGGAGGTAAATGAGTTATTCACAGAACAAAGAATACATATAAGTTTTAAGTTGAGACTTAAAGGTCTGGAGAGAGAAGGCAGCATGAATATTATGGGGCAGCTTAATACAGAAATACCTCCCATGGGAGAAAGTTTGTACTTAGGCATGACAAGCAAGGAGCATGGGTACACTCGACTGGGTTTGAGGTCGTGACAGGCCTTATAAACTCAATAAGAATTTAAGCTGAATTATTTTGGCCACAGGAAGCCAGTGAAGTTGGTGATGGATGGAAATTATATGTTCCTATATATGTATATGTATGTATATAAATATATATATATATATATATATTTTTTTTTTTTTTTATGTAAGGGCTTGAGCAGGAGAGTTTAAAGAGATACGATTATTTTTCCTCATAAAAAACTTGCAGATGGTAACAAATATTTAGTATGCCAAAAGCCCCATTTTTTCTTCAATATAGATGGGTCCATAATATGACAAAAAGCTGTATACATATACAATGGATGGTTTTATACATTTTAAATCAAACCCAATGGATAATTATCAAACCAAAATGAAGCTAATATCAAGGTCTAATGCATTTAGCTACTAATAATGCATTGAAGGTGTAGTAGTATATTGTCATCTGTGGTTAAACCAAAATTGATTTCCTCATAGGACCAAATACACACGGTCTATAAAAAAAACAAAAAAAAAACCAATGCAATTCTAATGTTTTTTGCTACATTATATAATTGTCATGCAATGTGTTTCTCATGGACTTTAGTACTCCATAACAGACCTATTTGTAATCGTTTACCATCAAATATGTTCTTTTGTCTATTTTTATTCTTTCTTATTTCTTCGCTGGTGCATATAATTGCTTAACTTGTAGCCTGTAGGCTACTATTTAACGAAGCTTCACACTTTACTCCTCTTTTTGTTTTGCGTTTGGCCTGTCCACCAGTTACCATGTGTTTCTAGAAAACATGCTGAAGAATCACGCTTAATAATTTCCTGAGCATTTCAAGTTGTTGAGCAGGCTTTTCTTATTGCACCCATTAAAAAAACAAATCTCTCTACGGCTTCCGTCAATAAAGCTTAGTACGAAATGTGCATTTAATTTTTGATCCGTCTGTTACAATAATACAATAATATATATTGGTCTCGGGTAATAGCGCCACCGTGTGGAGAAAGTGTGGTGGCGCTATGGTTTGCTACGGTTCCATAAGCTCGTTTTTATTACCAGAGTAGCAGAACACCTGCCTTGAGATAAACAGCTATTTACCACCTTCTCGCAGGTTTTGTTTTTATTAATTTGATAGTATTAATAATTTTGCGAATTCGTTTTTTACGCGATGTTTTAAGTTGTCTTTTTATCTAAACCAAAAAAAAAAACAACCCAGAACTGCCGCTCATTGCCACCACACGAGCGCGCAGTGCTGTGGTGCGCGCGCACCTGACACCTGTCACACTGTGACGAGTTTGTGGCTCCTCTGATGCACGAGAGCAGAGCGGATCTTCACGAGCGCGGGGGAACACACTCACACATCACCGAAGCTGGATCAAGCCGTCAGAAACCCTCCAAACTTCCACTGGGCCGGGCCAGCAGGCCAGCAACCCCCGATCTGGACCGATGTGCTGGCCGAGATGTCTCGACACATTTATATTAGGAATAAGATCGGCGAGGGAATCCAAGCGCCTATATTTCAGGTGACTATTTTAAGATTACAGAAAAGACGTTGTTTTTATTTGATCAGTTTTGTTGGATAACTTACTTTAACTAAACGCAGATCGCTATTGTGATATTTACTAGCCTACATGAATATAATCGTTTTAGATGGTGTTTTCTTGGCATTCTCAGTAAAACTGTTTTGAACACACTGTTTTGAGTACACTTTGTTTTCAATGGGTTCTGCAATTTTGTAGTTTGTATGGGGTTGTCAAGGGCACTTGAGTGACTTAAAACGCAGATACTTTCACTACTGTGAATTTGATCAAATCGTATTAAATGTTTGACGCAAAATAACTAGTTTGTCAGCATTATTATTTGAGTGTATATTGATTTCTTTTGTTATGACACAACAATGAAGCAAGCTCACCTACCTACATAAAGAACAACCCTAATGCGGTGAAATGAGCACACTGACCCACTTTTTGGTGACCCTATTAAACAAACTTTAAACAGAACAAGCTCTCTGTCTATCCTCAACACTATTTTACAGCTCTAGAGACCCCTAGAAATAGAAACAAATCAGACCTGGCTAATTAATGTGTCCCTATAGTGACTATTTTTTGTCAGTCCACCCCCATCTCTCTTGATCTCATCCTATCTTATTCTCCTTCTCTTTCTTGCTCTTTTAAACTTCTTGTTTGTACAGCTGTATTCTTTTTCTTCCCAAGGGTTAACATCTTTATGTAGCCACAAGCTGAATGACCGCTCTATACTTTTCCCACTTCGACTGTTATATCAGTCCATTAATAAATTGCACAGATAATTTAAATTGATGCAAGTGGCTCTCATTGCACTGCGCACAGCACAGTTTTATTTGCTGGCACCCTCCCTCCCATCACCTACATTTGGATAACTTCCATGTTTCTACACAATGCACAGTGTACTCTATATTTTACTAATTGGTTTCTGTCTAACGTTCAGTCAGTTTTTCTGTCTGAAATGATTATTTGTGTATTGTAAGTGTGTTATAACCCTGACACGATCTCAGCAGACGGATCCTGCTGCTTATTCTGATTCTGATCTATTAATATCAAACATCAAAATATGCTTCCATTAACACTAATGCTAATTTTATATTCTCAAAAGTAAAGAGTTGAGAGAAATGGTCAACCATGTCGGAAGCAATTCATTCATGATTTCATCATTGCTCCCTCTACAGGTGAACAGGGGAACATATTCAAGGCGTAGTCGACTGAAGAGGTCTGACGGCAGCACCACCTCCACCAGTTTTATCCTGAGACAGGTAAAGAAATGGCCCATTTCTGAAAGTGATCAAGCCATTGTGGACCAAATAAAATTGATTCATCCCTTTCCTGACATAATTAAATTATGACTCTTGCTCCCATTTTCACAGACAAGGCTTAAGCTAGTCCCAGACTAATTGCATGTTTGAGCTGTCTCAGATGAACATATCTTGCTCTGACATATCTTGTCAGTGTCATTGTTCTGTGATAAGATGCACACCTGTAATTTTTTCTTATAAGGCATTTTTGTAAAAGTTGCTTAAATATCTTAATTTAACTAATGCCTAGTCCTGGCTTAAGCTAGGAAAGCCTGTTTGTGAAACCTTTAAACATTAGGGCTGGTAATGTCAGATTTTATGTTGTTAGCTTTGTTCAGATTACAGGCTTAATGTGGTGTGATGACTAATGTAGTGTGTGTGTGTGTATATGTATATATAAAATATATTTTACATATCTAACCCTTTATATGTGTGTGTGTGTGTAATTTAGTGGATATATTTGTTTATATATTTATACTATTTACAAAAACATAAAACATTTAATCATCTCACAGCCCATTCAAAGTGTCAGAATAATTTTTGGTTCCACATTTTTTTTTAATTTTACTGGTAGTCCACTGTATGAAGAATTTATGGCTTGACTAATACATATATATAGAGTACACATATGTGTGTGTGTGTGTGTGTATTAGTAAATGATTAAACACAATTAATTGCATCCAAAATAAAAGTATTTGTGTACATAATCAAAAGTTTTCGAAAAGTAAGATTTTTTAAAGATGTTTCTTCTGCTCATCAGGGCTGCATTTATTAGATAAAACATCCAGAAAAAACTGTAATATTGTGAAATATTATTTCAGTTTAAAATAACTGTTTTCTGTGTGAATATATTTTCAAATGTAATTTATTTACATTTGAATTTAGCATCATTCCAGTCTTCAGTGTCACATGATCCTTTCAGAAGTCATTGTAATATGCTGATGTTTTATTATCAGTGTTGGAAACAGTTGAGTAGTTTTTTTTAGGATTCTTTGATCATTAAAATATTAAAAAGGAAGCATTTATTTAAAATGGATAATAATGTTCAAAACTACTGTTACAGTACTTTACTGTTTTACTACTGTTCAAAAGTTGGGGATCAGTGCATTTTTATTATTTCTTCTTTGAAAGAAATAAGTTTATTAACCAAGGATCTGTTAAATGAACAAAAAAGTCACAGCATAGATTTACATTTTAGAAATGTTTTATATTTGGTAAAACATTATGTTGTTTTTATTAGAATGATTTCTGAAAGGATCATGTGACACTGAAAACTGGAGTAATGATGCTTTGTATCACAGGAATTACATTTTAAAATATATTCACACAGAAAACAGTTATTTTAATTGTTTTCTGCGTGAATATATTTTAAAATAATATATTTTAATATAATTTTGAAATTATATTTCACAATATTAGAGTTTTTTCTGGATTTTTAATCTAATAAATGCAGCCTTAATGAGCAGAAGAAACATTTTAAAAAGCATTAAATATCTTACTGTTCTAAAACATTTTAATGGTAGTGTATATATATATATATATATATATATATATATATATTATATAAATGTTATGTTTATATATTAAATATATAGATAAACAATATAAATATATGACTGTATATACATGTAAATATTTATTTTCCAAATATATATTGAATATGTGTGTACTTATATATACATAATAAACAAACACAGTACACACACATATATTATGTAAACAAAAACGTTTGTTTTGGATGTGGTTAATCAACCGACAGCACTAAAATATATACACTTGTTATTTAGATTTTTATGTATTTGCAAAAATAGTTTTCATTTATTCACATTATGTTATAATTTGGTTAAATTATTCAAATATATATGTTTGTAAATATTTTTTTATGTGAAAATAAAACAAACCAATCATTTAAGAAAATGAAGAAAATAACATCTCAGCAAATAAAGGGGAACATCCTTGAGAAAAATCTGACTGTACATTCAAATGAAATGACAGACAGAAAGAGAGAATGAAAGAGGCAGAGGGAGGCTCCCTCTCTCTCATCAGCGCTCACAGTCAAGGAGAACACACGTCAGCAGTAGCTCTGACTGGGAGGCTGCTTGGCCAATCAGCACTCAGCTGGTCAACTGTGTCATCAGCCTGAGATTGAGGAAGGGTTCTCTCTCTCTCCTTCTCTCTAACCCTCTCTCTCTCTCTGATGCGGGGAGCAGCGCCGTGCCGTGTGTGTATGTGAGCGTGTTGTTGAGAGATGATGAAACGTCCGCGTCAGTGAGCCGTTGGGAAGCTTCTCCCTGCCTGAGGATGTGAGAGAATTGGAGGCTGAACGAGGGATCCACTCCATCCTGCAGGCCGAGCCGTCTGCACAGGCCTGCTTTCCCTCTTTCTCTTTCTCTCCATCCTCTCTTTCTTGTGAGGCTTCTCTCACCCTTTTTCCCTCCTTGTTCTTCCTCTGTGGAGCAAGGGGATCGTCATCCCCCCATCGATTCTTTTTTGTGGTGGTGGCTCCCTCCTTCTCTTCCTCCTCCTCCTCCTCCTCCTCCTCCCCCTCTCCATCTCCACCACCACCTCCTCCTCTCTTTTTTTTTCTCTATTCTTCAAGAGGACCTCTTTGGAATAGCAAACCTCCATGTATGACAATTTGTACCTGCATGGATTTGAAGACTCGGAGGCGGTGAGTTATTTTTCTCGCGATCGGAATTGGCTATGGCTATATATAGTGTTTTCCCACTGGTTATATGTGTGTGTGCGTGAGCGCGCTCGTGTGTGTGTGTGTGCTGAACACTGGCTCAGCTGTGCTGCACATACAGGGCCTGCGAGACTCAGTGTACCATGATTTTCTAAGATGCAGCCCACCGATCTCCGTGGGTGTACTTTTGGGAGATGCTCATCAGAGGCTTGTGTGTGTATGTCTTTCAGTATGTGTTGTTAATAGCACACATTCCCATTGAACATTCACTCCTATTCCATACGGTGCGTTTAAAGAACGCTACAGTAGGAGGAAAAAAAAAAAACGTCTCTCATTCATTTTTCAGTTGGAGTTTTTTTTTTTTTTTTCGGGATTCTAATACGTGGCTTTCTGTTTTTTTGTAGAACCTACGTGATCTCTTTAAGGTTGAATTTGTTTAGGGTGTTATCATATAGGTAAAATTGTAAAGCTTCATTTAATGTGTGGCTGTCAAAGGGGCAGATCCGTTTCTTGCTGATGTGTAGAATGTAATGAGTCACATGGCTTAGGTGCCCCAGTTGAATGCCTCAAAATGAAATTGAGCCAGAAGTCTGGAAAAGCTATCAGGGATTGTGTGTGTATAAGTTAGAGGCCCTTAGAACCCACTGTAATTCTCATCAGATGTGTTTATTTCGATGTTCTGTATGTATAGAGACCATTCATTTAAGATACACATCATAATTCAGAATCAGTTTCCTGTGCTTTTAAGGATGAACACATGGTATTTCATGTAGTTTGTATATTTAAATCAGTATTAAAACACAGCTTTTTGAGCAGAGCACATCAAATCATTTAAAATATGAATCAATAAGCATAATATTTAAGAAACTTGTTGAAATGTTATTAATAAATGTACATTAGATGTAGTCTAAAAATTACACAGGATTTACTAATAAATCATTTACAAAGAAGAAAAGTATATTAAGTAACAATAGAGTTAAATGTGACATTTTGAAGCAGAAAGACTGGAATATTATTTATTATAAAGCATACTCCAGTAGTTCACTTTAGAGTGGGTAGTGTATGAGATTTTCTACAAAGCCTGCTTCTAAGTCTATGAGAATTTGTATTTATTTACTAATAAAATGCAGATGCATTTGAACCATGTTCATTGCACATCCAGTGACATTGTGGATGTAAAGCTTCTAAGCTTAATAAAAGCTTACTTTAGTAAATGGGACAGTGAATTTTGTCTTTATGATGACATTATATATGAATCTCCATAGTCACTCCAAAGTCACTCTTCAGCAAAAAGACTTATCTCGTCAAAATCAAGGATGAAAGCCATTCATTTGAATTTTCCTTTTTTTTGCTCACAATCATCACTTCTGCGGTGAAAGATAAGCAAACTTGTGCATTTTTTGCTTCCCGAGTCAGGCGTTTTGTGATTGGACTCACCGGCCTCAATTGGGTCCCTGCTGAAGTAAGCTTGCGCGGAGCGGCTGCCTTCAGGGAAAAAGTGTTTCGCCATAGGCAGCGTGCTGAAATTTTTTAGCCGACTGCGAGGCTTTTTTGCTCTCTCTCTCTGCCTCGCTCTCTAATGCGATATTGACCCAATCATTCTTTTCACTGACTTGAGCTAATGTTGTTTCCAAATTGGATTAACAGAATACAGCTTCCTAGCTTCACTTCACTTTGAGCAGATCTCTCATTAATTAGAGGACGAAGTACTTGCTGGTTGGATCTTCTTTATCATCTTAAAAGGCGACAGTGGGAATACCTTAAGGTATATGTTTTTATCCAGCTGATAGGGATCAGGTGCTTCTCTCGGACGTGATGGAGACGTCTGAGGACTTTTTGGAGATTTCTGGAGAAAATGTTCAGATTGTGTATTGTGAAGTTTTTCATGGTCCTGAGAAACAAGCGGTGAAGGTAAGCGCTTAAAGGAAACGAGATAGTTGATGGATAGTGTGTTCAGTTTTTCCGTTTAGAAGTATTTGTACTGTAAATTAAGTCTTTTTAACATTTGGAGTAGATAATGAACTTTGCTTATAACTAATGGATGATGTAATAACAACAAATTAACAAATGGCAAAAAAAGATGATGAAAGCTCATGATTTCACATACTTATCGTTTTTAAGATCGTTGGTTTCTGTTCTACCCAGCTGAAGATGGATTTTAAGATATGTACGTTTCATAGGATGTTATTCTATTTTAGGATTCAGTATTTTTATATTTGTCTCAGACAAATGCCTTAAGGACAGAATCCGAAAAATAGTGAGATGTCTCACAGTCCAAATCATTTTGATATGTTGGTAACACTGTAAAACTTTTAAAACAGTTATTTCTGCAAATGAAAATATGTGATGACTGGTGTTTATCCATGAAATACTGAGTAATTTCATATTCGTGTTACACACAATAACACAGTTTAATTACATACGAAACACTTTTAAATATTTCCTAGTTTATTACCTGGTAAATGTATGTGTTGTTTTTGAAGACTGGAATGTAGACTGTGAACATAAGGAGCTTACCTGAAGTCACCTTCAGCTCACAGGTGTATTTTTCTGTTTGCTTAAGAAGCATGTATCTCTGTGGATGACAGCTCTAGTAATAGAGGTACAGGTGGTTTTTTTGCTGACCTGTGTTTGCAGCGGTCTGAGTAGGAAAACATGAGAATCACAGACGTAATGAAAATCCAGCAGACCACACCAATGTGAATAATGACCAAGGAAGATGGTCCAAGTGCATTGTAAAAAAATAAGTAGGGAAATTTACTGTTTAAAAAACAGGCAGCAGCTGTGATTGCCAGAACTTTACAGTGAAACATATGCTAGCATTTTTACAGAATGACCTTAAATGTCTCTATTTAAAACAATAAAATCCGATTGAAACTTTCTAAATTGATAAATGGTGAGGCAACGAGTAGTATAAAGAAGGTGCATGGTGTTATAAAAACATGTTAATAAAAATGACACTAAAATAATGCAGTGAACATTCATTTAACAGCATATGATGCAACATTAAACCCTAATGTGCGTAATTGATAAGAAAAAAACATATTCTTATTTTTTCACCATATAGAGTAATGAAACTTACCATTAATCAATGAACAGGTTTTTACTGTAGCATAATTACTTTTACCGTTAATTATTTATTTATTTATTTTTTACATTAATGTGGTCAAAGTGTATCAGAGCTTTCAGGTAAATCTCTCTCTTCTGTGTCAGTCTCATTTTTGGAAACTGGCTCTTATTTTCCACTTTGTACCACTGTGACAGTTTACTTCAAGGTTTCTTAAACCCAAAAAAATCATTATTCAACTTTGCATGAGAATATTTTTACCCCTAATTGTGACAAGTGAGATTAAACCATTTTTGTTACTCCTTATATGTAAATTTCCTCAGTTATGATTCAGTCTGCCATTCATCAGGGCATGCCAAGTACTTGAATACTGAACAAATATTGACATGCCAGAGGTCATATTTTTATGTGCTGAAATTTCGGAGCAAACCATTTTTGTGGTATTAGAAACTCTCTGATTGAACCGAGCAAGAAAAACACCTTTTTGTGACTCGCCTCTTTTAAAAGACTTAACCAGACTGCATTCATGTAAGTAATTTAGTATGTGCTATCTGTTCGCAGGGCTCAGCTGATTCCTACACTAGCAGGCCGTCTGATTCAGATGTGTCGTTGGAGGAGGAGAGGCCGGAGGGGGGTAGTCAGGGCCGGCAGGAGCGAGAACAACAGGCTGCATTGCAGCTGGAGAGGGCAAAGGTCAGAGCAGATACAAATCACATCTTATTTGATTTGATTATTTTAGTGTTTATTTATTCAAAATATGTCAAATATTTTTTGAAATCTCATTATTTCACTGTACTTTTAAGATGCACATGAGCAGAGTGTAGAAATAAAGTACATGCGTCGTACTATTTACAACAGTTATTTTTCCTTTTTTTATTATTATTATTAAGCCATAAATGAAAAATTCCGGTAACACTTTAATTAAAGCCTTTATTGTCTAATGCATGCTAAAAGTAGTTTTAATGTATTAATTATGCCTTTTAATACACCTTATAATGCATTGTACAATCTTATGAATAACTGTAACCACAGTTAATACGTTGAAACACTTGTGCATATTATTAATAGGGTTGCAAAAAGGTGGAAAATTTCCAGTAAATTTCGTACATATTCCTGAAATGTTTTACATTTTTTAGGTATTTTTTAAATTGGAAAGTTTCCGGAAATTTACTAAAAAATGTTCCACCCCTTTGCAACCCTAACTATTAATGATTATAATGCATTACATCCTTTAACAACTCTTTATAAAACATTATAAATAAAGGCTTTAAGTGTTCCAATATAAAAAAAATATAACAGGTTGGACACACAATGTGAACAGTAGGGATTATGATTACACCTATGAGTAAAATGTATAATATTAGTACTAAACTAAATCTTAAAAATTCAGATGTCTGTCCTATTTGTTTTATTTCTTCTCCACTGAGTCAGTGAGGTGGGCTAGAAGAACCAGGTGTACATCAAGTGTGTAGAAATGGCTTTTATATAAATATATGTATCATTTTTTAACTATTTTATTAAAAAAACATTAACTTCCAGGCCAAAGCGGTGGCCTTTGCCGTGAAAACAAATGTCAGTTACTGTGGTGCGCTGGATGAAGATGTGCCTGTGCCAGGAACTGCCATCTCATTTGATGCGAAAGACTTCCTGCACATCAAAGAGGTACTGTGGCCTGATGGCACATTAGTGAACAGATCACTGCTGATTTAGATTTACTGATGACTTCGAATGCAGAAAAATGCAAAGAGGGGATAAAGTTTTTCCCAGCTTTTATTTCTTTTGTGCTTTTCTGTGCTTCATTTGCAGAAGTTTAATAATGACTGGTGGATTGGGAGGCTGGTGAAAGAAGGCTGTGAGATTGGTTTTATCCCCAGTCCCCTGAAGCTGGAGAATATCAGAGCACAGCTGGAACAGAAGAAAAGCCGTGTACAAGGGTAAGCAGGCAGAGAACATACTTACCTAGATGAATGGAGCATTTGATTTTCCACAACCTCTTAGTCCTATTCTGTCTGTTTGTCAACCTGACAATGAAATCTTGGATTGTTTTTTTTAAACATTTGCACTAATACATATTTCTAGGCTCATTTTTAAATGTTATACAATTTTTTTTATCCATTAATAAAAACTATTTTTTTCCATGTGTAGAAAACCAAATGCTCTATAGTTGCTATTGTATAGACCCAACATATACTATACTATAGCTTGTTGATAATATTAAGTCTTATTATAGGATGCAATAGACATTTTGAAAATGCTCTGGAAAGATTTTTAAAATATTCCATTCCAAAATGAAATAAGGGTGGTGGGTTTCAAGAACAGTGATGGGAAGAAAATTGACTTTTGACTCAGTAAGTCTGTGAGCATGGCATTGCTTGACGTTAGAGGAAGTCCCAGATTAAGCCCAGAAGGTACGGTGGGTTTGCTTTTCAGTTCTGAATTTTCACCCTTTGTTTTTTTTTCTCTCTCCAGTTGCCTGATACTTTATGTAATCATTACTGTTATCTTGGCCAGAAACATTATGACTCGAATTGGACCCTGGATTGTACATTATCACAATTCACTGTACTTTCACTGCTGCTCATAATCATCATGTCTTAGCTACAGAAATGCAGAACCAAAGCCAGACTTTTAAATATCAACATTAAGTCCAGTCTACAGTGCAGTTTATTCTGGCCAAGAACCATCCACTTATACTGACTGTCTGAAAAAGTAAAGCATCCATGTGTTTTGTTTTGTTCTCATTTCGCTTTGTTTCATGTGACATTTAAATTTTTTTGATTAAATATAATTAAATAAATTATTTTTGTAATTAAATATTGGTGCTACAGTCTGCAAGCAGTTGTAGAACTGTAACTGAGTAAACACATTAAGAAATAGTAATAAATATTTTTTAGTGGACATAAAATAGAAAAAAAAAAATACAGAATGTGCACATGGATATATTTTTAAAGTGTCTCAGCTGAATATCTTTCAAAGATTTGGTGCTATGAACTTTGAAAGCTTTGTTCATCGTAGCAGCCTGGTACTACACTATATATAATAAATTATTTTTTTTCCAAGTAGACATAAAAAATATTTGCAACTACTAGAAAAAACAATTAGATTTGAGCTTACAATTTTGGAGAGCTCTTGTCATTTTAGAAATCTTTATCAAATAGTCTATGGGTCTGAGGTTGAGACTACCAGATGAGAGACCCGGTGTCAATTTCTAACACAATTTACTTGAAACTTGAAATGATCCAAAAGTACAGAATGTTGAGATTGTTTGACATTTGATTTGTTGTAAACTGGGTAAGCAGTTTGAAATCGGATGACTGACCCTCAAACCCAGGTGACTATTGATAACTATTCTACATGCAGCATCAATTTATGGACATTGACATAGAATCATTGTGGGTCAGACCAGGTTTTGTGCATTAGCTATTAGAGATTATAATATTAAACCTAGAGATTTAGAGAGTAGTCCGCTCGTGTGTATGTGTGTGTGGACACAATGACTAAAAATGTTCTATCTCTGTCTCTGTTTGTCTGCTCATTTCTTTAGTAAGTCCAGTGGAAGCTCCTCCTCCAGTTTGGGGGATGTGATGTCATCAGGTGAGCCAATGAGCTGTTGGGGGTGGGGCTTTTATGAGATGGGGGTGGGGTTACCGGAGTCTCCCCGAAAAAACGGAATCGTAGGCAATTCATCAGTGGATGATTTTACTTCAACACTGTCCTGCGTAAGGCTAAAGATCAAACAAGCAGCTTGTTGTGAGCATGGGGCAGTGGACCACGAATGACTTGAGTGGCTTTCTCACATTTGAAGAACTTGATGATACTTTATTCTGACTTCCCTTCTTTTTCCTCTTTTTTCAGGCAAGCAGAAACAGAAAGTGGTAAGTGTGGATGGAAGAATCGTCACCTAACCTTCCTGTCCAGTCACTGAAGAGATATATTTTTGCCACCACTGTTCCAAACTCATTCTCAACAACTCAACAACACTCATTCCTCCAAAAAACACTGATTGTGACGTACTTTGACTATGCTGTGCTTTGTTATTCACCTATGATCTCATCTACAGACTGAACATGTGGCTCCCTATGATGTTGTGCCTTCCATGAGGCCTGTGGTGCTGGTTGGTCCTTCACTGAAAGGATATGAGGTGGGTTGTCACAAATGATGTGGAGGCGTATCGTCGTCAAAAAAGACGCTTTTGTCAAGAACAATCTGGAGAGTTTTTACAGTTGAATCAGCGAGTTCATCATAAAATAACATGGAACAGAAAATTCCTCCTTCAAGGCCGCAGAGCTGGTGCTCTTTGTTTATGACTGGCTGCGTGTCTGTGTGTGCGCATTTTGGGTTATTGATACCAGCAAAATATAATATCTATTCCAGTCTCTTCACACAGAGAAAACAAAAACATACTCCCCCTCTCCGCCGTTCCGTTACCACGGCAACAACCTTCCGGGGTCCAAGAGACGTCAGTGCTAGAAAGTAGAGCACGGTTTGAAATTAGAAAGAGACAGAAAAGGGAGAGAAGAACAGTGATGGAGGGAAGGGATCGGTAAGAGAAAAAAAATGAAGGCATGTGAGAGACAAAGATGAGGAGAGACAGTGAAGCAGAGAAAGTAAATAAAGACAACAAGCTCCTTGGCAATTTATAGGGCGGAACTATATATTTTTTTTATTTCTTCATTTATTTATCCAGCTGCTTGGTATATAAATTACAGTGGGGCTTGGTAAGTTTATGAGTTGATGAGGCAGGAGTTTTGTCCTTAAAATTAAATGGAATCTTTAGCTCTGTTCCAAAAACTGCTTCTCTCCCTACAAGTGCAATAAATGACCAATATGGAACAATATATGGGACCAATTTGGAATGTAATTAATAGAGTACAACAGTTGGCTTCTAAAAGTAAATCCCATTCATTTTCTCAATAGGGAACAATAACTCATAAACCTTTAACACACTTACTGTGAGCTGTGATGTAGGTTATTAATGGTATATGCTTTTGTTCAAGCCCACATTATTTCTACTGACAAAAGAATTCCTGGTGATTAAATATAAAATATATATAATATTCCTTACCCATATATGTATATATATATACTACTGTTTAGACATCTGGTATCAGTAAGGCTATCACTTTTCTATCAATTTAACACACCCTTGTTGAATAAAAAATTTACATTTCTTTCAAAAAAAAAAGAATGAAAAAATACTGACCCCACACAATAAATGCTGTTTTCTTTTTAACTTTTTATTCATCAAAGAATCCTGAACAAAAACAATCACAGGTTCCAATCATATATTAAGTAGTTTTTAGTATATTTCAAATAAACAAAGACATGATGAGCATAAGAAACCTCTTAAAAAACATCAAAAACCTTACTGATCCCAAACATTTAAATAGTAGTTTATGAATATATTATGCACTGTGTATATGTATATTCACCAGGAATTCTTCTTTCAGAATTGATTGTTAACTTTTTTTCAAATTTGTTTCAAATTAAGGTTTGTAATGTTGTATTTCTCCATATAGCAGCTTGGTTTGGCTCATAGCTTATGACTCTTAAAAAATACATTTTTTAAATACGTAAGGAAAATTAGTTTCGGAATCCAGGGCTGCTAAAATAAGCAGGCGCTATTGCAATTTATATCTGTGGAGTTTGGCAGTAATGTTGCTGAGGTACAGCACAAATACCCTAATAAGCATAAAGATAAATATTGTTTTAGAATATATCAAATATTATCAATTTATCACAAGTGCCATAAGTACACTATTAAGCACATTTCTAAATCACACTCAAATGCACTTTATATCTTTTGTACAGGTCACTGATATGATGCAGAAAGCTCTTTTTGACTTCTTGAAACACCGATTTGATGGCAGGTAAGTAACAAAAAAGTGGTGTATAGATGATTACACTGTCATTTCATCATGTTCCTGCACAAGGCTGAGAAATTTAAAATACAGACTAATTTGTTATAAAGACAGGGTGGTTTACATGTTATAATGAAAGATTTTCACTGCAGCTAACTTCAGATAATGTTTTTATTGTCCTAGGATAACTATCACACGTGTGACAGCTGATATCTCACTGGCAAAGAGATCTGTGCTCAACAATCCCAGCAAGAGAGCCATTATAGAGCGCTCAAATACCAGATCCAGCCTTGGTAAGACACTGAGAGAGCCTAAACCTTAAAAATTTATATTCCATGTTAAATTCTAAGTTTGGGGTTAAGTTCTGTTTACTGTATCTGAGACGTGTAATCAGCTTATAAATTTGAGGAAATCCATCTGTACAGGAATGCATTAAATCTGTGGCTCTCAGTGTAAGTGTACTGAAAGGTTTTGAAAAAAATGTGACACTGAATTTTTACATAAATTCTTGTTGTTGCACAGCTTTTCTCCATGTCTGAATGTAAAGTTTCACATCACATTTTCCCTAAAATTATTTCGGCAAAGCCAAGTATCTGGTATTTTCTATTGGTTTTTTTTGTAGCTATGCCGGAGAAAATTTAACTACAAATATTGTACCCTTTTTTTTAGAATATTCCTTCAATCTGAGGCAGTGTTTACACTAGTGTGTGATTTATCGAACTAAAACTCTGCAGTAGTGTAAATGACAGGCGTAATCAATCAAAAAGTTATGCAAAAAACAGGAAAAGTTATGCATTTTAAAACACAAACGCACCAGATGTAAACGTAGCCTGACGTACTGCCTTCAAATGTGATATCAAAATCTGTCACGTCCTGATTGTTTTTGTTTTATTAGTGTGCAAACTGTAGACTGATAACTCTTTGTGTGATATACATGTACAGCTGAGGTACAGAGCGAGATTGAGCGCATATTTGAACTAGCTCGCTCGCTCCAGCTGGTTGTGTTGGACGCAGACACCATCAACCATCCTGCTCAGCTGATGAAGACTTCACTAGCACCCATTATCGTCCATGTCAAAGTGTCCTCGCCAAAGGTGTGACATCTAGAGACACTCGTGCCGTGGTTTTAGTGTTTCATTGAGAAAGACCAATCAAAAACTGATTGAGTTTGCCTTGCAACCAACTCTTCTGTCCTGTAGGTCCTCCAACGGCTCATCAAATCCAGAGGAAAGTCACAGAGTAAACACCTCAATGTACAGCTCGTAGCCGCAGATAAACTAGCACAGTGTCCTCCGGTGCGTCTTCTCATACATCAAACATCAACACAAATGTGAAAGACAACTACAGACATTATTCTAGTTTTGTGCTGTTTTAACATAGTCTTATGTGTTTGTGTGTGGTATGGCTGTGCACATGTGTTCCTCTTTAACAGGAGATGTTTGACATCATCTTGGATGAGAATCAGTTGGAAGATGCATGTGAACACCTGGCTGAATATCTTGAGGCGTACTGGAAGGCAACCCACACCTCCAGCAGTACACCACTCAACCCTCTGCTGGGCAGAAACCTCGGCCCCGCTGCCCTGGCCCCTTACACTACGTCTGCCATATCTGGTCTGCAGGTGCGCAACCTCACACACACATAAAAAAGTTTTTAATCAATACCAAGATATTTGGTTGAAATTTTTAGGAATGTATATAGCTAAATCACTCATGAATCTTGATTGACTAATAATTGTAAATTGTATAAATTGTATTTATTTTAAATATTTTCTTTATCGAAAACTGTAGTGTATATTGTTACAAAAAATATTTGTTGAATAAATGCTGTTTTGTTTTCAACTTTCCAAAATTATATTTTAAAGTATATTAAAATAAAAAAATCTAATAAAATATCTCAATATTACTTTTTTACTGTATTTTGTATCAAATAAATGCAGCCTTGGTGACCATCAGACACTAAAAACATCAAAAATCTTGCTGATCACAAACTTTTGTTTTGTTTAAAACATTAAAATATTACTGTTCAAACATTGATTTAACACTTTTTAAAAGTGTTTTTAAAAGAAGTCTCTAATACTCATCAAGGCTTCATTTGTTTAATCAAAAATATTTCTAAATATTAATAAAAAAATAAAAAAAAATTTAAATAATGTGATGGCAAAGTGGAATTTTCAGCAATATTTCAAGAGTTTGCGCTTTCTCATTAATGCTAGGGAAGATAAGAGCAGGTAGTAAGTTAAAGCAAATTTGGCGAGCT
>JAUYWG010000039.1:5137126-5157718 GCA_034779775.1 Enteromius afrohamiltoni | reverse complement strand
TTAGGAGATGAGATGCAGCTGTGATTAATTCAGCCGCCGCTCCTCTCGAAACGCTGTTATTGTCAAAACAGTTGCTTAAGTTTAAAAGAATAGCATTTATTTGAAATAGAAATCTTTTGTAAAATTACAAATGTCTAAAGTTACTCTTGACAAATTTAATGCATTCCTGCTAAATAAATATATTATTATAAAAAAAAAGGTTACACTTTTATTTTAAGGTCCAATTTACTTTTAACAAACCATTGACTTATACTAAAATGATAAAGGAAAAAAAACATAGTGCTTATATTAAAACTAGCATAGGCTCTTACTTTATGTGGTACTTGTACATCAGAACCAACAGGGGCAAAAAACACGGCATGCCAACCACACCGGAGACCACTCAACCCCTAACGAACGGCGCAACCTGATGACCTCAGACGAGAACTACCACAACGAACGAGCCCACAAGGGACGGAACCGGGGCTCCTCTGGCTCGCAGCACGGCGGCAGCGGTCGAGACCACCACTACATGGAAGAGCAGCAGGGCTACCAGGACCCCTACCAGGACACCTACAAGCCCCACCGCAACCGCAGTTCCCCAGGCAGCTACAGCCAGGACTCACGGCACCGGCTCTGAGCCCCCCCTGCCCCGTTCTGTCCTCCAAGCCTGAGCCACAGAGCCACCGAGTCAAGATGGCTTCTGTCCAGAATTGTATACATCTTCCATTACATTTTCGTTTTGTTAGGGTCTCTCGAGCTACAAAGCAGAAACTGTTTAACCCCTCCTGAACCTTCGCCATCTGACCAAAGCCTGCATTTCCGTCTGCTTATACAAAGCTCATCGTGTCTGCCTGGGAAAAGGGAACGTTACAGTTGTCATGCTTTCACATGTTAATATGCTTGTTTTTGTCTTTTGTTGCAAAAGGGCGGGTTTTAGTTCTGCCAAGCAACCATTTAACTTCAAAACCGTGTGATTGGTTGGTTCTTAAAAGCAAATATTCTGTGAAGATAGCAATGGCCGAGAATCAGAGAGTTGTAGCGGGTGTATACAGAATCCCTGAGAACTGAACAAGGAGCTCAGTTAGTCTTTGTTATGTCATTATTGCCAGCATGTTACCTGACCGCATGCTTCCCCCATCATTAGTGCATAACTTGAGCAAACATAGGATAAAGCTGTGATCATTGCCCATAAGAAGGCCCCCCGTGAAAGTGGCTGACAAACTGGAACATTTCAGTAAATTAACACAAACCTACTGCCAGCTGTGTTTTCTTACAGAAAATGGAATCTTAAATACGGTGATCTTGGAATTTTCCAAAGCCTCGAAATCCTAGGCAGTGGAATTTCCACATAACATCTGCCATAAACAGCAGGAATCTTAGATTCAGCCACAGCCAGCCAATCATCTGTGCAGGTTAGCATAGTGCACTGCATTCTAGCCCATGGACTCATTTCTTACCAGGCATTATTTTCTAGGTTAGGAAGACAGCTTGAAGAGATGCGTAACATAGGAATGCTGAACAAAAGTGTCGCTGTGATCTAGTCCTTGGTAGAGTTAGAAAGCTTTGACATCTTATGATTAGTTTTCATTAAAAGCTGAAATCAAAGCACTTTTGGTACATTGTAATTTAAATAGCTATCAAGGGTGCTTGTTGTCTATTAAAAAAATATAAATTTTTCTCAGCACTACATGTAACTCTAAGATGAATAGGTCAATCTAGTTCTGGTTCTTTGGGAGTGACTGGCACCCTGCGCTCCACCCTGCCAACTGGAGCTGCTGCCGTCCGGTCCACTTCTGCAGATATGCGGTGACCTCCTCGAATGCTCATCTCAAAAGCTACAGACTAAACCCGACCCCTAAAGTGTTGTTGTTCTATGAAAGGGACTGGTAGAGGATCTACTGGTAAAGTAGATCCTCAACATATGGAAGCAGTTCAGACCTGGACCTGAAACTTACAGAAGCAAGGCCTTGGCAAACCATGGATTTCCTCGCCTGCATATTCTCGCCTTATTAATTTATGCTAGTTTGTGCATTTTCAAAAGAATAAATTTTGAAGAAAAAAAATCAACTCGGAAAAACTAAGGACCGCAATGAGTACGTTCTGTATGCATTTGTCTATGAGCATGCTTCTCTGTTAATTATATAATGAGGATGAATGAACATGAGGAATTTGGCAGTCGATGCCCATTTGACTAAAAAAAAATAAAAAATTCATCTCTGAATTTGCTGCCTGAGACAATCAGATGGAACTTCTCTGTAAAACCGGAACGTTGTTCATCCCTTACCATCATCCTGCCCTATCCTGTTTCACAGCAGCTTCATCTGAGCTCCAGATAAAAGAATAAAAATGTGTCCATTTTTCCTTTTTTTGTGAAAGTTGATAATTAAAGATGGAAATGCAAAATTGCATGCATATCATTTTAATTTATAACAAATTTGAAAGAAAAAATGTTTTATGGAATATAATTGTGTAAAAGGAAAATCTAGCAGTATTTAAGTTCTTTTACAAAAAAGAAAATAAGAAAAAATAAATGGTCATTTTGAAACTGTGTCATTTATTTATTCATTATAAACTTGGGGGTTTTTTTGTCTGTTTTTTTTAAATCAAGATTAAAAAGGGGCATATTGACAAGCTGATTTTAAAGTACATTTCTATGTCATTTTAAATGTGTTAAAAAAAAGATTGCATTTCACCATCCCAATATGCTATGTAAATGTTTACAGGGCTCCAACTCAGACCTGTTTGTTAGAAAAGCAATTTAATGCTGACATTTGTAAAAAAAAAAAAAAAAAGAGCCATCAACAAATGTTTACTGTACAAAATCATTGTAACAAAGTTAACAGAAATAGATGTTGGCCTCACAGAACTTACTTTATCTCTTTGCAGGAAGTCAATTCAGAAAATGCAGAAAATATATGAAAAGGCTAAGAATGTTATAAGTTTTTGTTAGTGTGACAGAATAAACATAGATCAGAGAAGAATGTATTAATAAAACAAAACTGACATCAGCTATTAAAAAGCTTAAAGCTATAGCAAAACACTACTGAAGGAAACAAGAGATGCACCTTAGTAAAGTGACCAAGATATTGTAAAGGCACAACAACCAAGGAAAGCGACTTGCATTGTTATTCATTTTATTAATTAAAATATGTATTCCTGTGGAATTTTTTATTTTTTCTTAATAGCCTAATTAAAATGAACGGCAATTAAACGTTTAAAACAAATTAAATGCAATTAAATTAAAATCTTATTTGCAGGGAGTACAATACTAAAACTTTTAAATGAGAAAGTGATGTCAACATTTTCATTTTTGGGTGAACTACCCCTTTAAGGTTCAGCACTTCTTCAATTATTTGAGGGTGCACGTGCAGCTCTTAAAGAGAACGTGCGCAGAACTGCGTCTACACAAAAGAGGAACAACGACATTGAGGAACAACCAAATATACTTACAAAACTTTTATTACGACTTTCATTACTACTTTTATGACTAATAAGCACTGTAAGTACTTCAGTACTTAATTACGTAGCTATAATAAGTATTGTAATAAAAAAGCATAACAATAATAATCAAACGTGTCTAACCTTGGAATGTAGGTGTAGCCTACATTGCAGTGGTTTTCTGACAAAGAAGACGAAGCGTTGTCACTAAAAACATTTCTTGTTATTAACAGCAGGGAGCGGTATTGTCCTGAATCTCCCCATTAACAACCCTTTCTCCTCCCTCTCCCTTCCTCTTCAATCTAGATTAAAGGCACTTTGTAGTTTGGAAGGCTTTAAAGACGCAGTTGGACTGAGTGTTCCCTCTGTGGCGTTGATAACCTAGACATCGTGTGTTTAACAAGTTTAAAAATATAACATTACTTAAATATTACGGCTTTTGGTTAACCCAGCTTGTTTATCAGTCTGTCAGAAACATCCCCCATTTCGGAGAACAGAAATGATAAACGTCCCGTTGAAGAGGTTGAAGTTTTAGCTAAAGAACGGATTACATGTTTCTGGCTCTATATGTTCTTTAATAGGTTTTGTCATGTGAGGAAAAAACAATAGCACAGTGAAGCTAATCCGCTGTTGAATGCACAACACTTTAAAATAAGTGCTTTTGGCTTTGCTGATTACATCAACACCTACTTTTTAAGGAAAGTGCTCTTTGTAGTTGCCAGGCAACATTCAATTTTCTCTCTTCATTGAATGAGATGGTTAGTGCTCATAATAGAAATAGCCACATGAATAAAGCTGCATCATGCACAATCAGCGTTTTGTTTATAATATGAGACTGGTGAAAGTAGCTAAATTGAGCACTGTGCATACTAGAGTAAAAAAAAAAACGTAAATAAACAACTTATACTTCAAGGCTACATTTAGTTGAGCATAAAAGACAGTAAAAACACTAATATTAACGTTTTCTATTTTAAAAATCCTTCAGAAATATGATTTGGTGCTCAAGAAAAACATCTTTGTTATAAGCAATGTTGAAAGCTGTTTTATGGGAAACATGATCTGATGGATTAGTTGACGAACAAAAAGTTGGAAAGAACAGATTTGAGTCTTTTTAATCTTAATACATGCCTGTAAAACTAACACCAAATTCAGATGTTTGAACATTGGGCGAGTGCAGATTCTGTTCGGCTACTATGGTGAACAGATCAAAGGAGTCACTAGCCTATATAATTGCTTATAACAAGTTTGTCATGCTTGATTGATGAATCAGTTTTATAATCAGTGTTTCCGTGCATTTTAGAGCCAGCAAATTGCATGCAGAACATGGAGGAGTGCTTATAGACCCTCTAACTCTTTTTTTTGTTGGCAAAAGCAGCATAAACATTACATAAGCTGTGTTGCCTCCTCTCACTGACATTGGCTCGAGGGAATGCTCATCCATCATCAAAAAAACATATCTAGCCTCATACCGCAGCATGCTCTGTGTGGATCCATACAATCTTTTATTTTTAGCATAGTTCTCTAAAATTAACTGAAGTGAGATCAATTTTCAAGCATCTTTTTAAGCATGTAGTCTAACATGGGGTGTTGGGTTCGATGTGAAATGGAGTTAGGTTTTAATGGCATTACACAATGCATGTGCTATTATGAATGGAAAGTGTTATGTGAGGCTACAGGCACCAATAGAGAGATGGCAGTACAGCAACATAAGCACAGATGGTCACACATTTGGGTTTCATGATGAGTCCAGTCACCTCAACATGAGCGTGAAAAAAACCCAAGCCTGTTACCACATGTCCAGCCTCAGACTCTTTCTTTTTCTGCCTGGTTTACTGAGAGCAGACAGAAGAATACTTGCCTCTACCTGATTTTTTAGCATATATCTGAAGTCCATGGGGAGGTTAAAATATATAAATTCTAAAGCAGTTAATTTAAAGTTATTGCAATATTTGCGTTCAACACAAACTAGGCTCAGTAGATTGCACTTACGGCATGATGTTGACTTTATGGATTCAAATAACAGGTTTTAACAGAAGGCTTTAAAGCTTCTTTGCTGGAACTTTGGTCTCAGTCATCTCTCTATTGTCATTTGTGGTTGAAACATAAAATTGCATGCCACTTGTGGAGTAGTTATTTAACATCGGTTAAGCTTGGGCACTGTGAATGTACTACATCGAACTACGCCAAACATGGCATTATGTGGGTCGGATCTTGTTTTAGTTGACAAGAAGTCACTTTCCTTTTTGACTCATTGGGGTTTGAGTCTTTGAAAAGGTGAGTCCCAAGGGATCAACCCAGGTCTTCCTTCAAATATGTGTATGTCAAAAGCTTGCTAGCTGACTGGTCAGAACAACATTTATTGTAGCAACAACTAGACCTTCTTCTGTGTTTAAGAAGCATGTCTCAAAAGAATGACACAAGATGAATTTGATATTTAAGTACTCCCCCAATAATGTAAATGTAATGTATTTTTAGCTTAAAAAAATCTTCTATAGTGCAATTTCCATGTAACTGGGTTTTAGGAAATAAGTTTAACACTTTCCATTTGTTAGCTTTTGTATTAGTTGACATAAACTATAGCAAAGTAAACAATAAATTAAAAAATCATTTATTAATTACTTATATTGATCCCACAATTTACTAATACATTATTAAAGTTTAAAGTTGCATATATTAATGCAATGAACTGATGTTAACAAAGATTAAAAAATACTTCAACAAATGTATTGCTCATTGTTTCTTAATGTTAGTCAATGCATTGATAAATGAAACATTAGCGTTCCTTAAATATGTGTCACATTTCTGCTTTTAAATCTTTTAAAATGTAATTGCATTTGACAGGCTTTTAAAAATTATAATAAAATAAATGAGTGTGTGCTAATTGACATCACGCCACACATGTTGTCAGTTTTTAAACCTGCAATATTCCTTAAAGGCAAAAAACAGGCTGAAACCTGAATCTGGGACTCTGCAATCCACAATAAGGGAATATTATGATGTTTAAAGTTCACCCAGCATTATAGAATTTGCTGTGTTAACACGTTTTACGCTTGTGTCAATATGTGCAGTGAAGCAGGTAGACAAAGAACTGGCATTCTTCCACTAGACCCAGTGTGTGATAAGATTTCAGTCATGTTACCATTTAAATAATAAAGCATATTAAATGGACACGCGATTGCAGGTCAGTGGCTGTAATTATTCTTGTATTTAAGTAAAGTATCAACTAATAATTCTTTATCTCTAATGGCAGTAGGTGATAGGATTACTGACCTTCCATGCAAACCATCAGTGATTGAATTTTCAATAATGAAGTGTAAAAGGTTGACTCCTTGATCCCGGATAACTACAATACGTGCATGCAGTGTTTTGCTGATGGTCTAAAGGTCAGTGGAAATTTGACAGCATGCTGATGGCAATTTGTTTTTTAAGACAGGATGTCTACTATTTTATTGTACTCCTTTACTGTCATATTTCCTTATTTTTAATGGTTAATTGGTTGTATCTTTCAGCATTGAACTGCACTAGCGTCTCTTACAAGTAACAAAATAATTAACTTTACAGTTATAGTTTGTTATGCCACAAAGCACTCGACATACTCTGTAACAGATAATGTGTTCTTTGTGAGTAAATGTTTGAGACCTTTACAAACCAATCACTGTCGTCTTTTATCAGAGGTGACCATAACATCACCTCACCACAACTTCACACCTCTGTTGAAAAGGTCACTTAACTGAAGACAGTATTCTTTTTTTATTATTTTCTTCGTCCATTTTTGTTCCTCCTCCTGGTCCACATGCCTATTTTTTCATTTCTCTCATAGTGCAGAGAATAATGCGGAGCTGACATTTTCAGCGGCTTGCTCTGTTTCTTCCACCACATTGTAAAAAAGATCAAATAGCAACATCAAAACAACTTTGCGTCACTGGAGCACTGGCAGGTTATTGTGAAATGCCATCCGTCATCAGGGGCACACTGGTGGAGTGTGGCGAGGAACTTGTAAAAAGTGCCCCCGTGCCAAGTCCTAACAGAGGCGTTATATGGCTTTCATCAAAATGGACAGTTGCTTTCATTGTATTTATTTCTCAACAAGCACCTTTATGTGATGGGCCAACAAATTGGACGTTCTGTAGTTTGTAATACCAGTCTGTGAAAGTATTCTCAAGGACTCAACTGTATCTTTTTAGTATAAAATGTAAGTTAGGCATGGATGCCAGAGCTTCTGAAACCACATTGTTGTTCAACACAGGTTTCACTGAGGAAAGGAGATAGTAGCCTAGGCATGGCAGTCAGTGTGCACTGTATGTTAATTTGATAGCCATGCAGTTTTAGTGGCCACACTTAACACTATCACGCAGACATGCTTACATACAATAAGTGCTGGTATACATACACTACAACATCACACATTAAACTGTCTTTGCCTTAATACATGTTCTACCAGTAGCTCTCAACTAAGTAAAAAATGTTCTTTTTTTACTCTCTGTGTCTGTTAGATGAGAGAATGTAAGCAATAAAGGCATAACTAAAGTTAAATATAGCAGTATATTTTAAAGTTTTAAAGTATTTTTTTCAATGCAATGAAAATGTGAAACCCATCTTGAAGAGATGCATCTTAGAATGATATAATGTCTTATTTTGCGTTAACTGAGACTTGTCATAGTGCTTGCTTGTTGTTCGTCTTTTGTTGGTTTTGATTGCTTCTGTTGTCTTTATTAGTAAGTCACTTTGAATGAAAGTGTCTGCTAATTGACTAAAATGTAAAATATCTTACAGAGAAAAATATGGAAATGATTGCCTTCCTCACCATTTCATTCTCCTTCCCTGTTTTATTCTATATATTAACATATATTTTTAAAATGTTGCTATTCTGTTTATTAAGAAAATAAATTATTTTAATCACTAAAATATTCCAAACCCTGTTAAAACATACTGTTCAACCCTGTTACCATAAAAAAAAATTTTTTTATTGTTACTGTTTGAAAATAAAGCCTGCAACATGTTTAAACCTGTTCTTTTTACAAATAGTACAAATATATACAGCAACAGTTTTAGATGCATCAGTGTAAAAATCATTGGTATAGTCAATGTGCAAGACCTAATGACTAATACCAAACTAAACAGAATTTTTTTTTTTAACTACTTCAACCCAGCGTGTGGTCTAGACCTTATACTGAGTGATTTTTCTTAACCAATTTTCTAAAATTTTATTACAACTTTTCCTGTGAAATATGTTAAATATGTCAACCTTTGCTGATTAGCAAAGGTTGCAGAAATTGCTGTTTAAAGAAGCTCTTTAAACTCTTTTTTGTACAAAATGTGTGCTTCTGTGTTTTCATCTGTCTGCATGCATTGAACTCCCGCCTCTCTTACGCTCCAGTTACCCTGAAGCTTGCTTAAAGCAAGCAGGCATAGCAGCCGTTCAGACACATCGGCACGGCAGCTGGCCTACTTTGGTTTAGTCTATTAGCCAAAGCTGAGTCCCCACACACTCAATCAGCTTTGAGCTGCATTTGGCACAAAGGTTTTGGGGGAAGGGGTTGATGTTTCTAACAGAAGCTCTAACTCTTTTGGGGTATAGCTGTTGGCCCTCCTGAGCTCCTGATCTCACTCTAAACACTGCTGGAGCCCTGTGGGCTTAATGTGTTTACTTGCATTTCCTACACCTACCTCATACTCCTCCCCCAGGCAGCCAACAGTCTCCCGCCCCAGCCAACACGGTGCCCTCCCCGGCTTCATCAGCATGCGTGAAAACCAGCAGCTCTCAACACTAGACCGTTGGCGAGGGTGTAAATGGATTCAAATAGAGAGGAATGACAATGGAGATGGTGTGAAGAGACCGCCTCTGAAACACCCGATCCTCAGACAGAAATGGAGTGATAGGCAAGTGAGAGCTTGTACTGGCTATTGAAATATCTGTATGTCTGGCTTTTCTTTGTTTTTAACAATAACCACCTGCCGGAAATGCCAGTCAACAGAGTTATGCTTTCTTATACAGCGATATTTTAAGCCACACGGTTATTTTAGGTGGTGACACAACTAGGACATGTCTCATGCAGTTTATTTTAGTAGCATCCTGTCGTATTAATGGAATAAATTTTATATTACATTTATATTATATTTGTATTATTTAATATTATATTTAAAAGGTGTCTTACTTGAACGATTCCTATAAACAATTGCATTTCTTCTGTCTTGCAAAGCTATTTTTGCTTTGTGGGTCACTCTGCCTGTTGAAAATCTAGTAGTTCCATGAGTCAGCTCTGTTCTCTTTCTCTGGTGCTCTTTCTCTCTCTCATGACCAAGGTATCTCCATGGCTACAGGATCCTCAGAGGTTCAGGTTGCAGAAGTGGGTGTGTGGGTAGGTGTTAGCTGTAGCTGTGTTAAATGAGCCTGAGAAGACGCATTGAAAATGCAGAAGAACACAGAGAAGGGATTTTGAATTTGCTTGATTCGGATTCTTTTTAACAGCTCTTGTTAACCCTGTTGCTGTTTTAATGAACGTGACAGAAATGCAAAGTCCCGAATAAAAGGAAAAGACAAAAAGTGAATGGATGTCTGGATGAATTGCAATAGAACTTTTTCAAAGGTCACTTAGACAAACTTTTTAACTGATTACATTTTTGCCTTTATAGTAGATGCTTCTATCAGAAAGAAAGATTCCGATAGAAGCTATAGAGCAGAGAATAAAAAGAAAACTGCACTTATAAGTTTGATAGATTTTGATAAGTCATTCTCGGTGTTATTCATAAAGCAAAACATAACCTTGCATTTCACAGATTTACTTGAATTGTTTAAAAAAATTGTGTGCATGCTAGCCGTCTCGTAAATGTCATTAATTTTTTACCTTCAAGCATTTGTGGTGCATTTATTTGATTAAATGCTTTCATATCCTTTTACACACATTCACATAACCTCACTCGTCCGTCATCAATCAAAGGGAGATTTTCAAAATTACAGCTTTGAATGAAAGAGAATCGTTCCCTTCAATTACAGGGAGCACTAGGCAATCACAGGTTTGATGTATCCTGTATAGCATGACACACCAGCGACCGTGAAATGAATTTAGCTCTCCCCGAAGAAGAAAACAAACACTGTGACTCACACCCAGCACAACAGCAGATCAAGGCTCTGTAACATATTAACAGTCAATTAATAACATACTGCTTTTCCGATCTCAGACAAAAAGTTCAACCTAGGCATGAGTCAGAGATGAACGTTCATGAATAGAATGCTTATGACTCAACAGAAATGTGAAGTTGCTTTGGCTACAGCGTGCAGAAGAAGCAGACATGTTAGGTACTGCCGCATGGTGCCATTTTAATTGAATTTAGAGCATATTGTTATATAATAGAAGCGTTTGAGAGCTATATTTAGAGTAGCCTCGCAGCGAGTCGCGTGGAACGCTGATGAAAGCTGTGGCAACCTGTTTCATTTCGGGTTATGAGGAGCACTATCACTCAGTTTAATGAAGTTGTTTAGCATTCATTGACAGGGATATCAGCCCTCAAGCAGTTCATGGATTGGTTTTTCTATATTTAAAAAATTGAAATAGTCAGTGATTTTGCTGATGTCTGGGATATTGTAATGGAAGTAGCAACTCTTAAAATATTGTTGACTGGATGATCTAAATGTGAAATTGCAATTTTAAATGGAATGATTGGAGAGGTCCAGTATGCATCACCAAAATAAGGTCTGTCATTTTACCAAAAGGTCAAATGATTATATTTTAACACAATTTCATGGCCATTTGTAACTTTTGTTACAAAGTTTTGGTGAGGTTCTAGCGATTCTATATGAATATGTACAATTTCATGTTTTCAAGTTTTCATATGATATGTTTAGGAGTGGACATTCTGTTACTGAATTCATAAAAACCCGCCACCTCATTAAATAGTTAGGTTTTCCTGTGAGTTTAGACTAAATAAATTTAATTGAACACATGCATGTGCAGTTTTTCTTTTACAATATTAATACCATGCAAAAACAGCCAATTTTCTCCTGATTTGTTTCTTGTAGAAGATGATTTTAATGGGATATTTGACTTATCATTCTTGTCATTCTGTTTATGTGTTATGAAGTTGCATAGATACATCACTAAAAGAGAATGTGCTTGCTTTTGTATGTGTCTGTGTGTGTGTGTGTGTGTGTGTGTCTTTGAGAGAGAGAGAGGGCTTAAAGATGACTCACCTATACAGTGGGGTGTAGCATTCATTTTGTCATCAACACAGCAGGAGTGCACAACATTTTTCAGTCTCACACAAACATTTTGTCTAATAAACCATATCAAATAACATAACAAATAACAACAGATAACATTAAATACAAAAAGAGCTTTAAAAATACTAGTAAAATATTATAAATAGTAAAAATTATTAATATATGCAATTATACATATAATATATAATATATCCTCTCTGATGGCAGCAGTTTGAAGAAGCTTTGCTTTGTGGAATCAGCAGCCATGCAAAGGGCTTTTTTGGTGAGACGGGTGCTGTAGATGTCCTGGAGGGACACCGATGATCTTCTCTGCTGCTCTCACTATGAGTTGGAGGGTTTTATGACAGGACACATTGCAGGCTCCAAACCACACAGTGATGCAGCTCGACAGGATGCTCTCGATGGCGTCCTTGTAGAAGGTGTACATGATGAGGGCTGGTGCTCTTGCTTTTCTTAGTTTGCAAAGGAAGTATAGAGACGCTGTTGTGATTTCTTGGCCAGTGCTGTGTTGTTGTTTGTCCAGGAGAGATCCTCAGTACGATCTCCACTGATGAACCGTTGATGGTCAGAGGAGCATGCTGAGTGTGCGCTCTCCTGAAGTCAACAACAATCTCCTTCGTCTTCTTCACATTCAGAGGGAGATTGTTGTCATTGCACCACGTGGCCAGGTCGGCTCACCTCGCTTCTGTAGTCGGTCTCATCCCTGTTGCTAATGAGATCCACCACAGTCGTGTTGTCTGCAAACTTAATGAAGAGGTTGGATCTGTGTGACGGTCAGCAGAGTTAAGAGGAGGGGACTCAGCACACATCCTTGAGAGGCTTCCTTGTTTAGAATGATGGTGCTAGCTGTGTTACTGCCGACCCGTACTGCTTGTGGTCTTCTGGTGAGGAAATCCAACAGCCAGTTACAAAGTGATGTGTTGAGCCCCAGCTAGACCAATTTTTGAGTGAGCTGTTGGGGGATTATAGTGTTAAATGCTGAACTGAAGTCTATGAACAGCATTCGTACATATGAGTCCTTTTTTGTCCAGATGTGTCAGTGCTGAGTGGAGTGCAGTGGAGATGGCGTCATTGGTCGAGCGTTTGGGCCGACAGTAACATCGAACTCATAGTAACATTAGTGTTAATGTTAAACTAACTATACCCTAAAATAAAACTACAAGAAAAACTGATCCCTTAGAATTTACCTACATGTTAACTCAAATGAAACTCAGATAGCTTTTGAAGAAGCCAATCTACTCTTTCCATCCTGCACTGTACTGCACTGTGTTTATTTTTCAAACAAAGACAAGAAAACCTATGATTATTTGTTTGAGCAGACTGTTGCTGTGTTTTGGGGAATTATCCAAAAATCGGGGGTTCCAGACTGCACCTGCAAGTGCTTTTTTTCATTCTATGCACTGAAGATAGCATATACAATTTATGAACATTTTAGTAACAAATAAAAATGGTTATGAATGCTTTTTTCTCTTCAAACAGAAACCTCTTATAAACATCTCTATGCTGCGTAAGCACAACCCTGAAAGTAGTTATTTATTTTCTATGGCATAATTAAGCATTTGTGATGAAACATGATGATTTGTACCAAATTAAATTAACTAAGAAAGTAGAGTAGACATGTTAGCTTTGAAGTTCTTATGGTTGTAACCTATAAGCAGGGAAACCAGAGATCAGACATCACTGTCTGATGTGCAGATGTTTCTTTGAGGGGCTGGCATGAATAATAGATCAGACAACAAAGTATTCCCCCACAGTGGAGTTTCCCAGCAGGCAGCAACACTGATTTTATAGTCTACCTCCTGATGGGCGATATGGTGCCATGATCATTTAATATGGTATATTAATTTGTCTGTTTTTAAACCTTGTGTGAATATAAGTGATCTGTGAATTTGCTTTAAAGAGTGAGCAAAGAGTGAGATGTTGTAAGGAACTTTTTCATTGGCCAAAAGGACTATCACAGAGGATTCCAGTCATTGTTCACAGTGACACGTCCACTTCTCTGTCACCCAAGAGAGAGGTCAGTGGTTTTCAAAGCCCAGTCAATATTCACACACCGAAAAGGCAGTAGCTGGACTCTACTGTAAAAAATGTCCTATACTTTGTATATTGTTATTTATTGGTTTTATTAGTGATTTTTTAATTAACTTTGAAAAAGTGTGGACATTATCAAACAAAGAATTAGTAGCTTAGTTTAAACTCGCCTAACCCTAAACTCGAAGCCTTGACTTAAAGTTTAGAGTCCCAGTTGGCCATTCACTCTCGTCTCGCTTCTGGCCCTTTAAAAGTCTCTTTGCGGTTGAGAAACATCTGGTTGTTGAATGAAACCCAGCCATTCATAAAAATAGGAGAGAGAACTGCTCTGATTGGCTGACTGCACCTTGGTAATGGCGTAGGTAATGCAGAGACAGCCATTGGTCAATCGCTTGAATGACGGAAGGAACTAACCAATGAGCTTGAGCTGCAATGTTAAGCCGATGCTCTCCGAAAAGCAGGCGATCCCATTGAGAAAATTTCAGTCGCGTCAAGCTGAGGGAGAGCGCGACACACATTTACAGATCGCAAACACAGACTGTTTTTTTCTCTGGGATTTACTAAATCACTCTTTTTTATACAAGCAGAGGATTTAGGCACCGCTGGGTGAGTATTTTCTGCACGCTGCTCTAGTTTTGAGTTGTTTAATTATACCCCTATGCAAGTTTCATGTTTTGCCTGAATTTGTACAAACATTCTTTTTACTCCGAACGCCGCGTTTAGTTTTGCTGCCTCGCACGCCATTTTCTTTGTGCGCTTATTTTCTAACCGTTCCCCCGCAGTAACGTTACTTTTTAAAACTCAGCAGTAATTGCGGTTTGAGTTCTGCAAAATTCACGCGCGGTTTGATAAAGTGCTTCTCGCGCGTTTGGTATTTTTATGAATGAAACGACTGAGTTTTTTCGGGGTCGCGCGCACGGAGGATCAAATTTCACTTCATTGAGAAAAACAAGCGTCCGAGGGAGGCAGAGAGGGGGAGCGCGCGGCGATAATGGGGGGGAAGGGATTGAACTTCTTGAACTCGTTCCTATACCGGTTAACTCGCTGTTGTAATGCTACAATGTCGATTTACTTATTTAACAGCCATAGTTTCCGCTGGCAGCCTTTATTATCGCCAATAAAATCTTTAAAAGCACAAACTCTTCATTTTCAGCACGAAATGTGCAGACGCACGTCCCTCCTGTTTTTATAAAGGTCTGATAAGCGTCAGGAAGCAATAACGTTAAGCGATGGATGTTTAATTAGTTCTTAGTCCGGAGAGGTTAGGCGGTGTTGGCTGTGAGGTGTTTTCTTGGCCTCGCGGCTGTAATACGATTTTATGGCTTGAACACTTGCGTCAGGGAAAATAAACACACGTGTGTGATGAAGCGTAATGAATAGCCTGGGCTTCGTTATTTTATTCCTGCATTTTCACGGTTTAAATCTTAATCTTATTTGTGTTAATAGAAGAAAGTGTTTAATATATATATATATATAATATTGTTTATTTTTCAAAATAATTAATTTCATTTAGACTCTGAGAGTATGGAGTCTTGGGTAGTCTCATGGGCAACAGATGGCTCTGTATGGTTATGTAAGGACCCCCATCTGTACCGTGAGCCTTAAATGGTTTGTGTGAGCGAGAGAAGGAGAGGGTGAGCGAGTGTAAATGGTCTGCACTAATGCAGCACACTTCATCTGAGATGAGAGTGAGTGTTACACAAACAAACAGGCTAGCTGAAGTTTTCGCAGATCAAAAGGACAGTTGGTCCTGGACTGTCAGGGCCCGGGACGTTCACTGACAGCTGCATCAAATCCTGACAGAGTGCGTTGTGTGTCTTTCTCTAAGTGCCACTTTTCTCGGCTCTTCTTCCGACAGGCGACGAAAACACCCCCCTTTCTCCCCGTTTATTCCCGTTTTCCCTCCTGCTGCAGCCCCTTAGGCCGCAGTAAGAAGCAAGCAACATGGATGGGTTTTACGACCAGCAGGTCCCTTTCATGGTGCCACACAGAGTAAGTCTCTGCTTCAAATCATCATCATGCCACATTTTCTTAACTTTTGTGACTGTAGTTCACTTTCAAATGTTTTACTACAAAATATCCATCCAAACTTTCATTAAATAATCTTGATCTCTTTTTTTACAGAAGTCTCACATGCAGGAACCATCTTGCAAGCCATTCAGTGACCGAAAAAGGAAGTTTGTTGACACTGAGTTGGCACAGGATACAGAGGGTAAACAAATTAACATGCAATCAATCCATCCAGATCCCTCTAAAGCACATCATTTAACCCAGGCCCAAACAAATCAACCTGTTTATTCACAAATCAATCTTTGCGTCCCACAGAGCTTTTTCAAGATCTGAGCCAGCTACAAGAGATTTGGATAGCAGAAGGTACGGCAACAGTCCTAAGCTCATGGTTAAGGAATATATTTCATAAATGCTGTTAAAACTCAACTTGGTTGGTAATGCATCATCCAGTGGTTGTTTTCTTGGGCCCCATTCAAATGGGATGAGACATTATGGCATATATAAATTTACAAATTATTTATATTCACTTTAAATATTTCATTTATTTTCATAAATAATTGAATTGTTTTGTTTTCTCTCTCCATGTGCAGCCCAGGTACCTGATGACGAACAGTTTGTTCCAGATTTCCAGTCGGATAACTGTGAGTGCTCTGTGAATATTCGTGCAGAATAACCTATAGAACTTGTTTTTATGAATTATAGAAATTGAATTAGAGCAGCAATCCTGGCAACTTCCTCCTTGAAACCAAGAAAACCAATTGAATGAATCTAAAACTCTGCATTCCAAACGTTTCTGTGCCAAACCCGACTCCTAAGCATGGGTTTAAGATGTTTCTATGGTGTGTGTGTGTGTGTGTTTGCGTGTGCGCACATGTGAGGCCCAGGCTGCTGCTGCGGTGCTGTAACTCATGGCAGCCTCCAGCTTGGTGACATTTTAATGGGGCTGGATCCTCGGCACGCACACACTCTGGTTATTATGTGCTGGTGAACAGTGCTCTGGCTGTTTCCCTTGTTAGTTTTTCTTCCCATTTGGCTCTGAATAAGTCTGATTGTGCGCATTTTCTATGGTGTCAATGATGTTTATTGTAGAAGGTGAATGCACATGGATGTGTTTGCATAGAAATTGTGTGAGAGGGTATGTGTGTGTTTGTCTGGCACAATTCCCCTTATCTGGCATCGTGCCTGTAGCTCTTACAGGCCCCTCTTTCACCACAGCTGGGCAGCGGGGCCCTTTTTCCTTAGGAATCATGTGATAGTCTACGAGTTCTAACTTGCAGCCTCCTTTTCTAGAGGGAGTAGTTCTAGTAGTACAGTACAACATATTCATCAAACATCTGAGGCCAGATGATGGTAGATGATACGACCGGTTAAAAGTTTTAAATAATTACGTTTTAAAAAAATTTTTTTTTTTTTTATGTTTTTGTTACCCAAAGCCGCATTTTTTTAAATAAAATATAAAAATAAAAATAAATAATATATAAAAAATTGTTAATATTTAATAAAAACTAACAATTTAATATTGTAACTGTTTTCTGTTGGATACATTTGACATTTTTATTGACATTTTCATCATAAAATGTTGTCACAAAGCTACATTTTAGCAGCCATTATTGCAGTGCATCGTGAAATTTTAGAAATCATTCTAATATCCTGATTTGGTGCTCAAAAACTATTATTATTATTATCAATTTTACAAGTAAACAATTTCCACAAATATATTAAACAGTGAAAACTGCTACATTGCCATTCAAAAGAGTTAAGAAAAAAGAAAGGGAAATAGAAAATTAAATAAATTACAAATATTACAAATTATTTTTATTTTGATTAAATGCAGAATAAAAGCATCAATGATAATAAGAACCATTATTAATGGTTGGGCCAATTAATAATGGTAAAAAATAATTAATAATTAATTAAAAAACTTATAGTAGAGAAAAGATTTTGAAATAGATAAAAAATTTGATGACAGAAAAATAAAATGACATTTTACAGTAATAAAGCAGAACAATTTGAAATCTTAACATTTCAAAATATGACTGTTTTTACTGTATTCTCTATCAAATAAATACATCCTCAATGAGCATAAGAGACTAACAAAAGATTTTTTTTCTTTCTAGTGATGTTCCATGGACCCCCTCAAACTAAAGTAAAGCGGGAACTGAGCCCAAGCAGAGAGTTTTCCCCGTGTGGACAAGAGCAGAGACTGTCTCCATATGAAGAAAAGTGCCTATATAACTACAGGTATGTATTCAATATCCTTCCATTCCCCTAACTTCACACACTCCTTCTCATTCAATCATATTTATTTCTCTTTTGTCATTCAATTTAAGTGCCTTCAACAGGAAGCCATTTGCTTTTAACAAGCCACTCACTCCTCCCTCTACACCGGCATCACCCTTTGGCTCCTCCAACAGCGCAGCAACACACCCTGTGCCAAAAAGAGTGATGCCACCAGCCCAGACTCAGACACAAGGCCCGCCACTATTACCTGGTCCCAACCACAGCTCCACAACTCCACATCAGAGAGCACATACTCCACTCCACAGTCAGAGCCCACCTTTTGCTGTGCCCTGCCCACCTGTCAATCACCCAGATGCCTCCTACAGCACAGACCACAGGTATGAATATAAGACAGGACGGTTTTGATTCCAGCGCTTCATATTCACTTTTTTGGGTCACAGTGATCATTTTCTACCCTCATTTCTATATTTAATCCTTCTTGAACTGCCCGTGCCTGTTAAAAGTGCTGTAATCAGCTCAGGTTGAGCCTTTCATTGGTGTTATCTTGTTAAAGATGTCACACTGACCCGGAAAGAAGTTCTATATTTATCACATTCAAGTCTCCAGGTTTAACTAATGGAAAAAAGAGCCTTAACACCAGACTTATCCCTTTGACGTGACACTAATGATCTCAGTTGCCCTCAGTGAACAATGCCATCTCACATAATTTCTTATCTTTTGCCTTTCTCTTTCGCAAGGTTCCATCGGCAGCTTTCCGAGCCCTGTCTGCCTTTCCCACAGTCCGATGGCCGCTGTCAGGCACCTTACCCCACGCATGCCCGTGGCCATTTTCCCCGACACAGCCGCCCCCCTTATCAGCGGCAGATGTCAGAGCCATTGGTGCCAATGCCTCCTCAGGGATTCAAAAAGGAAATGGTGGATCCCTGCTACAATGAGCAGGGTTTGCAAAACATGGGACTTCCTCGTGCACCGTTGTTCCACCAAATGTCAATCAAACAGGAGCCCAGAGACTTCGGCTATGACTCCGGTAGGAGTAAATCTTTTACTGTACATTCACACAGGATGTCGATGTTTGACGTGGGGCATTTCTGAAGCGACCATTATAGTGACAACAGCCATACACATTAGTTTGCTGGTGTTGCATGAACGCGATTGGCTAGTGTCTGCATCAGGGTATTTGCATAAGGCGATCTGATTGGCTTACGCCTGCGTTGGCGCTTACAGTTTTTGACTTCTGCTTCAAGCAACAGACCCACAATTCAATTCGGCAACACACTGTGTGAATGGTTAAAAATTTCAAAGACAAATAAAGCACAGCTTTAGTGACACTGTCACTTTCTGTTGGTCAATATAGGGAATTTGTGCAAAAAATATATATTTTGCACTCAAATTAAATTTATATTGTATAATTTAATTCATTATTATAATCTAACTTTTTATAATTTTCTCAATTTTCTTGCAGAGGTACAGAACTGCCATTCATCTTTTGGCAAATCTGCTAACTTTTATGGCGCCAACAGTGAAGGTAAGAATTTTACCAGTTTAGTTTCATCTACCTCTACTTCCTTGAGGTGCAGATGATTTATTAACAAACCATTTTTAATTGTCTTGCATCCATATTGCAGGTTTTGGGTATGATGGAGAGTCCCACCTGTATTATGATGATGCGTGTGTAGTGCCAGACCGCCTGGAAGGAAAGCTGAAGCAGGAGGGTGGAGTTTTCCGGGAGGGTCCTCCGTATCAACGAAGGGGGTCTCTTCAACTCTGGCAGTTCCTGGTCACTCTTCTGGATGACCCATCCAACAGCCACTTCATCGCTTGGACTGGCCGTGGACTGGAGTTTAAACTCATTGAACCAGAGGAGGTCAGTGTGTTATGAAAGCAAATGGTTTTGTAGCCCATGTGTTTATCCAACAAGTAGAATTAACCCACCTGTTTTCAAAAGGTTGCTCGGCGTTGGGGCATCCAGAAGAACAGGCCTGCGATGAATTATGACAAGCTGAGCCGTTCCCTCCGCTACTACTATGAGAAGGGCATCATGCAGAAGGTAAAGGCACGTTCCCGTTCCAATGTCATTTTTCTTCTTCCTTCCTTTATGATAGTTCCCTTATTATCTGTAATCAGACCCCATCACAACATAAAGTATTTTCTAAGGCGTGTCTCTTTCTCTTGTTCATATGCAGGTTGCTGGAGAGCGGTACGTGTATAAGTTTGTGTGTGATCCCGATGCACTCTTCTCCATGGCATTCCCTGATAACCAGAGGCCCAGTCTGAAAGCAGACCCCGACGGCCTGCAGGTTCCTGAGGATGACACTGTTCCGCTCTCACATTTCGATGAGAATAACGGTGTCCCGTATCCAGGCGATGCCAGGGACCAGTGCTTAGTGGGCCCATCCTTTCCTGAAAATTACACTTTCTGAACTGTTTCACCAATGATGGGCAGACCAGAAGAACTCTAAAATGCATCCTCGCACTCACAATGCAGCTCATGTCAAATTGTAATTGCTCCAGTGAGGAATCTGTAGCGCCTGCTGACAAGTCTTTAGACTTTCTTGCCACACGTTTGTTTGTTTGTTTACTACACAGGTTCCATGGAATTTTTGTAAAATTACAAACAAAAAAACTTAAAGGGACACAACAGTATTTTCCAGTATAACCTATGAGTTTATATA